>JANAVB010001396.1:1110263-1710263 GCA_029216955.1 Iris pallida | reverse complement strand
AACCCGGTCATTGAACAGGTTCAAAGAGTTTACTTCCTGAATGCTGTAAATTTCATTTGTTTTGCCTCATATTGACTTTTTATACAATCACAGAGGATTCACCTAGGTTCACACAAAGACAGGAAAGGGGTTATTCACTTCACAATTTCCAATAATTGTGTTATTCTGTTATGTCCTTTCAAATATTATCAAATAATTCAAATTCCAAAAGCACCCCTCACTTTCAAGTTTCAACCTTCGAATATTTCTCAGTAGAGCTATACTGAAAATTTTCTTTCTTTCCGTTGATACAAAACTATGGCAAAGAGTGTTCAATTTTACTTCCTTTTACTTAATGACAGCTCAATAGCTAGAACCAAGGAGTGTTCCCATTTTACTTCCTTTTACTTAATAACAGCTCAATAGCTAGAACCCCAGTATCATGCTTAGTGAGAGCATCAAGGATTAGTGTTGAACAAGCTGTTAAGTTATCGGCCTTGGTGCTAGGTCAAGTTGATTAGAAGAGTTGGGATGGAAACCATTCTTGTGGTAACTGTACGACAAGAACAATAGGGTCGACATTTTTCAGTAACATGTGATGGCATTCCAGCATATTTTCAAAAGCATAGGGGTTTCTTTAAAATATGTGTAAGAGATTTTAAGGGGTGCAAAAAATGATGGGAGTTTGAACAATAATACACAGCTCATTGGATTTCAAGGTATTGCCGGAGATTGATGCTTCTTCAAAACCGGTCATTGAACAGGTTCGAAGAGTTTACTTCCTGAATGCTGTGAATTTCATTTGTTTTGCCTCATATCGACTTTTTATACAATCTCATAGGATTCACCTAGGTCCACACGAAGATCAGGAAAGGGGTTATTCACTTCACAATTTCCGATAATTGTGTTATTCGGTTATGCCCTTTCAAATATTATCAAATAATTCAAATTCCAAAAGCACCCCACTCACTTTCAACCTTCAAATATTTATCAGAAGAACTATACTGAACATTTTCTTTCCTTCTGTCACGATGGCAAGGAGTGCTCCCATTTTACTTCCCTTTACTTAATGGCAGCTCAATTGTCAAGTCTTACAAAGCCAGCATCATGCTTAGTGAGGGCGTCAAGGAATAGTGTTGAACAAGCTGTTAGGTTATCGGCCTTGGTGCTAGGTCAAGCCGATTAAAGGAGTTGGGATGGAAACAATTCTTGTGGTAACCGTACGACACATTAGGGTCAACATTTTTCAGTAACATATGTATGGTCTTCCAGCATATTTCCGAAAGCATAGGGGTTTCTTAAAACATCTGTAAGAGATTTGAAGGGGTGTAAAAAATGATGGGAGTTTGAACAACAATACACCCAGATAACAAAGGTCGGGTTTCAATGATTGAGACTTTTGGTATAGTAGGGGAGGTCCAGGGTTTGATACCCATGGAGGTCAACGAAGTGACTGGCCCTTAATCTCAAATCAATACGCACAACTATGAGGTAACATTTGTGCATCCAAATGGAAGGAAAAGGCACATATGCGAGAACATCGGAAAATAAGAACAAGAAAATAAAAGATACTAAAGGTTTGTGTTGACTTGGGTTTGGGAAAATTTACGCCCAGAAAGGTAGTATGGTTTGTACTTTGTAGTGGTAAGCTGCCAGATTATCTGGAAACTTAAGTTTAGAAAAAGAAAAGAAAAAAGAGTAACGGATTTTACTGCACATTTACAAATGAGAGAGTCAAATAAATACAAGCATGAATCATTCAAAATGGAGAAACCGACCTGTGGAGAGAATTTGAAGTCAACTGAACCTCTTCAACTTCCATCACTCCTTTGTGTCTCCTTCTGAATGTCTCAAAAAGTTCGTCTCTGATGGAGATCAGCTGAAGATTAACAGATTAATGACATAATGTACAGTAAGTTTTCGTTTTTGGAACTCTGAATAATAAATTGTAGCTTAATGCTTTTAGTCTGCAAGTAACTTTATGGCTCTTTCCACTAATAAAGAAGATAATCCAAAAAAAGGTAAAAGAAATGTTGGCGAGATAAATAGTTAAGAGGAAAAAAGCAAAGCACAGAACAAAGTGGAGAGCAACAAAAATTAAATAATAACCGAAATATTTAAATGATAAAATATACAGTTCAAGTGAAATATCTTCAAGAGGACATCATGTAGAATATCGAAATATGGCCAAGCCATTCTTAATGCAATTAAATGACCATATGCAAAAGGAAAGATATGGAATAAAAGATAATAAGCACAGGCCAAGTAAAAGCATATATTAGAAGAAAATGCCATACTAGGAACCTATGAGCTACAAACCAAGGTGTATTAATGTAATTCAAAATTAAAGAAGAAAATGCCATACTTACAAAAACACCTATTTATTTTAATGTCTGTACACAACAAGAAGAAAGCCTTATCCTACAGTTTTAGGTCAGCAATTTACTCTAAGATCTATGTTGACTACAAGCTTAACATGCCCCTTATAGTTTCTTCACCAGTGACCTCTATGATCATCTTGAACTTCGATAGGATTCTTTGACCTCCATATGTTGCTTCCTGGAAGAAGTGCAGGACGCAAAGAGTAGCTGAAGGTCGAGAAGCATGTTAAGGCCTCTTGGTAACTGAGATGCTTTTTCTATTTCACATTTTATTGATTGAAATTTCGAGGAAAATTGGTAAATTCAGATTAAAATACAAGGAAAATGTGCTAAAAGTGATTAAGTGTACATCATCATCCAAGCATTCTCCCATCAGATTGGGGTCTGCTATGGAGCATAAGAATCCTCCAAAAAAATGGACAAAGTTTTTATGAGTGATTGTCTGAACCCTCTATGTTGATGCCAAATTCCTAACGGATGTAGCTATGAGCATGAAAGGGTCATGCCACAAAACCTAGATGGTCATGTGTCAAGTAGGTATACCTACCTTTTGGTTATACAGTTTAAGCTCATGGAACAAAGGATCACGTCCAAAGTATAAAAAGTCTAGAGAAAGAGATAAGATGATAAATTTTGCTTTAGGGAATTGCATTCATCTCTATGACACACCAAACCAAAGAGTAAAAGATGCCATAGATGTATGTAAGTGTATATTTGCAATGAAATGTTAATAAATGATTATTAGAGAAGACACTCCCCAAAACCTGGCATCCTATTTGTCAGGGATATGACTCAAGAAAGCCAAAACTGGTTTGGAATCTCTATTGTCACTTCCATATCATGCCGTGTCATGTACAAGTCCACACAACATAGGTTAGAGCTAGATGTAGGGAATAACAGAAGTTATATATGTTAGCATGTCAAATGCACATGTAAAGTTTATTATGTTGGATCTTTTGTATTAGTAGGAAGTTATGTTAAATACTTCGTAGGGGGAGTTTCATTACTTTGTTTTAAAGATGTAGGGAACAAGTTATGTACAAAGTTAGAAGATGTAAGGAATAAGTAATAACTAAGCTAGAAGAGAGGAAGTGTTTGAGATAAAACACAGGGAAGAGGTTATATGTTAAAATTTTGCCAATGTGCATATGAGACCTCAAACAATGAGACCCAGGGATACATACAAATTAAATTTTCATTCTCTTCACCAAAATCTCTGCTATACCTAGGAATACATTCCGTACTTCCTTGTGCAGCTACAACTTATTCAATTCCCACATGGAGATGTTTGCCCATAATTTGCTCATGTCTCCTAAAGTTCATATTGTTCCCTGTCTGAGCTGTCTCAATTACGCATAATTCCAACTTATCATGGGAAGCTATAGTTTTCATGTGTATAAAAGGGTTTGAAGGTAACCCTTTGAATCGAGCATGGTTACGCAGAGAGACAAATATGCCACAACACGCCACAAAGGGTTATTTTCAAAGGGTTACCTAAATATGTCTCAATTACGCATACATTCATATCAAAATATGCCACAACACATCTTGGGCACAGTGCTGATTTTAGCATATCCTAAAATACTTTGACGCGTCCATCTGGTGTCCAAAATGTTCCCTGCATATTTTGATACGAATCACTCAAATCTCCATATTTTGATATACGCCCCCAATATATATTTTTCCACCGTATTACCCCCCATTACTTCAGGAACACAAAAATCTGATTTATCACTTCAATAAATTGTAATTTTATATAAATGTGTATCTATATGTTTGTACTATAACTTTAATACCACGAGTGTATTAATATAAACCCAACCACCACACCACCACCACCCCCCCCCCCCCCCCCCCCCCCCCCCCCCCGCGTTCCCCCGTCTTTGCTTATTTTACAGCCCTCCACCCTTAAGACATTTCAGTTACACCATATTGACCCATTATAAAAGTGTGGTAACTATTGTATGCAGCCTTATCCCGGTTTATGGAGGGACTATTCCTGTGAATTCAACCCATATCTTCCAGGAGACAAGGGTCAAGTCGACTCCCGCCATCACAGCAAGTGATGCTCTATACCTGCATTACTTGTGCACATAATTTTCAACTCATGTTCGCTTATTATCCAAACAAGGTGAACAGTTAGCTTATCCCCCCACCCCTCCACCCACCACACGCCAGTCCACCGCACATGCTCGTCCCTCCACCTCCAGCTTCCTCTTAGGGTGTGTTTGGTTCGCGGAAGTCGGCCTTCCGGAACTCCTTTTTGCAGTGTTCATTGCTAGTTCCGAAAAAAAGCTCGAATTCCATGGTTTGGTTAGTCACTTCAAGAAAACCGGAACTCCTATGAATAGGAGTTCCAAAAGTGCACAATTCACACTTTTAACAACCGGAAAAAATTGGCGGAAGTGTCTGGAACTCCTCCTTGGGTTTCGAAAAAAATTGGAACTCTGAATAAAATAATAATATAATAATAATAATAACCGATAATAATAATAATAAATTATATTAATAATATATAATAATAAGATAGTATAATAACTGATAATAATATATTATTATTATTAAATAATAATATTATTATATTATTATTATTAAATAATAATAATAGTAGTAGTAATAATAATAGCCAATAATAGTAATAATAAAAAATTATTAGTAAGAATAATAATAGTTTTTGATCCATACAAAATAAAAATAAAAATAAAAACCATCTCACTTTTCAACTACCACTTCCAACAACCATCCAAATGAAGAAACTACAAAAGGTTAACTTATCAACTCACTTCCAACAACCATCCAAACGAAGGAACTCATATTATATGCATACGCATGACGCGCATCTGCAATGCGCACGCAAACTCTCTACTTCCAAAATTTTCACTTTGCTCTACTTCCGCGAACCAAACAGCCCCTTATATACCCACCCCCTTCTCGAAACCTCCTCTTCGACACCTTATCCACCATCAAAAAGCCCATCTAAGGAGTCTCAGAGGTTCCACGACATCAAGTCAGGGTAAATATCATGAGAAGAGACAATGGGTTAATTGCTCAGATTCATTATCGGTTCAGTTAGGCACCCTGGAACGAGTAATCATATCACTCACAAATTACTCAGATGCATAGTAACTTGTCCATACAATGAATAATTCTAATAAATAGGACAAATTAGAAAGTACTATCATTATGTAGAAATAGAAGTTTATAGATTATATAGGTCATAGCTATTTAACAACAACTATCACTAACAGAATTGGAATACCAATATCAAGGTCAAACATAAATAAATAACAAGGAACCAACATTTATAATAACAGGGAACTAACATTGATAGAAAGAACTTAAAATTTGAGAATAAACGCCAACATAGGAATAAAGAAAAAAGATTGCAGTCTGTCTATAATTCAGTGAAATTTTGCATGATCTTGGCTAGGTGAATCATTTGTTTTTCATATTATCTGCAAAAAAGGTCCTCATAGAACTAAATTTACTAAGTAGTGGAACAACAAATTAGGATCCAATCTCTGACATAACCATAACCTTCTCCCATCAAAATGGGGCCAGATTTGGAGTATGTGAAAGCTCCACAATTGATGAAGTTTTATGGTGGTGCCAAATCCTAGCCAAGGTAGCTATGAGCAAGAGAGGGCCTTGCCATAAAACCTATAAGACCATTCGTTGGCATAATTGAAGTATGTATGAAAAATGACTGTTGAATATAGAAATGTCAAAACTTAATCATACCGGCTGTTCAACATGTTCTTTCCAAAATCCTGTCGATGATTCTTTCACTTCACGGATCCAGTTATCAATATCAGAACTACCCATAATACTGCTATGGCGTAAGAGCCAGATGGAACATGCTGAGAGACCAACTGCTCCACAAGTGTAATGTAGCCAGTACAAGGTCATTCTGCTTGGTTTTTGACAGCTGGAAAGCTTACAAGAAGAGGGTAACATGTAATCAGATGTTACATCAGACTAGTACAACAAGGTTTCTACAAAAACGAACATTCAATCAAAACATGTTCAAACAAAATAAATCACCAATTTTTCAACCAGCTAAATTTCCTATCAGAATTCAAGAAACCAACTATAAGTTACAACCTCCTGCTGACAGCGAGTATCATGATAAAGATAAATTTCATTAAATATGTACATAGAGTAATGTGAAGGACAGTATGTACATTAGGTATATATAGGTTATTCTAGTACATGACTCAATGCCAAGAAGTAAATGTGCACTATTTTGGTACATGACTCAATGGCAACTTGACTTTATAAAACTACTAGTTTTTCGATACTTTGCTAAATTTATTGATGATCACTCTCACATGACTTGGTTGCATTTACTTTAATCGCTATAAGATATTGCATAGTTTCTATTCTTTTGTTGTTGACACTCGCACTCAATTTTCTACCACCGTTAAGATACATTCGGATTGATAATACTTGCGAGTATATGAGTATCGATTTGAAGATACATGTGCTTCACATGTTATAATTCGTCAGACTTTCTACTCTTATACTCCACAAAAAAGTGGTGTAATTGAGTATTCCTAAAATCGTCATTTTCTCGAGGTTGCACATTCGCTACTATTTCAAATGAATATTCCTAAAATATATGGAAATTTTGTTGTTAACGTTGTTTGTTACCTCATTAACCGTATATCCACCATTATTCTTAACTATAAATCTCCTTACCTTATTCCATTTCCTTCCTCGCAACCTTTGTCGATAAGTTCTCGAGTTTTTGGTTTACTTGTGTTGTTCATCATCTTAATCTTTCGGTTGATAAATTGGCTTTCTGTGTAGTCAAGCATCTCTTTGTTGGCTATTATTGTACTCATAAAGGATATCTTTGTTATTCTCCTTCATATGGAAAAAAATTGTTACTTCAATTGATGTTACTTTTCTTGAGTATCAATCTTTCTTCTCCTCCTACACCACCACCACATCCACTAGAGGCTCGACGTCTATATGTTCATGTCGATAGTCCATCTCCGCCACCATCACCACATACCTCCTCCACTACACCACCACCTGCATGTGGCTGTAAACAAAAGTCTCATCAGGATACTCCAAGACCGCCTGTCCCTACGGCTGATATCCCTACTATAGATGATTTTACTATTGTACTTCGTAAGAAACAACACACTTGTATTAGGCATCATATTTCTAATTTGTTTCTTATCATCGTTTGACTCCACTACAGTGTTCTAAAAGACGGTCTAGGCGACGCCTAGTGCCCGTCCGATGTCCGCCTAGGCGCCTGTCTAGTCCCCTCCCGACGCCTGACTATGCATATTTGGGGTTTTATGGACTTTTTTGCAATTTTCAATAGGTTTTTTTTATTTTCTTTTAACCGCCTAGGCGGACTAGGCGCTAGGCAACGGGTGCACGTCCAACTAGCGCCTAGCGCTTTTTGAAACCTTGCTCCACTATAAAGTTTGTATGTTCTCTTTAGTCTATTTCCGCATCTTCGTCGGTATATGAGGCACTCCAGCATCCAGGGTGGCGAGTCGTTGTAGATGAAGAAATAAAGAGCCTTTAATTCTTTCCATATTTCTCTAATAAACATTTCTTTGATTGATTGGGAAAGAAAGTCCGAGTTTCAGTCGTTATATATGGTAGTGGTTGGTATATGATTGGTATCGGCCTACGTATTGGTATTGGCAGATATTTATATTCTTGCTACGAACAATGTGAATTTATAGTATGCAACTTCGGCAAATAGGAATGGTTACATTTAGTAGGAATTATCGACACACTAGTATGTTCTTCGGCAAGATCGAATCATTTTGTCGACAATAATTTTGTCATACTTCTCTCTTTTTTTCCTTCACTAAATTGACCATGAAAGCAGTGTTCTAAAATTCGGCCTAGGCGGCGGATAGGCACTAGGCAGCCGCCGGTCGCACCGGAAATCCCCTAGACAGCGGTCCTAGGCGTTGTTCGGGCCTAGGCGGACCTAGGAGCCGCCTAGGCGGGCCTCTTCGGCCTGTTCAGCCCACTCGAAATTTCAAATTTTCAAAAAAATTATGTTCGAAATTTCAAAATTTCAATTTTGAAAAAAAAAATTAGTATAAAATCAAAAAAAATTTTTACAAAGATGATGTTGCTGCTGCAAGAAGTTGTTGCTGCTAAAAGTGGAGGTCGATGGCGAGAGAGAGAGAGAAGCAGCAACACCAGCAGTTGAATCCACATGAGAGAGAAGAGTGTAGAAAAAAGAAAGTTCACAATGAGAGAGGATGTGGGGGTGCCAGTGATGCATTAAAGAAAAGGGAAAGAGTGTTCACATATGCATTGAAAAATGGGAAGAGTGGGATATAAAAGTCAAAAAGTCTACGGGAGAGAGAAGCAGCAACAACAGCATTAATGGTTGATGTTATAAAATAAAAAAATAGGTGACCCACTTTTCTAAGCAAAGAAAGAGGAAGGACCCACTCTCCAAAAGCTACACCAAAGCAAGAAAGACGAGGAAGAAGAAGTGCTGAACTGAGAAAGAAACACAGTTAAAAATAAATAAAACTAGGCGGCTGTTTAGGCGCCGCCTAGGCGGCCTAGGCGCCAGACGGCCCTCCGCTGCACCGATTCCGCCTAGCAAAATTTAGAACATTGCATGAAAGAGAGTCAGAATTTCGGTATAGAGATGAGTATTGGATAAGACGAGCAAAATCCAATACGACGATACGGCCGATACTACGAACCTTGCTATTTACTACTAAAAGACATAAAAGTGGCGAGATCTGCTCTTTTACGGGCCTAAAGCCTGATGCCTCCTCATAACCATGCTTCTGCATTATTAAGACATCAATAGATACCTGGTGCATCAGATTTGATTTTACATTATCTTTCAGTTACATGTTCCGAAATGTCGTTCATATAACCAACAAGCATTTAGGATAAAGATTTTGTTGTTGTAGTTGTTATAGTTATTTGTTATTCCACAAATAAAAGAGGAGCCAGTCTTCTAGTTTCTTGACTTCTAATTGCATATCAATATGGTCAATTGTTCACCAACCAAAATGACCTCATTTTTTGAGAAAGAGATTGTATAACTAGAACTAAATTTCTTGTTTCCATCCAGTAAAGAGTACACACCTCAAATCTTGCCACAACAATGCAACAAAGAACAGTAGCATCTATAAAACTTTAGCAACATTGCCAAGGTGTTTGGTTGCTTGTAAAATGGAAATAGCATGCAACTTTTGTTGTGTGCACAATTTTTTTCGCAAGTGGTATTGCAAATTTGCAACTGTAGTGTTTGGTTACTTGTAAATGTTGTTGCGGGATAACAAATCCAATGTTTTGAATAGTTCAAGCAGGATATGTAAGAGAACATTATGTATCTCATTTTTATTTCTTTATTAGTCTCTCTTTTAGTCCACCATCAGCTAATGTTATACAGGAACCTCAATCTTCATTATACTTGGTTGCAACTCTGTTGTTGTAATAGAACGTTGTTCATTTGGGAATTTGTGACAAGGAAATGGCGTCGTGTTCATTTTGGCCACAACAAAAGCTGGATTATTTGTGGAAGATCTTGCAACTTTGTTGCAATATTTGGTACTGCTTACAGCAAACACTGAAAATGTTGTACATGTTGCAGCAAATGTTGCAATGGCACTATGTATTTAAGACGATAACTAAAATGCTACAATTATATAAGAACAACTGGATAAAATCAAGCATAGAAGTCCACTTACTATGAAAGATAGATAGGAATCTAGTCTCTGAAGATTTTCATAAATCAGATTAGTAGCATCCCCCATTTCGGTAACTGACCACTGTGACCGTTCCTGGTCCATCTCAGGTATCTTCTCAAACAGAAGCGCGCACGAGCTGCCCCCTTGTGCGGAAAAAGAATTATCGCTCTGGATGAATACAAAAGTGACATAATTAGTAAAAGGTAGTAAGACTAACAAAATCAAGCATTTTCTAACGCAACCTTGTAAATTTCCGGCGGATGGCCAATCGAACCCTCCAACTTCAAGAAAATGCTGTTGATTGCTACCAGCAACATAGACAGGGACTTCTCTGGATCCTCATTCAACAACTGCCCGTACTTGTCAACCTCCCGATAGACCTGTGTGAGGAACGTCGCGAGCGAGCGCTGCAGGCTCGTCAGGACGGCGATGTTGGCCGATATAGTCTCCGATGCGGAGTGCGAAATGTGCTTGAACGGCGACCCCTCGACGCCTAGTTTCGTCACGATCTGGAACGTCCCGTTGACAAACGCCCTCGGCCCCCGTTCGAGCACCATGAACGACACTTTCTGCACGTTCGTCCCCTGCAAAACAAAAAAGAAAGACATAACGTAACTTTAGTGTTCGAGGAAATGCCGAGGAGACGAGACGGTTCGAGCGAGAACTGCGGACCTCGGCGCGTTCCTCCCAGAAGAGGAGCTCTTGTGGATATTGTGGAGGTTGGAGAGGGTGTGCTGGATGATGTCCTCGAGAAAGACGACTGCTTTCGAGGTTTCTTCGGATCGGACAGCGCCGGAACGGAGGGGGAGGGGGAGGGTGGACCTGCTGCGCGGGGGAAATAGCGGGAAGGGGTTGGGGAGGAGTAGAGATTGGAGAGGTTGGAGAGCTTGGCGAGGAGGTTGGAGTCGGGGAGGGGAGGTGGTTGACGAAGGATCGCCATAGCCGCTTCGTGTAAGAGAGGATTAGGGATTTGGGATCGGTGGTGAGCGAGTCGGGGTTAGGGTTTTCGCTTGGGGGAGTCGCCATTGGAGGAGCTCTGGAAGTGGTGTGAGTCTGTGATTTTTTTTTGAAAATTTTTGAGTCGCACCCCACTCAATATACACATATGAGTGTGCACCCCACTCGATTCACCATATGCATAAGTAATCCCTCTTATGACGGAATCGTTAGAAAAAACGATTCGTGTCGTTTGTCATATTATGACCGAAGAAATACCCTTATCAGTTAATGTCCTTCGACTCCGCGCCAAACCCCTATCTCTTCTTCTTCCAGACGCTTCATCTTCCTTCCTCCCTTCTCGACGAACTTTCCCTCTCCCCCTCGTCTTGATCCCCCCTGTTTCTCTCGTTCCAGCCTCCCTCTCCAAAGCTTCGTGGAGACAGAGAGGTAAGAACATGACAGCAGTTTGTTTTTTGTTAACATTTTTTTGGAACCAATAGGAAAGATTAGTTATGATCTTCTTAACTTTATGCAGGATCTTGAAGACTGAAAGAAAAGAAGAGCTTCCATGGCTGCGTGTCGAAAAGGGTATTGATTCGTAGTTTAGGGTTTATATTGTATGTTGCTAATTTTATGGAATTTGGGTTCGAATTTCTTAGAATTGAGTAGGAACTTAGGGTTTGTTTCCATTTAAAATAGTATGATTTAGGGTTTCTCGAACACTGATTCCATTATATTTTGATGAAATTATTTGAAATTGGGTAGAAATTGTTGTGCTGTTAGTGAATTTGGGTAGAAAATAGAAAGCTTTGTTAGTGAATGTTAGTGAATTTGGGTTTGTTTCCATTTTGTTCTGTTAGTGAATGTTAGTGAATTGGGTATTACATTTCTCGAACACTTAGGGTTTGTTTCCATTTTGTTCTGTTAGTGAATTTGGGTAGAACATAGAAAGCTATTAGTGAATTTATATGCTTTGTTTGTGAATGTATGAAGTCTGTTAGTGAACAAACATTTTTTGTGCTGATTCTATGCACTGTTAGTGAATTTATATGCTCTGTTATTGAAAGTTTAATTTTACAGGAATTATATGGTCAGATTCCATATGAAGGATACTTCAGTTGTGAATGAAGTCGACCCTGACCAAATAAGCTTGTTGGATATTCCCTATGTAGTGAAGAGTAACCATCTAGAGGCCACATTTAAGTATTATTGGATTGATAATCTAAAAGATGGGGAAACAGTAGAGTTGTTGACTGATGGTGGATTGTTGGACATGTTCAGTAAACAAATGCCTGATCAGAATGGAGAGCTACACATTTACTTAGAAGATGTGGCAGTTCCTACTGAGCAAGACACTCCCTCTAAGAAGAACATGAAGAAAGTAGCACACAAACCACAGTTTGACACTCCCTCTAAGAAGAACATGAAGATAGTAGCACACAAACCAACGTATTTTACTTACAGTTCTGAGGAGGAGTTGGAAAATGAAGAAGACAGAGAGCTTGGGTCACAGCCTGTGAAAGAGTTTGGTACACAAAATGAGACTCAGTTGTGTGGAGATGAACCAATAGTTGAAGACGATGACACAGAATCTGATGAGTCTTTTTTACCAGCAGGTGAAGAAGATGACTCTTTATGTTATACTTAATTATTTGTTCTCTAACACAATTTGTAATATTTATTTGCAGCAGATGAAGAAGATGAAACAGAAATTGAGCATGTAGATGACTTCTGGGGGGAATATGTTGTGGATCCAGATATAACAAAGAAGAATGGGGGAAAGAGACAGAGTATCAAAGGTCACATGCTCATAAAAGAAGATGTCAATGAAGAAGCTGGCAATTGATGAAATCAATCCTGCAGATGAGTACCAAAGCCCTGACTCATCCCCTTCTGAGGGGGAGGAAAGGGTGGGAGGAAAAAGGGGAGGGGGAAGTTGATGACCTGTATAGTGATGGTGAGATGGATGAGGAGAACAGGGCTCCAGTTGTGAGTGGCCTAGTCCTATGGCAGCAATGGGCTACTCCTGGTGACTGCAGAAAGTATTTGAGAGCATGTGCCATAAAAAACAGGTTTGAAATAAAGTTTATTAAAAATGATGGTACAAGAATATGGTGTGTATGCCAAGAAGAAACATGCCCTTGGATGTGTAGGGTGAGAATTAATAGTGTTGACAAGACAACATGTACACTAAGACAGTTAAATGAAGCACACATGTAGGCACACCTCAAACTTGCATAATAGAATGGCTAATAGCAAATTCATAGCCGAGGTATTGGAAGACGATATGAAGGCCCACCATACTTCATGGAAGTCCAAGGATGTGCAAAAGCAAATGTGGTTGAAGTGTACTGTGAATGTTTCATACTGGAATGCCCACAAAGCATTGTTAAGAGTGAGGGAGAGAATGTTTGGGGGTTATGAAGAAAGCTATAGGAAAGCCCCTGAGGTTGCAAAGCAAATTGTTACTACCAACCCAGGTATGTAAATGTATGTTATGTATTAGTTAATGTACTTATGTTATGTATTAGTTAATGTAGATGCATTAGTTAATGTACTTATGTTATGTATATGGGACAGGGAGTGTAGCTTTCTGTGGAAATATACTAGGGACTCTGGAGTTTGGATATTGCTGTGTTGGATATGAAGCTAGTTGGGAGGGATTTATACATGGGTGCAGACCATTAGTTGGCTTGGATGGCTGTCATCTAAATGGAAAGTACGGAGGGGTGTGTTTGTCAGCAACTGCTTTGGATGGAAATAATGGTTTATTCCCACTTGCCATCTATATATGCACGTCTGAGAGTGAGGTAACATGGGGACATTTTCTTACTCTTATTAAGGACAAGTTGCTTCAACATAGTGAAAGGGTGACCTTCATATCTGTCACGACCCGGTCCCAATTTCTTGGGTCGAATCGGATCATGCCAAGCCTGCACCGTTGTTGAGACGGCGGCAGTAAGCTGTATTCAGTAGTGAAACATATGCAGATAAAATTCTAACGAATATAAAATCTTTTATTCAATTTGAAAAGCCTGAAATACAACAAACATTAATACAACATTCAATTATTACACTTGTTTCCAAAAAGAAAAAAAATAAATACTAATCCAGCTCTTAAGGTTCTGGGGTTCCAAGTTCTGCAGGACCAGAGTTAGACATCAGATCCTCGACGACGCAATCACCTAAAAATGTTGGTCTCCAGTCAGGAGGAAGCAAAGTACAATTACGAATATCCAATAATTCAAATAATTTGAAATTTGCAATGTTAAACAATTTGAAATACTTTAACAATATTTTCCAACAATTCTACAATCGAAAACAATGTGATTTGAGTAGGCAACGAACTATGACCGGCTTGGGATGATTCAATTATATCCTAATGATACGGTCCGGCCTATCCTCGTGTATAGGAGGAATCAGCTCGCACAATCAATGCAATATGGGGGTATTGGTCATAGACGCTACACTACTCTCCCAATATTCCGAGTCAATCAGATTCAATCAATGAGTCAATATTCAAACTCTAGTAAAGAGTTCCACAATCAATACTCTAGGAGAGAGTTCCGTGTAGCAATGTGGTTTAAAATTGCAATAAAAACAATTACTAAATAAATTACCAAATAGACATAACTGCACTTGCCTTTGTTATTGTGACTGGATCGAGAGTCTGTACCGGGGAACTAGGTCAAACACTTCCTCGAAATCCTACAATTGAGAATTCCTGACTTAGCACCAATATTCAATCCATATCTAGGTGTGCTAGTTACAATCTCTAATATTTGTCCTAATCAAATTTTAGGTTATTTACAACTCTATTTTAGAACGCTTATCGAAGTGAGTTTCTAACTTTAAAAAGTCAATTTAACTTTTTATTGGAAAAAATTGTATTTTCCAATTTATTTGATAAATCTTTGTATTTCATTATATTATACTTAAAAAAATATTTTTCTTTAAATGAGAAAAACGTGAAATTTGTTTAAATAATAACTTGTAATTTTCCTAATTTATTTAAAGTGAGAAAATAATATTGATTTTTTATAAAATAATTATTTTACTATTTTACGTGTTTACGTCAACCACAACCAGAAAAGAATAAAAATTTAACTAATTTATTACAAAACCACAGAAAATAATAAAATGGGCTTATGCCCTTACAGTCCATTTTACATGAATTTAAATGAAGAAAAACATTGGTTAGTCCTGAAATTTCCTACAATTTAATTATAAAATAAAATTAATAAATTAAAATATAATACGAGTCTCAGACTTTGGTCCAATCGTCAAAATAGCTAATGCCTCAACGTCCGGGCGAAACCGGTTTCGTTTGCACTTAGCCGGGGTCCATTGACCAATAAGGTCGTCGCCCAATAAATCCAAAAAGTATTCTTTTCCGAAATTCATTTTAAAATTATATAATTAAATTTTTATAGAAATTTCGGCAGCATTCCCTCTATTTTCGGGATAACCCAAAACTGGGAAACGCGCCGATTTTTCCTGCAAAATAAATCCCAAATCAGGGATACCCAATTTTATATATAAAATATCTAATAAATCATTTTCCGAAATGAATTCAGAATTCCCGAACAAAATTGGAATTTCCCGAAACCAATTCGAAATCTCACAAAACTAATTTTCACACCAATCCAAACCCAAGAACCTTCTCAGAAACAAGGTTCTTCTAAAACCAAATTTATATAAAATCTCTAATCACAGAAATATTTTCGAAGGATTCGGAAATTTCGAAATCGAAAAGATCACAGAACCAAAACCAACAGCATACCAATTTCCGAAGAAACTTCGGAAAGTCGAAATGGTAACGTAATTGAAACGTAACCAAAAATTCGAATTCCCGAAGGGATCGGTGGACCAATTTTATCACAGACCAAGAGAAACTATGGGACTGTCCAGAAGTTACCGAAATTAACGGAATCCGAAGTGATGCCTCGGACTCGAAACACGCCTCGCCGGTTCGGCTGCGTGTACAGCACCAACGAACGGAGAAATTCCAGAAGAGAACTCAGAACTCGGAGAAACGTCGCGGAGCTCGGGAACGCGGAGGGACAGCGACGAAGGGGGTCGCCGAGGTTGCGGGGAACAGCGTACAGCACCGGAGGCGGGGCGCGACCGGGAGGTCGCCGGACAGGGCGCGACCTAGGGCGGCGCCTGGGCTCGCGGGGACCGGCGGCAAGGTGCGCCGGACTCGGGATCGGCCGCCTAGGAGCGGATCCGGCGGGGACAGCGCCGGAAAATCCACGGTGTCGGGGCGGCGAAGGGTCGCACCGCATAGGGGATCGAAGAGGGTCGGGGTTTGAGGAGATCGTCGGACGCTGGGGGCGCAGGGGGTCGCGTGGCTCGGTGCCGGAGCGGAGGCCGAGGGTGGCCCAGGCGGAGCCACGGGCTGGACGGCCGGGGATCGAGGCCGGCGGAAGGCCGGGCTAGGGGGCGCCGAAGATGGGCGGCCGCGGGCGGATCGGAGGCCGGAGAGCGCGGATCGGGGCGCGGGAAGGGTGGCGGCTAGGGCACGGGTGGAGGAAGAGGATGGAGTGAGGAGGAAAGAGCAGAGGGGGTATTTATAGATGGAGAGAGGGTTACCGGAGTTGAGGGGTCGCCGGTTTCGGAACGGGAAGGGTCGGCGGTTTCGGGAGCGGGGGCTCGAGCGTTCGGGAAGGGAAAGTGAAGTAAAGGAATGGGTTTATTCCTTTACTGATGAATTTAGAACATTAAGAGAGAGAGAGAGAATTGAAAAGTTTTAAGTGAATATTATTTTAAGGAGAATAATTATTTTATTTTTAATTAAGAAAAATGCTATTCATATATAAATACTTAGAATTTATTTCGGAAAAAGATCTTGGGTTCAAAATGGGCTCGGGACGGGTCTGAACCAACAAAAAATTTCGGGATTTAAAAGTTCCAAAATATATTTTTCCTAAAATACAATAATAATGATTTATAAGCTAGTTAATTACTCAATTACTTAACTAGAAAATTTACGGGTCTGACTTAAACACTAAAATTCCTGAAATAATAATTTTCTAAAAATACAATTTTCCCAAATTAACAACTGATAAATTAAAATTTACAGGTTTGACCAGAAATAATTTGAAAAACTAAATGGGAAAACACATTAAAAAATTAAAAAATGTAACTGGAAAATTGCGGGTTTCACAATATCTGACAGGCAAAAAGGCCTAGGACTAGCTGTGGAGAGAGAGTTCTATGGACACCCACATAGATTTTGTTTCAGGCACTTCTACAAGAACTTCAAAGCCCATGTGAATGGTAGCCAGCTATTGAAGCAGCTTACATGGGGTGCAGCTAGAGCCTACAGACAGGTAGACCAAGCTAAGTATATGGAAGCAATTGAGAAGCAATGTCCTATTGGTCACCAATACCTTATAGCAGAGAGCAGAAACAGGTATTCTACTAATTCATATGCAAATTTTCGTACTGTTACATGGATACATGATACCTATCTTCTGAACTGAAGATAAGTTCATTCTTTATTAAGTTCATACATACATTAAGTTCATTCATATCTTCTGAACTGAAGATAAGTTCATATATTAAGTTCATACATTATGCTATAGTATCTGAACTTAAGTTCATACTATTTCATACCAACAGGTGGTGCAGAGCATATTTCGAGACAACAACAAAGTGTGAGCATATTACCAATAACTTTTCTGAAAGTTTCAACAATTGGATTGGTGAACTAAGAAGTAAACCCATCACAATGCTTGTAGAGATGTTCCATATGATGGTAATGAAGTTGATATTGAGGAAAATGACTTCAATGAAATGGAGTGACTTGGACTTGACTCCTAGAGCACAGAAAGTGATTGATCAAAGGGCAAAGCAAGTGAACAAATATCACTGGGGCTGATGGCTTATTTTGTGTAACTAGTGTGTTCTCAATCGAGAACAGATGGACTGTTGATACTCGTATTGGGACTTGTGACTGCTTCGTATGGGATTTAACAGGGATCCCATGTGTCCATGCTGTAGCTGCATTGTTACCTAGCAGGCCCACATGGACTATGTGAGTATAGAAGCAGACTTTTAAGCTAATATCTTTATTGTGCTAATTTCTTGTTTAATATGTACAGGTACACAAGTCCCTACTATCATGCCACTACCTATAAGAGGGCTTATGCTGGGAAGATTGTTCCATTGCCAGACCAGTCCTTATAGGATCCAGTAAACAATCACTACTTTGTATTACACTTTTGGTTATACTTCACTTTGTATATAGTATACTTATTTGTAATGTCTACTTTGCAGCCAGCGTACGAAGTTGGCCCACCTGGTAGACATAGACAACCTGGAAGACTAAGAGGGGCAAGGAGGTTGGAAGCTGACGAGCTGCCAAGAGCATCCAAGAAGCAGAGGATTTGTGGCCGTTGCAAATTACCGGCTGATCACAATGCTAGAGGGTGCCAAGGAGGACCAGTTGAGGGAATAGCAAAAGAGCAAGGGCACCTAGGCCACCAAGGCCTCCTAAGGAACCAAAGATGAAAAACACTGTCTACAAGAGGCCGAAGGTTTCTAGGGAAAAAAGAAGACTAAACTTGCAGGAACTCAAGTCCCGACGCCTCCAGGATCCTAGTTGAAATATGACTTGAAACTATAGACTATGTTTGTGTTCCAGTATTTTGTTAAGGTCCACTACATCATCATCATTTTGTAACTCTGTTGGACATCAGTTTATATAGACTCTCTTTATTTTGTAACTCTGTTGGACATCATTTTGTAACTCTGTTCCAGGATGCTAGATGTAACTCTGTTGGACATCATTTTGTAACTCTGTTGGACATCATTTGTAACTCTCTTTATTTCCTGCTTCTCAGGTTATCCTTTTCTGGGCTTTCAGTAAAAATTAAGAATGTAACTTCTAATTTCTTGTTTTACTTTTGTTAAGATAGCATTTTGGATTAGAATGTAACTTCTAATTTCTTGTTAAGAATGTAACTTCAAATATTTGCTAATTTCTTGTTTTATGCTGCTCATGAAGGTCAATATTTGCTAATTTCCTTACTATACTCTTCTTTTATACTCTTGAAGCAAAACTCCTTGAGCACTCTCCAGATTTCCTTACTATACTGCTTCTCAGGTTATCCTTTTCCTTACTATACTGCTCATGAAGGTCAATATTTAAGATAGCAGATTTTGGATTAGCAAAACTACTTGAGCACTTCTAATTTCTCTTTTATACTCTTGTTTTATACTTTTCCTACTTGAGCACTCTCCAGATTCTCTTTGTGGTAGCAGAAAGAAAACCTATGTTTGAATGCTGAAAACTATAGACTATATCTGGTGGTACATCTGTTCCAGCTAGTTGAAATATGCTTTGTTAAGAAGCTGTTGAAAACTATAGACTATATCAATTCCAGGTTTATAAGTCAAGAAGATATTTTAACAAGTAATATATAAAGTCCGAAGTGAATGTATATTATGCAATTCCAGGTTTACATAGCCACGTCTTTTCCAAATGACTTACACAACTGTTCTAGAGTTGTGTTCACTACAATTTGAACTGGAAATTTTGACTCAGAGCGTCGTTATCACACTCGACAGCCTCATTCAACCATTTGAATGCACCGTTACATTTTCGACATTGTAAGAATCGTCTTCCATAGTTGTGGCTCCTCTTCGACACCATCACGGTTCTTTTTCCTCCACAATTAGGATTAGGACAGGGCTTTCTCCCAAGGGCATTGTTGCTTCCAGTGACTTAAGTCACCACACGCGAAACACCCTTCTCTTCGCATTGAGGAAGATGAACTTTCGCGTATGCCTTCACAAATTGCTTCATCCAGCCACTGAAAATTCGAGCAAAGAGGACACTTCAGAAATTTTCTCCCGGGATTTGCCTTCGTATTTGACTTCGATAGGTAACGAATCCCATTGCAGTTCACAATCTTGCAAGGTGAGCTCAAGAACGAACACTCATCTGCAAGGTGAGTGTGCTTCGAGCATATTTGACATTTTTCCTACAAAAACAAAAATTTGATGTAAAACCTAAAAATGGTGGAGCCAAAACAGATTGTTCACACTAGTTGAGAGAAAGGAGGAAAGAGAGGAAGAGAGAGTGCAAACCTTGAAGTTCTTCGAGTGGTCGGCCATGGGAGCGGAGCTTCGAGTGGTCAGATTTGGGTTTTAGGGCAGAATGAAGATCTGAGGAGAAGAAAGAGGGCGGGGGTTGTTTTAGAAGAAAGTAGGTGAGGATTATAAAGAGGGTGGATTGTCGACCGTTAGGAAATAAGAAGGTATTTCGGTCATAAATATATGACAAACGACACGAATCGTTTTTCTAACGATTCCCGTCATAAGAGGGATTACTTATGCATATGGTGAATCGAGTGGGTGCACCACTCATATGTGTACATTGATGGGGTGCGACTCAAAAATTTTCTTTTTTTTTGGGTCCGACTATTGACACCCCACCCATTTCTAAGTACACCCCAAAAAAAAAAAAAAAAAGTAAAAGTCCTATTCTACCCCCCCCATTGCTGAGTACACCCCCTCTCCTCCCTCCCCCCTCCTCCTCCTCCTCCGCCGACGACGACCCTCCCCACCCCCTCCTCCTCCGCGCCGCCTCTCCTCCCCCTCCGCCGCATCTCCTTCGACCCCCCCCTCATCCCGACCCGCCGCTCCTCCTCCTCCTCCTCCGACCCTCCCCGCCACCCCCCCCCCCCCCGCTCCTCCTCCTCCGTTCGACCCCCCCTCATCCCGACCCCTCCTCCTCCTCCTCCTCCTCTTCCCCCTCCGATCCCCGACGACCGCGACCCAAAAAAAAATTAAAAAAAATTTGGAGACGCATTCGACCTGTACTGGTCGAACGGAGGAGGCGCGTTCGACCTGTACTGGTCGAACGGAGGAGGAGGAGCGGGAGGGGGGAGGGTCGGAGGAGGAGAGGAGGAGGAGGGCGGCGGTCGGGATGAAGGGGGTCGTAGGAGATGCGGCGGAGGGGGAGAGAGGCGGCGGGGAGGAGGAGGGGGACTGGTCGGAGGAGGAGGAGAGGCGGCGGGGAGGAGAGGGGGGGAGGAGGAGAGTGGGGTTACTCAGCGGGGTAGGACTTTTAGGTTTTTTTTTTTTTTTTTTTTTTTTTTTTTTTTTGGTGTACTTAGAAATGGGTGGGGTGCCAATAGTCGGACCCTCTTTTTTTTTGGTTGGGTTTTAAAATTGAAATTTTGTAACGCGGAGGGTTATAGTTGCTTGCTCAAGGGGGAAAGAAATGCAGTTAGGGACTAGTTTATTTGGTTGCATTGTTTTTTTTTCTAATACGGTTGGAGAACAGTTTAAATATTTAAATTAAAATTACAGAAAATTTACTGTAGGGTAACGTACTTTCACGAAATTGCGTACAGGATAACAAGTTTTACGAAATTTCGAAAATGAAAATAATCCGACAGAGAGTCTGGCGGAAAATGAGCGCCTACGGGGGTAGGGGTTAGGAGCTATGCCTTGCAGTGTTTGCAGTCGCCTTGGGGGGGGAGCCGTTGTGTGAGAAAAAAAAAAAACACGAAATCTGAACCGAGCCTGCGTCGTGCGCCACGTGTCATAGGCGTTGTGTCACGCCCCAGTACCGAAATACGGGGACGGACTAGGCCAGCTATTCCATATGAGGTACGTAACGTCATACGGCGATCGTGGCTGTCGAGAGACTAGGGGGTACATGCTACAATCAAGTCTCCTATGGTCCCACAGAGTTCTATGTCTCAATCAATTAAGTCAAATCAGCAATTAAATGAACATTAAAGATAAAGCAGTAAGGCGTCCCTGACGCTTCATCAAAATGATCATGAGAGACTAGCTTTATAATTTAGCTATCTCAGGGAGTCAGGAGTACAAAATTATACACAGCTGCAGTCTGTTTAATTACAATTATGTACTGACACAAAATATCAAGTAATCCGGCTAACAGGTGCCGGTGGCTAAATGCCGCAAAAGTATAAGCAGGAGTGGTGGAGAAGAAACCCACTCGAGTCCCCGAACCGCCATGCTCCTAGTATGCACCATGGATGTCAGGGAGGAAGATCGTGTCCTCTGGCTCTGCTACGAGATCTGGCCAAACAAAACCAGCGGGGTCAGCCCCGAATAGCAAGTACCGCCAAAGGGGCACAAGAGTTAAGATTAAAAAACCCAACTAATAGAATGACTGATAATAGAAATGCTTATGCTACTATTATAGGGTAGCGCAACATCCTCGAACCCATATGGCACCCTTACAACCAAACAAGGACAAAAGGTGCCGTATGGAGTCGGGACGTGTCGTACTCTATAACTTTCACATAAGTTAAAAAGGTAAAAACCATAAAATCTCCTGGTCGTGATTTCGGTCGATAGCCTATCGCAGCACAATAACCAACCCAACAATCAAACAAGAACATGGGTTGGATCATGTACCATGATAGACCATGTCCTCAGTCATTCACAGAAGTAGTACTTCACAACCAGAATAAGTCTTCCGTTCATAACTTCGGTCCACAGCCTGTTATAGTACGATAACCAACCCAACAATCAAACAAGAACATGGGTTGGATCACGCACCATGACAGTCCGCTTCCCTCAGTTATTCACGGAAGGTAAATAGGAAACATGCAAGTCATTTTCACGGCCAATCAAATCTACGAGTTTCTAGTGGAACGAGGTTATCCTCGCGTCATGTTATTAGAAAAATTCTCAGATCGTATCTTTCCAGCAAGGCTAGCCAATCCAGGGGTTCGCGTAGACAGGTGTCATGGAGCACAGGTCCCTCGTGAGGCCACCTTGCCAAGACATGTATATATAGCAGGAATTAATCGGATACAGTCATCCACCTCGTTGCGGATGACACAGTATCCGTGGAGACCAGCCGGCGCGCCAAGACAATATCTCAGGGCGACTGGTGTAACACGATCTCGAGATTTTGCCCTCCCCATGCATCTAGTATATTCAGTTGCCTAGTTTAACCCTAGGTGAAATCTTGGACTCTCATGCTGTGGCCTGCATGATTATCCTCCTAAAGTCGTACTTTAGTACGAGTACCCTAAGTGAGGATCCATGTCAATCAGTATGTCAACATGTGCTACCCTCCTTAGTGTAATGCATCATTACAATACGCCACGTGGAGTTACGAGTCATTTATCGAGCATGAACAAGAACTGGGACATTCAGGTACATATATCAGGTAGGAACACTTTGTTCTCCGGGGTAACATCAGTGCTCATATCATGCTCGGGACAAAAGGCGTAAGGATATAAAATGGGCATATAATATCTAATAAAATATCAAAAGCATACGCACAACAAGGCAGCGTGCGTGAAAAGTCACGCAAGCTTACGCAAGGCAGCGTGCGTGAAAAGTCACGCAGGCTCAAGGAGAGAGCTGCGTGAAAAGTCACGCAGGCTCAAGGAGAGTGCTGCGTGAAAAGTCACGCAGACTCAAGGGAAAGAGCTGCGTGAAAAGTCACGCAGACTCAAGGGAAGAGCTGTGTGAAAAGTCACGCAAGCTCAAGGAAAAGAGCTGCGTGAAAAGTCACGCAAGCTCAAGGGAGAGTGCTGCGTGAAAAGTCACGCAGGCTCAAGGAAAGAGCTGCGTGAAAAGTCACGCAAGCTCAAGGAAGACACGCTTCCAACAGGAAACGTACCTAAGTCTGCGTACGCAGCACTAAAGAGCGCGCGTAGCTCAGTATGCGTGAGCTAAGGAGCTCTGCACACTGCTCACTGTCTTCTCCAAACAGCAAGAACACTATGGCAGAACCCAAAACTTCAAAAACAACATAACTTGGTCATCCGAACTCCAAATCCGGATTTCCAAAGTTCCAACTTGGGTGAAATGGAATTCTCTTCCACCCGAAAGCATCAAAACCCACAAAACTCCAACGAAAATAGATCAAAACAAAGGAAATCCGAAAATGATTAAAACTTAGATCTACAAAAATCAAAGCTTCAAAATAGAAATTTCCAAGTTCTAAACTAGTATAGATTGAGGAGAAGAACATGTTTTGGCAAATAGTTTTGTAAGAATCATTAACAAAATTATGGATCCTTCTCTTGAGCAAGTTGGTACTTGCCTCGGTTGGTGGAGGAAGTAAATGAGAAGAAGTAAATGAGAGGAGAGAGAAGGAGATGAGTTATATATATAGATCTTGGACCCATGGGTTCATGATGAACCAAAAGGTTCATGATGAACCATGGGTGAACCAAGAATAGGTTATCCAAATGAGCCAAAACTGTAGGCCCAAATGCAGAAAATAAATTAGGAAATAATATTTTGTCGAATATTTTTGGAAAATGCATGAAGAAATACTGCATAATAAATATCGTATAAATTCAAGGTAAATACAATTTATCGGTTTACGTATTAAAATACGTATTCCAGGATTGGGGAGTGACATCTCTACCCTTCTTAGAAAAATTCCGTCATCGGAATTCCAGCCAAGACAGGATAGTGATATCAGGGCAAGCGAGGCACAATCATATATATAAGTTAACTATCATAGCAGTTATTATCATACATCACAAAGTGCAAAACAAGCAGGTGCAGATAAGCATGGAATCGTGTCAATAAGGTGCAAAAATATACCTTATTAGTCAAACAAATACGGATAACGAGATCTGATCTCGTCCTCGCGCTCCCAGGTTGACTCTCCCGAAGAGTGATGGTTCCAAGAAACACGGACAAGGCTTATCGTCTGATTCTTGAGTACCTTCTCTCGTCGGTCCAAAATAGATACGGGTTGTTCCTCGTAAGTTAGGTCGGTACCAATGACTAACTCAGAATGATCGAGGACGTGACTCGAATCCGGGACATACCCACGTAATTGGGACACATGAAACACATCATGTATGCCAGTTAACGAAGGCGGAAGGGCAAGTCGATAAGCCACATCGCCTACCCGAGCGAGAATCTTGAAAGGACCAACGTATCTTGGACTAAGCTTTCCCCGGGTTCCAAATCTGATGATACCCCGAGTAGGCGAAATCCGCAGAAACACTTGGTCGCCAACTCTGAACTCTAGAGGCCTACGATGCTGATCTGCCCAATGACGATGTCGGTCCTGTGCAACTCGAAGGCGCTCTCTGACTAACTTAACTATCTCCACAGTCTGCGTGATCATCTCTGGCCCCAACAACTTCCGTCTCCGACGTCGTCCTATGCCAAAGGGGACCTGCACTTCCTTCCGTACAATGCTTCGAACGGGGCCATCTGAATGCTAGCCTGATAGCTGTTGTTATATGAGAACTCCACTAGATGAAGGTGATCCTCCCAAGATCCGCCAAAATCCAAGGTACACGCCCGTAGCATATCTTCTAATGTCTGAATGGTTCTTTCTGATTGTCCGTCAGTTTGTGGATGATAAGCAGTACTGAATCTTAACTTGGTTCCCAAACTTTGGTGCAAGCTCCGCCAAAAATAGGAAGTAAACCGCGTATCCCGATCTGATACTATACTAACTGGAATACCGTGCTGCCTTACTATCTATTTCATGTACATTTCTGCTAGCTGTTCAGTAGTCTGGCCAACTTGGAAGGGAAGGAAATGAGCAACCTTCGTGAGTCGATCTACTATTACCCAGACTACATTCTTGCCAGCCGGGGATCTAGGTAAATCGGTCACAAAATCCATCGTGATGTGCTCCCATTTCCATTCTGGGATAGGAAGCGGCTGTAGCAATCCTGCTGGTCTCTGCTGCTCGGCTTTCACCTGCTGACATACCAGACACTTGGATACAAATCTCGCTATCTCTCTTTTCATGCCATTCCACCAAAAGAACTGCCTGATATCTCGATACATCTTCGTTCCTCCTGGATGAATGGAGTAAATAGAACTATGAGCTTCGGACATAACTTCTTACCGAAGGTCTCCACTCGGTACACAGAGTCTGTTTCCAAACCTGAGCGTACCATCTTCATGAATCACTAACTCCTTCCTACGGCCTGATTTACACTCCGATCGTAACTTCTGAATCTGTGGATCTCCTACTTGTGCTGCCCTTATCCTCTCTACTAAGGTTGACTGAATCTGCATAGTGGTCATTCTTCCTATATCCCTTGGCAAAACTACTTCGATTCCCATACTCTGAAGGTCATCTAAAATATACTTCTGCGAGGTCAAGATAAAGGCACTGTCTCTCCTACTCAGTGCATCTGCAACTACATTCGCCTTGCCTGGATGATACTGAAGATCTAAATCAAAATCCTTCAGCAGTTCTAACCATCTTCTTTGCCTCATGTTCAAATCTCGCTGCGTGAATACGTATTTCAAACTCTTATGATCAGTATAGATCTCTACCCGATCTCCGTATAAATAATGCCTCCACAACTTGAGTGAAAACACCACAGCTGCTAACTCCAAATCGTGAGTCGGGTAATTCTTCTCATGGTCTCGAAGCTGTCGAGACGCATATGCTATCACTTTTCCATGCTGCATCAATACACATCCAAGACCCTTCCCTGATGCGTCACAATATACTGTAAAGCCTCCTGCTCCTACTGGAAGTGTCAAGATCGGGGCTGAGATCAATCTCTTCTTCAATTCTTCAAATGATGCCTGACAGCTAGCTGACCAAACAAACTCTACGTCCTTGTGCGTCAAACGCGTTAAGGGTGCAGAGATCTTGGCAAAGTCCGCCACGAATCTTCTGTAGTAACCAGCTAATCCTAAGAAACTTCGTACTTCTGTAACCGTTCTCGGAACTGGCTAATGCTCTACGGCCTCAATCTTCTTCGGATCCACTGACACTCCTGCCCCAGAAATTACATGCCCCAGGAACGAAATATGATCTAACCAAAATTCACACTTGTCAAGCTTCGCATAAAGTTGATGCTCCCTCAATGTCTGTAAGACAGTCCTAAGATGTTTCTCATGCTCCTCTTCACTGCTGGAATAGACAAGAATGTTATCTATGAACACCACCACAAATTTATCCAAGTACGGCAGAAATATGCGGTTCATTAAATCCATGAATACTGCGGGGGCGTTGGTTAGTCCAAAGGGCATTACTAAAAACTCATAATGTCCATATCTAGATCTGAATGCTGTCTTCGGTATGTCTTGCTCCCGGACTCTTACTTGATAGTATCCTGACCTAAGATCGATCTTGGAAAAGACGCTGGCCTTGCTCAACTGGTCGAACAGGTCATCAATCCTTGGTAGTGGGTACTTATTCTTCACTGTTACTGCATTCAGCTTGCGGTAGTCGATGCACATCCTCGTCGACCCATCCTTCTTGGGAACTAGAATCACTGGCGCGGCCCAGGGCGATTTACTGTCTCGGATGAATCCCTTAGACTTCAACTCTTCTTCATGTTGATACAACTTATCCTGCTCTGACGGCGACATTCTGTAAACTCTATCTACAATAGGCCTCGTTCCAGGGTTCAACTCAATGCTAAATTCTATCTCTCTAACTGGGGGTATCCCTGGGAGCTCATCGGGGAAGACGTCAAGAAAATCTTCGACCACTCTCGGAATCTGTCCTGGCTCTGACACTGCTGCTGAGATGACGCCTCCGGCCTGATTCTTCAAGGTTCGAGTAAAGATGAACTGCTCCATCCCAGGAACGCTGAATATGACCCTACCTCCTCTACAATCAATTGTCGCATGACTGTCTCTCAACCAGTCCATGCCAAGAACGACATCAAAATTCCCCATAGGGAATTCAATCAATGATGCGGGCAATAAATGCCCACACACCTCCACCGGACATGAAAAGCGCACTCTGCTAACTTCTACGAGCCCATTGCCGGTGAGTATATCCATCCTCTCCGGCAATGTCTCAAACTCTAATCCAATCCGTGTAGCATATTGTGCAGAGATGAATGAGTGAGTAGCGCCTGAATCAAATAATACTACAGCGGGAAATGAGGTGACGAGAATTTTACCTGCCACCACGTCACTAGACGCTAGAGCCTCTCCCAAGGTCAATGTGAGAGCCTGGCCCCGCGGAGCCCCTTGTTGCGGCCTTCCTCGACCATGCTGTTGCTGCCCCTGAGGGCCTTCGGCTTCCTGTGCCTGGCGGAACATCTGAGCCTGCGTTGGTAGACGCTGGGCTAGGGGCCTTACTGCTAATACTGGCCCTCCACTCGGGGTTGCCACTGGAGCTGGCAATGCTGGAAACTGCTGAGCTGGCCCTCCTGGCCTCTGCATTATAGGACAAGTGGAAATACGGTGGTCTGCACGACCACACCTCAAGCATAAGCCATTCGCTGACCGACACACGTCCCTCGTGTGCCCTGCCTTCCCATAGAAGGTACAGCCCTAGGGTGCTCCCTGACGCTGCTGCTGGTTCCTCGGCTGCTGATGCCGAACTGGCGCTGTATTAGTTGACACGGCCGTCCTCCGCGGCGCTCCTGCACCATGAACACGCACACCGGGTGCTGGTGCCGACGTTCGCTGTACTGCTCCTCCTCCAACCTGGGAATGAGATCTCTTCTGACCTCCTGTCCTCGATGCTAACCTCTGCTGGGTAAGCTCGTGCCTCCGAGCGGCCGTCAAAATAGCATCAAACGTCTGGTAGTCGTGTCCTTCCACAAGCTGTAATAGTTCCAAATGAAGTCCCTGCTGGAACCTCATAGCCTTCTCCGGCTCCGTTGCCACCATTGCTGGTGCGAAACGGCACAATCTGCAGAACTCTGCTGCATACCCATCTACGGTCTTGCCTGCTTGCTTGAGACTGATAAACTTCTGCTGGAGCTCATATCGAGCTACTACGCCAAAATACTTGGCCTTGAATCTGTCACTGAAGGTGGTCCAACGAACAGGACGTCTTATACCAACTTCTTCTGATGCCCACCAGTCGCGGGCAAGATCCTGAAGTACCAGTTTGACCTGATCAACCTTCTCATCATCTGGAACCTTGGCTGCAACAAGAATGACTTAAATGTCTTGAATCCATGCATCTGCAGTGATGGCATCCTCCGTGCCATCAAAATACCTCGGATTCAAGCGACGGAACCTTCCTGATGCTCCCGAGTCAACCCCGGCACTCCTCTCAAGAGCTAACTGAATCCCCTGGTTCAGCAACACGTTCTGCTCCTGCTGCTGAGTCTGTTGCTGTTGGTGAGTGACAAGAATCCCTCGGACGATCTCCAGGAGTGCTACGGCATCTGGTACTGCCGTCGCTGCTGGTGCTGCAGGAGTTTCAATAACCTGCGGCTGTACTGCCTCTGGTTCCACTTCTGCTTGTGCCTGCCCTGGGGAAGGTTCTCTCCCCTGTTGCTGCCCAGTCGAGCCATGCTCTTGCTGCTCTTCCTCATAGGCCTCACCCGCTACTGAGAATGAAGCACCCCTATAGAGAAAGGTATAAGATTATCAAGTCCGGACAAGGAAGATTTCGAGGATGCAAGTCAGGTTAGAGATCAAGGCAAGGACAGAGAATTCGAAACAGAATTTCAAGGGGAACAAGTTTTGATTGAGACTCCTAATAATTCGTAATACCCCATAAGTCTGAAAATCAGACCTGCATGGGCCACCACTAAAACCTTGTCACGCCCCAGTACCGAAATACGGGGACGGACTAGGCCAGCTACTCCATATGAGGTACGTAACGTCATACGACGATCGTGGCTGTCGAGAGACTAGGGGGTACATGCTACAATCAAGTCTCCTATGGTCCCACAGAGTTCTATGTCTCAATCAATTAAGTCAAATCAGTAATTAAATGAACATTAAAGATAAAGCAGTAAGGCGTCCCTGACGCTTCATCAAAATGATCATGAGAGACTAGCTTTATAATTTAGCTATCTCAGGGAGTCAGGAGTACAAAATTATACACAGCTGCAGTCTGTTTAATTACAATTATGTACTGACACAAAATATCAAGTAATCCGGCTAACAGGTGCCGGTGGCTAAATGTCGCAAAAGTATAAGCAGGAGTGGTGGAGAAGAAACCCACTCGAGTCCCCGAACCGCCATGCTCCTAGTATGCACCATGGATGTCAGGGAGGAAGATCGTGTCCTCTGGCTCTGCTACGAGATCTGGCCAAACAAAACCAGCGGGGTCAGCCCCGAATAGCAAGTACCGCCAAAGGGGCATAAGAGTTAAGATTAAAAACCCAACTAATAGAATGACTGATAATAGAAATGCTTATGCTACTATTATAGGGTAGCGCAACATCCTCGAACCCATATGGCACCCTTACAACCAAACAAGGACAAAAGGTGCCGCATGGAGTCGGGACGTGTCGTACTCTATAACTTTCACATAAGTTAAAAAGGTAAAAACCATAAAATCTCCTGGTCGTGACTTCGGTCGATAGCCTATCGCAGCACAATAACCAACCCAACAATCAAACAAGAACATGGGTTGGATCATGTACCATGATAGACCATGTTCCTCAGTCATTCACAGAAGTAGCACTTCACAACCAGAATAAGTCTTCCGTTCATAACTTCGGTCCACAGCCTGTTATAGTACGATAACCAACCCAACAATCAAACAAGAATATGGGTTGGATCACGCACCATGACAGTCCGCTTCCCTCAGTTATTCACGAAAGGTAAATAGGAAACATGCAAGTCATTTTCACGGCCAATCAAATCTACGAGTTTCTAGTGGAACGAGGTTATCCTCGCGTCATGTTATTTAGAAAAATCCTCAGATCGTATCTTTCCAGCAAGGCTAGCCAACCCAGGGGTTCGCGTAGACAGGTGTCATGGAGCACAGGTCCCTCGTGAGGCCACCTTGCCAAGACATGTAATATATAGCAGGAATTAATCGGATACAGTCATCCACTCGTTACGGATGACACAGTATCCGTGGAGACCAGCCGGCGCGCCAAGACAATATCTCAGGGCGACTGGTGTAACACGATCTCGGGATTTTGCCCTCCCCATGCATCTAGTATATTCAGTTGTCTAGTTTAACCCTAGGTAAAATCTTGGACTCTCATGCTGTGGCCTGCATGATTATCCTCCTAAAGTCGTACTTTAGTACGAGTACCCTAAGTGAGGATCCATGTCAATCAGTATGTCAACATGTGCTACCCTCCTTAGTGTAATGCATCATTACAATACGCCACATGGAGTTACGAGTCATTTGTCGAGCATGAACAAGAACTGGGACATTCAGGTACATGTATCAGGTAGGAACACTTTGTTCTCCGGGGTCACATCAGTGCTCATATCATGCTCGGGACAAAAGGCGTAAGGATATAAAATGGGCATATAATATCTAATAAAATATCAAAAGCATACGCACAACAAGGCAGCGTGCGTGAAAAGTCACGCAAGCTTACGCAAGGCAGCGTGCGTGAAAAGTCACGCAGGCTCAAGGAGAGAGCTGCGTGAAAAGTCACGCAGGCTCAAGGGAGAGTGCTGCGTGAAAAGTCACGCAGACTCAAGGGAAAGAGCTGCATGAAAAGTCACACAGACTCAAGGGAAGAGCTGTGTGAAAAGTCACGCAAGCTCAAGGGAAAGAGCTGCGTGAAAAGTCACGCAAGCTCAAGGGAGAGTGCTGCGTGAAAAGTCACGCAGGCTCAAGGGAAAGAGCTGCGTGAAAAGTCACGCAAGCTCAAGGGTGACACGCTTCCAACAGGAAACGTACCTAAGTCTGCGTATGCAGCGCTAAAGAGCGCGCGTAGCTCAGTATGCGTGAGCTAAGGAGCTCTGCACACTGCTCACTGTCTTCTCCAAACAGCAAGAACACTATGGCAGAACCCAAAACTTCAAAAACAACATAACTTGGTCATCCGAACTCCAAATTCGGATTTCCAAAGTTCCAACTTGGGTGAAATGGAATTCTCTTCCACCCGGAAGCATCAAAACCCACAAAACTCCAACGAAAATAGATCAAAACTAAGGAAATCCGAAAATGATTAAAACTTAGATCTACAAAATCAAAGCTTCAAAATAGAAATTTCCAAGTTCTAAACTAGTATAGATTGAGGAGAAGAACATGTTTTGGCAAATAGTTTTGTAAGAATCATTAACAAAATTATGGGTCCTTCTCTTGAGCAAGTTGGTACTTGTCTCGGTTGGTGGAGGAAGTAAATGAGAAGAAGTAAATGAGAGGAGAGAGAAGGAGATGAGTTATATATATAGATCTTGGACCCATGGGTTCATGATGAACCAAAGGGTTCATGATGAACCATGGGTGAACCAAGAATAGGTTATCCAAATGAGCCAAAACTGTAGGCCCAAATGCAAAAAATAAATTAGGAAATAATATTTTGTCGAATATTTTTGGGAAATGCATGAAGAAATACTGCATAATAAATATCGTATAAATTCAAGGTAAATACAATTTATCGGTTTACGTATTAAAATACGTATTCCAGGATTGGGGAGTGACACGCTGGATTTCCGCCAGACACTCTGTTGGAATGTTTTCATTTTCGAAATTTCACAAAACTTGTTATCCTGCACGCAATTTCGTGAAAGTACGTTACCCTACAGTAAATTTTTTGTTAAAATTATATATATATTTATTAAAATTTGTTTATATCTCCTTTATAATTTTTTACAGTAATATGTAAAGAAAAGAGAGGGTGTTTGGTTTTACGGAACAAAAGAGAGAGAATTAGTTTTAGAATTTTTTTTGGTACTAAAATTTATCAAATACCCAAAAAACTGTCAAAGTTTTATGAAAAATTCACCGCAAAATAATATTTTATCGTGTGTCCAGAATTAGCAAAAATATATATAAAAGGGTACGGAATGACCTTTTTGTCCTTCTAATTTATTGAAAACACCCACGAAACATACTCTTCAAAAAATAACGTTTCGATTCTTCCTCTTCTTCCATACGCTGCCCACTTTCGAATCTAGGTTTTTTTCTCCAAAATCTTCAAATCTTACTTCAAAAACTCGTCAGTGACTCTCCATTCGCAATCTTCACACCATGACGGAGAATGGCCATTTCCCGTGTCAAAATACAGGAGAATGGTCATTCTCCGTGTTAAAATAGCGGAGAATTTCTATTCTCCGTGTTAAAATTACGAAAAATGGCCATTTTTTGTGTTAAAATACAGGAGAATAGCCATTTTTTGTGTTAAATGACGGAGAATGGCCATTACCCATGTTAAAATGCAGGAGAATGGTCATTTTTCGTGTTAAAATAACGAAGAATTGCCATTCACGGAGAATGGTCATTCCCCGTGTTAAAATGTATGAGAATGGTCATTCTCCGTGTTAAAATTACGGAGAATTGCCATTCTTCGTGTTAAAATGACGGAGAATGGCCATTCTCCGTTGTAGATTACGGAGAATAGTCATTCTCCATTGTTAAAATTACGGAGAATGACCATTCTCCGTGTTAAAATGCAGGAGAACGGTCATTCTCCGTGTTAAAATCACGGAGAATGACCATTCTCCGTGTTAAAATGACGGAGAACAATTGACAGAAACCTTTTTTTTTAGAATTTTTTTGCAGGAATAAATATTCAAGAGTTTTCCGTTTTTCTTTCAAAATGTAACCCCCGTTTTCAAAAAATTTAATAAATAAAAAATAATTCCAAATTTGCCCCAAATTGATTCCATTAAGTCCTAAATATTTTTCTATTAATTTTAGAATTTTTCTGCGATTTGTTTGGAGTCGTTTGGACGTCATTTGAATTTTTTATAATTAAATAACTGCTACCGTAAAAGCTGTATTTCTTCCCGTTTTGGCAAAACGGTAAAAATCTAACCCTAGGGTCAAGTTAGTAATTAACCATGGTTAGTTTGTCCTAATTATTTTTCTATAAATAGACATCATTCCCAAGGAAGAAAATTCTAATTTCAAAATCAATTTTAAATTGAATCCTCAAATTAATTTATTTTTTATTTTCCCTGTTACTGTTACTATTCTGTTCTGAACTCCGGCGATCGACGGTGACGAACTCCGGCGACCCCCCCTATCTCGGCAACCAGAGCACGAGAAGACCCGCAACCAGTGCCAAATCGAAGAGGAGAGCGAGCTCCACTGTTTTCCGACGACCGACAGCGACCACGACCACCGTACCGCCGCCGCCATAGCCCGCCCGACCGATGAGGTAGGTCGGACTTTGGTTCATGCATTTTTTTTCTTCACATAGTTAGCACGGATGTGTTCGTCGATCGCCCCTAGTTTCGACGCGGATTCGTGTCATGGTGACACTCTGTGGACACCATTGTGTCGAGAACGACATGACGAGCACAACAGTATCTTTCGACACAAAAATTCGTGTCTAGAAACCCCCGACACGAGTGTTGGACACGAACTCGAGTGTCCAACCAGTCAGGACACGAAGATGGTGACCCATAGCGGGTCGGAACCCGTTATAGAGTTTCACTTAAATATAGAAAGCCCCCTTTCTTAACCAGCGGCCAAGTTGGCCTACTGGTCAGCGCAGCACATGCGCGCGTGTGGGGAGCCGTTGGCAGACCCGAGTTCAAATCCCCCTTCGTAATTAAGTGATACATATATATATATATATATATATATATATATATATACATATATGTATATAATTGTGGATATATTATAAATACATATATACCGTTAAATACACTGTATAAATTCCATTTTTCTTTATATAGATTATTTACTATACATATATATATATATATATATATATATATATATATATATATATATATATATATATATATATATATATATATATATATATTATATATATATATATATAAGTGATAAAATGTTATATGTATAAGTGATAAAAAATATATGTAAAAAAAATGTATATATAAGTGATAAAATGTTAAAGATATTAATATTAAATTCTTATATAAAAAATTTGTGTTTTTGGACGAATATATTGTATAAAATTATATTTATATTTTAATCTTGCATTTCCATTTATGTTATTTAATTTCTGTCATTTAATTTACGTCATTTAAATTCATGTCAATATAAATACAGTGCCTATGCTATAATATGTATTTTAAATTTTGTCATTTAATTTACGTCATTTAAATTTATGTCAATATAAATGCAAGAATGCCTATATGGACAAGACAGACAATGGTGTGCTCACATATATTTTGATGTGGCCAACAGTGACGAGCGCAAATATTCAAGTGTCTGTCCATAATTCCTAGGACTTTACCAATCTCTGATCTGTGTTTGTATTCATTTTTATAAGACGAATACCATTCTTTTTCACTCTTTGACTTCATGTTCATACAGATCAATGGATTTCTCATTTTGCCATAGCAAACAATATCATTTTTCTCATTCGTCTAAGATGGAAAGTAGGAGAGGCATGTATAACACTTGAGACGGTCGATAAATGAGATTAAAAAAAGACCCAAACTGTACAAATACAATAATGGATGTTGTAGCAGAAGCTCTCAGGATGTATCATGACAACCACTCATGGAAGATCGAGCTATTTGTTGTGTACATGTCAAGCCATGAGGCATATCATGTGTAAGCCCTGTAGAGTGTGCCGATTTATGTGCAAGTGTGGAAGATGCATATTGTGATATAAGCATAGATGTCAAGCAAATCTGTTGCAAAAGGCATACATGACATTATGAGAAACAAAACCTGTACGAGACACAAGTTCAACAGTCTAACTACTTGAAGCTTCGAAAAAGGTAGAATTGACAAGGATTACACAGAAAGCGTTGATGTGGACAAAATCGCAACACAATGACAGAAGTGCTAAATGGAAACCATTGGTACGAAAGATTGAGAACACCAATCAAGGATCAGATACATATCAAAATTTTATAACGGCAAAAAGTGTCTACTTCTTTAAAATTTTAAGAAAATGAGCCATACATGTCATCGACCTGGCAAATCAAGATGCACTTTTATGAAAATGATATAAAAGAAAATTCCATGGTCCCAAGGTGCTTGGACAGGACACATTTGACCAAAATGTGACAGTGGCTGTAGCTAAGGCTGAAATGGAAATTCCATGTCAATTTGTCTTTTGATTTGTTGGCTTAACTCCCAGCTATGCAAGTACATATGTTGTATAAACATATGGACGATTCCTAATATCTGTATTAAAATTTTGGATACTCCTTCATGGTTGCTTCCTATCTAAGGGCAAAACCTATTCCACATCCTGCAAGATAAACGACTTGCTTGCTTCCATGGCTTAAATTGTTCTATGAATTTCATGAAGCCATGCCACATTAGCATGCAAGACTTTCCATAGAACGAAAATGAAGACACCGACACAGTCTTATGATTGGCATCATATGGATATCATTACTCAAACCATTATCTACCTCCTTAAATCATGCACGGTCATCTTCCAAGCCACCAGCTTAGAACACAGATGTGTCAATCGTAGAGCTTATTCCTACTTTTACATTCTTCCAAGTAGTAATTTGGTAATACAAGAAGCAATTGCACCACCTCCAACAACTTCATGATCGAACATATCAGTAAGATTATTTGTAGGAGTTTGAGTATATTTTCACACACTACCCCTCTACTTGTGCAGAAAAGGAATTTACTTCCTTTCCCTGATTCTAAACCCCAAATCCTAACCCAACACAAGCTATAAACCCAAAAACGAAATTAAGAGAATAGCTTAGTTTAACTTAACCTCAATTTCAGAACCATCATTTGCAGAGTCTCCTGCCGTCACAACCTCACGCGACTCTTTCTTGACCCAAGTCTCTCCCTAGACAATTAAGAAGACGATTCGTATTCCTATCTCAACCGCAAAAGGAACCCGTGACTCTCTTGATATGGAAATAATGCAGATTTGCATGTTGTCGGTGGGTTTGCACCATTAACCGAGGAAATTACACAGCTTGCTGGGCACATCATGAGTTGAATACCTAACATGGAGATTCCTTAATTTTTCTACATCATGTTTTTTGGTTAGATCTCCCAATAAAAGTCCATTCTTAGCAAATTCCCCCAAAATATTACTAGGTCCTAGGGACTGCCACCAGCTGCTTTGCATGGAACACGACACAGACACGGATACAGCATTGATTTGGACACGATGTGGCACAGTATCGGAGTCTCCATGCTTCCTAAATCATAGGTTCATTGAAACAACAACAAGAAGAGCAAACACGAAAGATTTCCAGAAATAAATCACAACAACAGAAAAACATCGGTGGATGCTCACCCAAGTTCTTGACCTCCGTGGGGCGAGAACCAGAAACCTCTTCGGCTTCTACGGTGGCGAAACATGGAGAATGTGCCAATCTGTGCACAATCAAAACTAACCATTAGAAGAAGAAAAAAATTACAAACATAAATAAGAGGTAAAAAGTTCCAGAAAACCCTAAATCTGTGGTTATTGATCAGCGATAAAATCAAAAAAGGAAAAAAAATTGAGAATCGAAAGGAAAGGATTCAGCAGAAGTACCTAGAGGTGAGGAAATTATAAGCGGCCAACTGAGCTCAAGCTCGGATTCCTCGGTTGGAACTGAACTTGCTGGTGATCACTGTGATGATGGGACGAAGAAAGTAAAATAATTGCGATGCAATCTTCAGAAATGAAGAGGATGCAGAGGAATATATATATATATATATATATATATATATATATATATATATATATATATATATGTATGAGAGAGTAGAAATTTTGGCAAACTGCTGTTGGGGCGGAGCTACGCGTGTATTGATGTCGAGCTTCCTTCCTCCGTCGTGCGACGTCGACTCCAAGCCCATGCCTTGCCACCACGATGGAGACCACATGGTCGAGGCTTGTGGAAAATATTTGGGCGGCTTTCCTTTGAATCTGAAGATTTTAGTGAATGAGTGGAGAAGAAAATTTGGGCGGCGAGAGGAAAAAAATTGGGCGAATTTTTTTGGAGATGATAGGTTAAAGGAAAAACAAGCAACTGAGTCTTATTCGGTCGCTTCCATATTTTTGTAGTGTGGTGAATGTGAGAGAGAGAGAAAGGAAGCAACGATGGAGTTGGTAAATAAGGGGAATTGGGGGGAAATTAGAGTGCCAAACTTGTTTTCTATCCCGCCAGAAATTTTCAGGATTAAGCTAATAATTATAGAAAATATATATATTATTTGTAACAGACTATAACTATATACTAACAGTTTTATTTCGTTGGTGTTTTGTAACAGGCTATGGCCGTTAGAAACTACGAATAGGGCCCATTAGAAATTGGTCAATATGGTGTAGTGTATATATATATATATATATATATATATATATATATAATGAATATATTAAAATACTATATAAATACAGTATACTATGTATACTGCCAAATACTATAATTTTTAGTCTAAACCACATTTTTCTGCATATTTAATTAATTAAATATTTATATATACATATATATATATATATATATATATATATATATATATATATATATATATATATATATATATATATATATATATATGTATATATAAATATTTAATTATACATATATGTATATAATTGTGGATATATTATAAATACATATATACCGTTAAATACACTGTATAAATTCCATTTTTCTTTATATAGATTATTTACTATACATATTTATGTATATATATATATATATATATATATATATATATATATATATATATATATATATATATTATATATATATAAGTGATAAAATGTTATATGTATAAGTGATAAAAAATATATGTAAAAAAAATGTATATATAAGTGATAAAATGTTAAAGATATTAATATTAAATTCTTATATAAAAAAATTTGTGTTTTTGGACGAATATATTGTATAAAATTATATTTATATTTTAATCTTGCATTTCCATTTATATTATTTAATTTCTGTCATTTAATTTACGTCATTTAAATTCATGTCAATATAAATACAGTGCCTATGCTGTAATATGTATTTTAAATTCTGTCATTTAATTTACGTCATTTAAATTTATGTCAATATAAATACAGTGCCTATACTGTAATATGTATTTTTAAATTCTGTCATTTAATTATGTCATTATAAATACAGTGCATATACTGTAATATGTAAATAAATACAGTGTCTATACTGTAATATGTATTTTATAAATACAGTGCCTATACTGTAATACGTATGCTCTTAATATTCTGCAATTTAAATTCATTTAAATTACTTGTATTTAAATTCCGCATTTATTTACGATTTTACGTACTTTGTGCAAACGACCACTCTAAGTCCAAGCCTAGCATGGGTTGATCGGACTTAGGTGAGCCTACACATATTCGTGGTCTAGTCGAGTCATGTTGGACTTGATTCACGGCTTCGGGTCCCGTATCTGGACTTCGGTTCAATTTCAAATACGTGGACAAATACATTAAATAATTATTTATTTAATTTCAGAATCTGTGATTTATGAACTTTGAATTTTTAGACCACTTTTTAATGCTGAATAAATTCTAAAAAAGTTACTATAAAATACTATGTTAATTAATCTAATTTAATATAATTTTTCCATGATTTAATTTACTGTTTTGATACTGTTTAAAATAGTAAACTAGAACTCATTTTCAATGCACACTTGTATTCTGATTTTTAATAAGTACTTACACTGGATCATAAATTCCAGAAAATTTATATTAAATTACTATAATTAACAAGGATCAATTTGGTATATTATTTCATATAAAAATAGGACTGTATAACTATCTTAATAATTATTAGAACATAATGTACAGTATGATTAATTAATTAATTAATATTCACTTGTGTGTTTTTGGAATATTTTAGTATCGGGACCTTACTCTACCTTAGTGTAGAGACCTACTTGTTAGTCTAGATGTTGTAACACCTCACTTTGGACTACTAGAGCTTTACCTAGCCAGTGTCCTATTATGAGCCGTGTCACAACACTAGTGTAATCTTAATCATAACTTAGAGGCTGAGTTGTATATTAATTTGACAGGACACCGGACATTTGTACCTTCATATTTTTATTCTTGCTTTGCTCGAGGCAGGTACCCCTACAAACTTATTTACTGCATATGATAATGAATTGTGAATGAGCCATGTTAAAATACTGCTTTATGGAAACTGCAAAGTCATATCATTACACGCTTTATATGGATTCTCAGTATCTTTACATGCTTAGAAGAGCTTTTACATGATCTCACATGATGGTTACTGGGACATGGTAGAAACTGATAGTTGAGTACGTGATCATGCCCATATTTGTACGTATATACCGAGCAAGGTCGCATTGTATATGCATACCTTGTCGTAGGCTTTATCCCGCATTTTTGTACGGATGTACACCTATGCATGTTACTTGTACGTATGTACATTTCAGATTTATGGCTTGTACACCAGTACATTCTATACCTATTGACCGATCACGTACCGGCTCCAGTTTTAAACTATATATATGCATGTGTCGCCATGACAAATGTATCTTTGCCATGATAGTTGTAATTTTACATGATAGATTGTGCCATGTCAGGATTACAGTCATTTCATCTCTTACCATATCATGATCAGTATTATATGTTTGTAGTACAAGTACTTGCTCCCGTCCTGACAGGATAACATTGTAGGTATACTTTTCGAGGAGAAAATGCTATGTGATACATATTATGGCACTGCATTTGAGGACCTGGCCTATGCTCCAGAAGAGGTCCCAGCGGGAAACCTTGCTTAGATATCTTTTATGTATTTTGATACTTAGACTTTGGTTTGAACTTATATTTGGATACTGGACTTTGTCTCCAGTCTCATACATTTGAAGTGTAATAACTTTTAACACTTGTTACTTTCGTTAATAGAAGCTGTGTTGTGATAAAATCTTATTTCGCTTAATGTTAGCACACTTAGTATCATTCATGTATAAACTTTTAGAACAGCTTACTACGCTTTTACCAAGCGTAGGCTGGACATGGCTCGGTCCGGCCCAACAATTTGGGTAACGGGTCGTGACACAAAACGATGCTAACTCTTATGATGCTAACTCTCTCCACGAAGATGATGATGATGATGAACGATGATCGGAGTTCGACTGAAGAAAAGCACAGTGAACTATGAACGATCTCTGCGATCTCTGCTGAAGATGAGAGCAATGAAATTCAGATCTCTCGTGAAGAAGAAGACAAAAATCGCAATCTAAATCTGAGTTTGTGAATTCAAATATATATGTATATATATATGTATATATATATATATATATATATATATATATATATATATATATATATATATATATATATATATGTAGCAAATGACCTCTAGCCTAGTGGTTAAGAGAGATGCATGCGGCCCGAGTGGTCAAGAGTTCGAATCCCAGTGGGAGCGATTCCAGAAACAATTTACCTGATTCCAAATATATATATATATATATATATATATATATATATATATATATATATATATATATATATATATATATATATATGACCAAATTTGTGCGAAGGGGTAGTTATGGTATTATCAAAATGAAAATTTTGTAAATACAGAGCATCTAAAGGGAATATTGGAATATTTAACGTGAAAATACATAATTTTGGGTATTTTATAAAATCCACCATGCGGGTGGATTTTTCATAAAAACCAACACCGAAAGTGGGTATCTCAGCAATTTTCAGTTTATTTATTATTAATTTATGGATGAAGCTCAATTTTGAGCCGTTTCAAAGCCACATGATATCATTAGAGACTAGAGATGGGTAAGATTATTTGGTTGTTGCCAGTGGCATAGCTACATTGTCCCAAGGGGTGCGCCCCTCAGATTTTTATTTTTTCGATTTTGATGGATTTTGATCTTCTTTTTATTTTATTATATATATACATTGTCGAATTTTAAATCTTATTTATTTTATGTAGATTGTATGCATACCTATATGAACACGTAAAGTGGCATCTGACTTAATAAAAAAAGGACAATTAGATAGCTTGTATATCTTTTTTAACCTCAAAGTATTAGACGATCCATCAAGAGACATGTTGATTACTGAAAAACTTGAAAGTACTGATACCGTAGTTCCAGCAAAGTTGGACATGGTGGCTAGAAAAAAACATAGTTGTATTTCTCATAAATATATACAAGCTTTTGTTTTGGGTTTATTTTGTTTCCATCTTCCAACTTTTGTACCTTAATAGAAATATAATGCCACATTGGTCAAGTTGTGCAGTTATCTTATATCAAATTATTGCAGCTTTTCATTTGGATAGCATAGCTAGGTCTATCATCCTCCTATGAAATTAATTTTCATAACTTGTCCATCACTTAAATTCATACTGGACCTAAATGCGAAAAATGATCCATCCTCACCATATATATATATATATATATATATATAGAGAGAGAGAGAGAGAGAGAGAGGAGTGCTCTAGAACCAACCGGCTGGTTTTGTATTATAAAACCAACCTATATTATACACGTTAGATTGGAATTGCATGGTTGAGATTAAATGACTTAAAAAGGTTGTGGGGTTTACACCTTTTAATTCTCAACCATTAAATTTCAATCAAATCCATAAAGTACAAGATTGTTCTATAATACAAAACCAGCTGACTATTTTTAGAGCATTTTGTGTGTGTGTGTGTGTATATATATATATATATATATATATATATATATATATATATATATATATATATATATATATATGGAAAAAATTTCAATACATCCCATGGAAAAATTTGTATCGATACATCCCAAATCTGAACCATTGGATGTTCAACCAATGGTTCGGATTAAATAACTTTTTTTAGACTATTAATAGAGGTCAAAAGTCAAAATCAGCATTAAATGATGTTCCCTACTCTATTAAATAACCCTTGCTTGGACGATAGCTTCTATACTGGATGAGGCGCCATAGGCCAAGTCCCTCTACCCTCGTGTGGGTTGATACGACGTCTTCTACACTGGATGCGGCATAGGCCCTTATGGATCTCTCTCCACCATTGCGTGGTCAAAACGACGACTTCTATGCTCGATGATCGAGACGCCATAGGCCTTCAGGTACAACTCCCTCTACCCTCGCGTGGGTCCAGACGACATCTAAATTGGACAAGGCACTATAGACCCTTAGGCCACATTTCGTTTACGGAATTGGAGTCTTGGAAAATGAAAGTGATTCATTTTTTTTATTTGGATGCCAAAAAAAAAATGGAAAAAAAAGAAATTTGATTTCCAAGAGGAAGAAAGTGGTTCCTCCCACCAATCCAATGATTAATTTTTTCTTCTAAGAATTCACTTTTCCTTCCAATTTTCTTAATTTTTCCAAACATCGAGAAAAAATTGTGTAGGAAATAATAATGCCTTATTCTCATTGCTAGGGTTTGTTACAATATATATAGTGTCTACATTTGGGCTTATGGGTATGGGCCATATTTATATTACAAATATAATCTAACACCCCCCCTCAAGTTGGAGCATGCAAGTCACAAATGCCCAACTTGGGAAGAAAAGAATCAAACACTTGCTTTCCAAGGGGCTTGGTGAAGATGTCAGCCAGTTGAGAAGAAGTAGGAACATGCGAGACTATTACGATACCATCTCTAATAGCATCGCGAACAAAATGCAAATCCACCTCAATATACTTACTGCGCTCATGAAATACCGGGTTCTGAGCCAGGTACAGGGCTGACTGACTCTCACAATACACCGACATAGCAGACTCCTGGCGAATGCCCAAACACACCAATAACTCCTTCAACTATTTCAACTCACAAACAAGCGCAGCAAGAGATCGGTATTCAGCTTCAGCGAAAGATCGGGAAACAGTTGATTGCTTCTTGGTCTTCCAAGAAATAGGAGACCCCCCAGAAACACCAACCAGCCTGTAACAGAGCGGCGAGTCAAGGGACAACTTGCCCAGTCGGAATCACACCAACCAGAAAGACGAAGATCACAATCAGCCTTCAAAAGAATACCATGTCCTGGTACATTTTTGAGATATCTGACAACTCTCAAAGCAGTATGCCAATGATCTTGTCGAGGCTCCTGTAAGAATTGAGACAATATATGCACAGCATAGGCCAAGTCGGGGCGAGTAAATGATATATAAATCAACCTCCCAACCAGTCTCCGATAAGTCTCTGCATCCGCCATCCTTGGACTAGTCGATTCTGCCAGCTTGTGATTGGGCTCCATGGGAAAACCAGCAGGACGAGACCCCATCAAACCACATTCTGAAATGATGTCTAAAGCATACTTCCTTTGACACAAGAAAATTCCTTCCGCACTCCGAGCCACCTCTATGCCAAGAAAGTACTTCAACACACCAAGGTCCTTCATGTGAAAGCAAGAACTAAGGTACTTTTTGAAAGCATCTAAAGCACCTGTGTCATTAACAGACACAATCATATCATCCACATAGATCAAAACATGCAACTCTACCTTCCCCTTAAAAAAGAGAAAAAGGAATAATCGGAATGTGATTGAATAAATCCATAGGATATCAGAGAAGCAGTAAGCTTAGCGAACCAACAACGTGGTGCCTGTTTCAATCCATATAGAGACTTACGCTGGCGACACACTTTATTGGGTTCACTATGTGAAAAACCTGGCGGCAACTTCATATATACTTCTTCTGTCAGATCTCCATGAAGAAAAGCATTGTGCACATCCATCTGGTGCAAAGTCCAGCCTTTCACAGCTGCAACAGCCAAGAACGCCCGAATGTTCCTGCCAACACTTGATCTCTAAGTTTACAAGTGCCTTGTCTTGAAACTGCGTCTTCTTGACTTTGTTCTTCAGACTCGAGCTCACTTGCAGCTTTATTGACACTGAATCAGCATCTAGTTCCATCCTTCTATCTTCAGACAGTATGCTCTCCAGCCCAACTTCCTGATGTCTAGGTGCCGCTTCTTGGTCAAACCATCGATATCAGCTTCAATCGTCTTCGTTTACCCAATATTCCGCTCTTTCTGAGTAGAAATATATTTCAGACTTTTATAGTCCGTATATAATTTTACTCCCTTTCCATAATAATTCCATAGCCTTAAAGCAAGGATACTTACAACAAGTTCTGAATTATGTGTGGGATAGTTCTTCTCATGAGTCCGTAATTGCCTAGATATGTAGACAATTATTTTCCCATGTTGTTGAAGAATACAACCCAGTCTTTTTCCTGAGACATCTCTGTAGATGGTGAAACCACCGGATCCTGCGGGTAGCGCAAGGATTGGTAAGCTTCTTCTACAGCTTCTTAAATGCGTCCAGACAAACTCTTCATTCTTTCGAGTCAGCTTCATCATCGACTCAGCAATCTTGGCGAATTCCTACACAGATTCCAGTAGTATCCCATCAAGTCCAAGAAACCATTGAACTTAGATATACGACTTCTCCACAGCGGCTATCTATCTAGAGTCTATCAAATTTTCTTCTCTTGTGACATTATGGCAAAAACCACATTGTCTAAGAAAATTCATGTCTTGATAGCTTACCAAAAACTTCTTCAAAGTTCCTAGAAATTTCTCAGATGCTCTTCATGTTCTTCTTCAGTCCTTGAGTATATCAGATTTTTGTTATCTAAAGAAAAGACAACAAACTGATTCAATTACTCATAAAAAGACTCTGTTCATGAGATTCATGAACACAACATGAGTATTCATCATTCCAAGAGACATGATCCAAAAATTCAACTACCAGTATTTGGTGTTGAATGTCGTCTTGAGAATGTACTCCTTCATGATCTTAATCTGATGGTAGTCAGTTCTTAAGTTAATCTCCGAAAACCCTTAAGTTCACTCAACTTGGATAGATCATCAGTCGAGAAAAAGTAATTCTTTAGTGCCCTGATAGTCTACTCTCATCCATATTGTTTTATCCTTCTTGGATACAAACAAGACTGATGCTTCTTAGAGTGAAGCTCCGTCTTATATGAAACCCAACACCTTTAGTCCATTGATCTAATCCTTCATTTCCTTGGCTTCCTTCAGGTTGATTCTATAGTATCACTTAGTCATAGGGAAGGAGCTAGGTACTAGGTTAATGGAATATTTCTATGCATAGGGTAATCCAGAAACTATTAGGGAAAACTTCTATCATGAAGATGTAACTAAGATTTTTATTCATATAAGAGAATTACAACAAAACTCTCATAATTAATCTAGGGACATCTTGTTACAGCTTCTTAATAGATAATACTACTCAGCAGTCCTAAGTACTATTCTTCATGGTTCTGGTTCTTGCTTGGGCATCTCCATTTTCTTCCTCTTCTATGATCCTTGATTCTGCTTCATCCCTTCCTACGATCTGTTGGATAGAGTCCTGAGGTTGTGGCATAATAGACGCTCCGATACGATGATAAGATAAGAGGCAGTCCTTAACTTGATGTTCAGCAGATCCACACACCAAACATTGCCTTAATCTCTTGCGACAAATGTTGGCTTGGTGACCAGGTCTCTTACAGTAGGCACAAGCCAAAAGCTTCTTGCAATATGGTTGTCGGACAGGGCCCAAATATCTTCTCTTCTCATGGATATCCCTCCTAGGACGAGGTTCCGCTCCAACTTGGTTTAAAATGGCTAAGGTTGCGTCGTTGATATTCTTCATGACTTCTCTCGAGATATCCATCTGTTCAGCTTGAATCTTCTGATACTCTAGGATTTCTTGAAATAGAGCAACCATCTGAGAGGTGTTCTCTGGTACTGGTGAAGCAACATGAGTGGGTACTTCCTCAAAGAAAAGTAACCCAGTTAGAGGAAAGGTAGGATTTGCCAGTGTGGGGAAAACTTCACTGGATGATTGGTGAGGATGATCAATCAGCTGGTTGGGTGAAAAGCTCTGACTTGACTGAAGAGGCGGGGTTCGATCCGGAGATGATACCACATCGCCAGCAGAGTTGGTTTTGTCAGTGGTCATTCTCTGGAAGGTTTAGGATGCAAGCATAAGCAAGGTAACCTACCAGTCTATAATAAAAATATTTATCATATATAAATCGGTCCTATGTTGTGGCAATTTTGATGTTCTAGTGTTCCTAATTGTTTCTAGTTTTCCTAAATTGTTGATTTAGTTGACCTGCATGGGCCACCACTAAAAACATGTCACGACCCGGTCCCCAAATACTTGGGTCGAATCGGATCATGCCCAGCCTGCACCGTTGATGAGACGGCGGCAGTAAGCTGTAATCCATATTGCAGGAAATCAACAACAAGTTTGAATTTAAAAGTTGCCACAACATTTATTTAACGATATTAAAACTTGTTCCAAATACAAGGTTCACAACTGAAATAAGACTAGCTAACACCAACAGCATCTAAGGAGACGCCGATCCATCGTTGTCAGGTAGTACCGCCGGGTACCGAACAGGATTGTTGAACATTAGCTCTGTGCCACCAGATACTCTAGAAAGATCAACCTCAGAGTAACCTAAAAATGTTGGTCTCCAGTCAGGAGTGAGCAAAGTACAGTTCATGCAAATTTTAACAATTAAAATGACAATTTATAACATGCATTTTTAAACAGTTTGAAAATGAACAATTTTGAAATAGTACAGTACAGTGATATGAATAGGTAAAGAATATGACCGGTTTGGGTACATTTGTATCCTAGCGATACGGTATGGCTTATCCCCGTGTGAGAGAGGGGTAAGCTAACACATTCATTATCCTAAGTTTGGATTTGGTCATATCCAGTACACTATTCCCCCAGTCCCCAACAATACGATCAATGCTCCCGAAGGAGTTCGTGTATAATTGTGGTTTAAACTTGCAATGAAACAATTGTGAAAATAATTGTAAAATCTACATAAAATGTACTTGCCTTAAACTTCCGATTGAACAAGGTTGGTACTTCGGTATTCGAAAGGTCACGCTCTTCCTTGAATTCCTACATTCCGGGAAAACTTTGTCTCAGAGCCAAACTTAGAGTTATCTAGTTACAATCTCTATTTGTCTTTCCTAGTCAATTTTAGTCTTGCATTAACCAATACCAACATCACAATCAAAGCACGTTTTTCTAGTGTGTTATATTTTAAAGAAAATTCCAATTTCTATTCTATTTCGGAAAACTCGTAATTTACCAATTTATTGGAAAAAAGATTGGTATTTCTTTTATGACTATATATATAAAAATATATTTTCTTAAATGAGAAAATCGTGAATTTCTAATAAATATAAATATTTAAAATTAATCCTACGCGTTCATACAACCCAATAAAATAAAATTACTTCCTACTTATTACAGGCCTGGCCTTATGCCCTTACAAATTTAATTACAAATTGAAATAAGAAGAAACTTGTTAGTCTTGAAAATTACCTATAATTAAATAATAAAACTAACAATTGCCAATTTAAATTATATAAAATATATGAGTCTCAGACTCTGGTCCAGTCGTCATGTTCAGCTACTCTGCCTCAACGTCCGGTCGTACCGGTGCGTTTGCATTTCGCTGGGGCCCACTGACCAATGTGGTCGTCGCCCAAAAATATTAATAAAATAATATTTTACCGAAAATTTATTTTGAAAATCATTTAATAATTTTCCCGAAAATTTCGGCAGCACTCCCTCTATTTTTGGTCAACCCAAAAACTGGGAAATGCGCCGGTTTTTACCTGCAAAATATCTCAACCCAAATATACATATAATTCTGCAGAAAATCCGTTTTCCAAATATTTCCCGAAAGTTTCCTCGGAAAACCCGAGATTAAATGGAAATTCCGAAAACTATCGGAAACCCGAAAATTTCCGGAATCCACAGCACATCCACAGAACTCAAAATTTGGAGAAGCAAAACTAATGCTCAACACTAAAATATTCCCGAAGAAACTTTGGAAATTCCGAAATGGAAACGAAATTCCCGAAAATATCGGAAAATCTACAAAATAATTCCACAAAACCAAAACACAGAAATATTTCCGAAACCATCGGAAATTCCGAAACTATATCGGAATGGACGCGTAAACGTAAACCCAATTTCCCGAAGGAATTTGGTTGGACCAAATCATCATAGACTAAAGGAAATCTCGGGATTAGAGGTTACCCAAAACCGACGACGGAATCCGAAGAGTAGCTTCGGACTCGGAACAGAAACGGAAATGGAAGCGGAATGTCGACAGAGCACACAGGGGCCGTACAAGTCAGCGCCGGGGAGTAGATCGGAACAGCAGAGGGGCGCGCGGGGTTGAACGCCGGCGATCGGACGGCCGGGGTCGGGCGCACGGGTCAGGCGGCCTCGGGATCGGGCCTGGCTGGTGGTGCGAGCGGCGACCGAGGTCGGGCGTCGGGTTCGGCGGCGGATGGCCGGCCCGGGGTGCGCCGGTCGGGTGGCCCGGTAAGGTGCGACCCAGGCGGAGCTAGGGCACGGGAAGAGTGGTTTGTTTGGGGAAAAAAAAATGGTGGATGATGGGAGAGAGAAAGAGAGGGTTTAAATAGGAAAGATGAAGTTGGGAGTTACCAACTTGGGGAGGAGAAAAGTCCTCCATCTTCATGGCCGGCCGGCGGAGGAAAACCCAAGGATTAGCCGTTGCAATGGGAAGAAGAGGAATAGACCCAAAAAACCGAAAATGAAATTATTCATTCCATTCTAGAATGATTACAGCAAACATTTGCTCAGGGAAAGGAAAAAAATAGACTTAAAAATAGGCTTATGGGCCAAAAGTATTGGGTTCTCATTCTCTTTCCAGAAGAATGACTTAACTGTTAGTTAAGTATATGGGTTTGGTAAATGGGTATTGGGCTGTAGGAAAATAATGGGTCCCCATTTGGTTTTAAAAGGGTTTGACCAACCAAAGACTGTTGGATTAATGGAATGGGCTTAGTGATAGTTATGGAAAAATTGTTGGGTTTTATAAATAGGCTTTGAATTCATTTGGGTTTGGGTATGGGTAGAGTCCAAAATGGGCTTAAGGCTTGGGCTGGATTTTAAGGCTTGAATCAAAGCTTATGTAAAGAAAATCATTTTGATCCAAATATTTAAGTAATAGCTTAAAAGATAAATGATTTCTTTTTAGAAAAATTATAACTAATAATTTAAAGTTCTAAAATATTTAAAAATATTTTACTGTCTCATATCGGGTTCGAACCGGGTTCGGGTCTGGACTGTCAAAAAATCCAAGTTTAACTATTTGGAAAATAATTTACTCTTAAATAAATATTATTAACATCTAACATTATTCTAAAAAAAAATTTATTGCTAACAAAATTTTATTTAGCAAATAAAAAAAATTAGAAGTAAACTAAAAATATGGGTTTCACAACAGACAACCAAAAATACGTAGATGATCATACGAAGGAGCCGAACCATATAAAACTTCATAAGGAGACTTAAAATACAAGATACTAGAAGGGGTCCTATTTATCAAATAACATGCACCCAGAACACATTCCCCCTGAAATCGCAATGCCCTGGCGACATTTAAAATATGTCGATATTTTCTTTCCACCCTGCCATTCTGTTGAGGTGTCCCAACACAGGATGTTTGGAACAATATACCTTGAGATGAAAAATAATCTTGTAAACAATTAAATTCAGTGCCATTGTCACTCCGCACTCGACGTATATCAGCCCCAAACTGACGTTTCACCATAGCAATAAATTTAAGAAACGCAGAATAAACAGCACACTTATCTGTCAATAAAATAACCCAAACAGCTTTAGAAAAATCATCCACCAAAGTCAAAAAATACCGTGCCCCATTAGATGACGGAACACGATATGGTCCCCACAGATCACAGTGTATGAGTTCAAAGCATCTCAAAGCACGACTACTACTATCAGGAAAGGCATCACGAGTCTGTTTAGCTTGATGACAAATATCACAAGCCTTATGAGAAAATACACTACTACCAGAGAGAAAAGGTAAAGTCTGCATTACTTTATCTGAAGGATGCCCCAGTCTACTATGCCAAACCTCGGAATTACTCTCTTTGCATGCCAGGATCACCGAAGCTAAAGAAACTGGAACCTCCCCCAATAAGTAAAGTCCACCCCTTTGTTCACCTGCTCCAATCACCATCCTCGTACTTCGGTCCTGAACAAAACACAAATCAGGAGTAAATAACATATCACAATTTCTGGTACCAATCAATTGTGAGACAGAGATCAAATTACAAGTCAATATCGGAACATAAAGAACATCCGTCAACACCAATGAAGCAGTCAAAAATACTTTGCCTCTCAGAACAGCCTCAATAGTGCTCCCATCAGGCAAAATCACAGGACAGACAGGGCCCTCAAAGCAATCAACTAAACAGTCACGAGAGCCTGTCGCATGAAGAGTAGCCCCAGTATCGAATATCCAAGGGACAGAAGAATTCTTACCCATCAGATGATCAGAGTTTGATGAACCAGGTTTGGAAGGATTGTCGTTATCCAGCAAGCTCATCAGTTTCTGCCATTGATCACCAGAGAGTGGCGAAGGATACCCTCCATGCATCATGTCTGCCGAACTCCCAGCAAGACCAGCGGGGACACCATGACCAGCAGCGGCGATATGATGAACAACTCCTGCGCTACCAGTACCGTGTCCCCCATCACGTCGCTGCTGTGGTACCGTGCCTCTGCCACCGCCAGCACCACGTCTGCCCTCACGTCGAGGACGAGTCTCCCACCACTCTGGATAGCCAATCTTGGCAAAGCAAGTGGCAACATCATGACCTGTTTTTTTGTAATGAGTACAGATCATACCTGATTTGTCCCTGGAATCTGAGGTTCTACTATTAAAAGTAGCAGAAAGACGAGGTGAAGTCTTGATAGTCAGTGTCAACACCTCCTTAGCAGCGGATTGGACCTGAGATTTTTGCATATCCTCCTCCTCACGGACTGCCTGGTATGCCCGATCTAAACTTGGCTGAGGATCCTGAGCCAGAAGATTAGATCGGGTATAACCATACAACTCAGCATTCAACCCATACATAAAGTCCTGAAAGTGGTCTTCATCCCTCATAGCCTGTAGCTTTGCAGCAAGTTCACCACAGGTACAAGTAGGCAGTGAGAAATAAGCAGCTTGTTCATCCCACAAAGACTGCAAATTTCCAAAGTAGGTTTCCACAGACATCGAAGCCGTTTGTTTGCACTCAGCCAAAGCCACCTTAATTTGTTGCTTCCGAGTGCCATTGCTAACAACAAATCTTTTCTCCAACAAGTTCCACAATGGATAAACCTCCTCAAAGTACGACAAAGATTTCTTCAGAGACGGATCAATGGTATTAAGAACCCATTGAACCAATAGCGCTTGCACGCATCTCCAATCAAGCAATTTACTAGCATCATTAACATGTTTGACTTCAGTACTCTCCAGAAAAGTGATCTTTCGCCTAGAGATCAGGGAAAGACGTATTGACCGAGACCACTCAACATAGTTCGGTCCACGGAAAACAATAGGAGTAATGATATTTTCTGGTTGATCAGCTGAACTCAGAAAATATGGATCCTTCGGATTAGGATAATGTGGGTTGCGGGCACCGCCACCGTCAGTCGCGACGGAGTAGCTGGACGCAATATCATCTTCCATCGCGGATGTCGGGTATACAAAAAATTTGTACAACTCCGACGAATCGACCGCTGATGGACGGGGTCGGCGGCGAATCGGCCGCGGTCAGGGGAACCGGATCTGGCACGTAGAGGTCGGGTGTACAAAATTTGTACAACTCCGACTAATCGGCCGCTGATGGACGGGATCAGACGTGCGAATCGGCACGGTCGGACGCGGATCGGCACTGAAGGCTCAGTCGGAGCCGGGAGCAGAAGATGTATCTTCTTCCAAGGACTTCAGCCTTGAAACTTCACCAATAACAAAATGCAAAATCCACGTTGAAGAAGACAAGAACAAAATATTTTCTACGTGAACAAAAGCTTTTCACCAATAACAAAAAACGTCACGTTGAAGAAAAGATCAGGGAGCAGTAGATGGGTGAACAATGCTTTTCTTCAATTGAAAAAAAAAACTTTGTTATTGGTGAAGAAAAACTTCACATAAGCCCCTTGGTGAACAAAAACTTCACGTTGAAAAAACTGTGTTCACGTAGGGAGAAGGTGAACAAAAACTTCTCGGTCTTTGTTCGTTGAAAAAAAAATCACGTTGAAGAAGCCAAGAAGCCCCCCACGTAAAACTTCACGTTGAAGAAGCCTTCTTCCGAATGGCGGCTACGGTTTTTGTCGGGAGATGGCGGCTAAGATTTTTTTGGGAGGCTCTGATACCATGTAGGAAATAATAATGCCTTGTTCTCATTGCTAGGGTTTGTTACAATATATATAGTGTCTACATTTGGGCTTATGGGTATGGGCCATATTTATATTACAAATATAATCTAACAAATTGATTAAATTTACAACTTTTTAAATAAAAAAATAATCAAAGAATCAATTTTCTTTTCTTTCTTTTCCATTAACCAAACGAGGCCTAGGGACAAGTTCCTCCACCCTCGCGTAGGTCCTCGTACCAACAAAAAAAACCATCTGGTCAGTTAAGTTCAAGACGAGAAAAGTTCCAGGCAAAATTTGCTCATTCATTCCTTACTAAAGTTGACATTAGAAGCTTTTACCAAGTTGTTACGAACGAGAAAAATAAAGATATATAAGCTCTCCTCTTCTCAACGTCGGGAAACCGGAGGGAGGTTTGAACATACGCTCTTACACAGCTTTATGACTACAATTGAAGATAATGTCGAGAAAAGAAGGTGGCGATGGTATTCTAGGCAGGGCCGGCAAGCTGGACAAGTCATCGGACTTGGACAACCCTCCGGTCAGGGCAACCCCTCTTCCAAGTTTCCACATCTTTGACAATAGAGCCGGCCATCTCAACTCCTATTTGTTTATTGAACTATCAATCAACTAGGTTCATATTTTAAATTCCTACTAAAAATGTCTTGACTAGTTCAAGGAGAGGAGCTGGAATCCGAGCTCCACGATGCCGTCAGAATATGAGATTTTGTAGGAAATAATGATGCCTTGTTCTCATTGCTAGGGTTTGTTACAATATATATAGTGTCTACATTTGGGCTTATGGGTATGGGCCATATTTACATTTCAAATATTAACTTATAATCTAACACCCCCCTCAAGTTGGAGCATGTAAGTCACAAATGCCCAACTTGGGAAGAAAAGAATCGAACACTTGCTTTCCAAGGGGCTTGGTGAAGATGTCAGCCAGTTGAGAAGAAGTAGGAACATGCGAGGCTATTACGGTGCCATCTCTAATAGTATCGCGAACAAAATGCAAATCCACCTCAATATGCTTACTGCGCTCATAAAATACCGGATTCTGAGCCAGGTGCAGGACTGACTGACTGTCACAATACACCGACATAGCAGACTCCTGGTGAACGCCCAAACACACCAATAACTCCTTCAACCATTTCAACTCACAAACGAGCGCAGCAAGAGATCGGTATTCAGCTTCAGCGGAAGATCGAGAAACAGTTGATTGCTTCTTGGTCTTCCAAGAAATAGGAGACCCCCCAGAAACACCAACCAGCCTGTAACAGAGCGGCGAGTCAAAGGACAACTGGCCCAGTCGGAATCACACCAACCAGAAAGACGGAGATCACAATCAGCTTTCAAAAGAATACCCTGTCCTGGTGTATTTTTGAGATATCTGACAACTCTCAAAGCAGCATGCCAATGATCTTGTCGAGGCTCTTGTAAGAATTGAGACAAGATATGCACAGCATAGGCCAAGTCAGGGCGAGTAAATGATAGATAAATCAACCTCCCAACCAGCCTCCTATAAGTTTCTGTATCCGCCATCCTTGGACTAGTCGATTCTGCCAACTTGTGATTGGGCTCCATGGAAAAACCGGCAGGACGAGACCCCATCAAACCGTATTCTGAAATGATGTCCAAAGCATACTTCCTTTGACACAAGGAAATTCCTTTCGCACTCCGAGCCACCTCTATGCCAAGAAAGTACTTCAACACACCAAGGTCCTTCATGTGAAAGCAAGAACTAAGGTACTTTTTGAAAGCATCTAAAGCACCTGTGTCATTACCAGACACAATCATATCATCCACATAGATCAAAACATGCAACTCTACATTCCCCTTAAAAAAAGAGAAAAGGGAATAATCGGAATATGATTGAATAAATCCGTAGGATATCAGAGAAGCAGTAAGCTTAGCGAACCAACAACGCGGTGCCTGTTTTAATCCATATAGAGACTTACGCAGGCGACACACTTTGTTGGGTTCACTATGCGAAAAACCTGGCGGCAACTTCATATACACTTCTTCTGTCAGATCTCCATGAAGAAAAGCATTGTGCACATCCATCTGGTGCAAAGTCCAGCCTCTCACAGCTGCAACAGCCAAGAACGCCCGAACTGTAGGCATCTTAGCTACTGGGGCAAATGTCTCTGAATAATCGATCCCCTCAACCTGATGATTACCGAACACAACCAGCCGTGCCTTTAAGCGCTCAACACTTCCGTTAGATTTGTACTTTATTTTGTACACCCATCTACTTCCCAATGCTTTCTTCCCAGGAGGCAAATCGACAAGACTCCATGTCCCATTATTTTCTAGAGCCTGTATTTCAGTTTGCATAGTCGCGCGCCAGTCCGAATCTCGCGAGGCCTGGCGATATGAAGTAGGCTCAACACCTGCAGTGATAGCTGCAAGAAAATCTCTGTGTCCAGCAGTAAATATGTCATAACTTAGAAATTGTGTTAGAGGATACGAAGTACCTGAGGAAGCGACGAGAACAGATGAACTGTGGTGAAGGGGGGACTTTTACTTCGAACAGTATTTGTCACAAAATCCTGTAATCGCACTGGCTGTGATTTCTTTCGCATTTCTCTTCCCAATACTACCTCGTCGGGCACCTCTGGCAACACTGTATCCCCTGTATTATTAGTAGTATCCGTATCACCCCCAGCGGACTCTTCTGTCAATACTTCTGCATCTACCTGTGCATCCTGGCTACTCGGTGCCGAGCCACCAGCAACCACTCCGGCCTCAGCAACCGTAGCCGGCACCATCCCAAAAGCCTCTATATCATCTCCTAGCACTTCGACAGATGTATGGCGTGTCGCAGAAGACATCTCGCTAGCAGAGTCACACCCAGGAAATTCTTTTTTATAAAAAGTAACATCACGGGACACAAAAAATTCACCAGTCTCCAAATCATACAGTTTTCATCCCTTTTTATCAAGTGGATACCCAACAAAGATACATTTTCTGCTCCTGCTAGCAAATTTATCATGTTAGGATTTCAAATCATACGCATAGCACAGACAACCAAAAATACGTAGATGAGCATACGAAGGAGCCGAGCCATATAAAACTTCATAAGGAGACTTAAAACGCAAGATACTAGAAGGGGTTCTATTTATCAAATTATATGCTTCCAGAACACATTCCCCCCAAAAATCTACGAAAAGAGAACCCTAAAATCGCAATGCCCTGGCTACATTTAAAATATGTCGATGTTTTCTTTCCACCCTTCCATTCTGTTGAGGTGTTCCAACACAGGATGTTTGGAACAATATACCTTGAGATGAAAAATAATCTCGTAAACAATTAAATTCAGTGCCATTGTCACTCCGCACACGATGTATATCAGCCCCAAACTGACGCTTCACCATAGCAATGAATTTAAGAAACATAGAATAAACGGCAGACTTATCCGTCAACAAAATAACCCAAACAGCTCTAAAAAAATCATCCACCAAAGTCAAAAAATATCGTGTCCATTAGATGACGGAACACGATATGGTCCCCACAGATCACACTGTATAAGTTCAAAGCATCTCAAAGCACGACTACTACTATCAGGAAAGGCATCACGAGTCTGTTTAGCTTGATGACAAATATCACAAGCCTTATGAGAAAACACACTACTATCAGAGAGAGAAGGTAAAGTCTGCATTACTTTATCTGAGGGATGCCCCAGTCTACTATGCCAAACCTCGAAATCATTCTCTTTGCATGCCAGGATCACCGAAGCCAAAGAAGCTGGAACCTCCCCCAAGAAGTAAAGTCCACCCCTTTATTCACCTGCTCCAATCACGATCCTCGTACTTCGGTCCTGAACAAAACACAAATCAGGAGTAAATAACATATCACAATTTCTGGCACCAATCAATTGGGAGACAGAGATCAAATTGCAAGTCAATGTCAGAATATAAAGAACATCCGTTGTAGCACCCAATTTTCCAAATGAGGGTAATTTTAAAATTTCGTGTTTATAATTATTTTAATAATGATATTTAATTCATAATATAATTTTTGGTAATTTTAAATCATTTTAAAATTATTTAAATCAATGACTTGTGGTTTTGACGTTTTGCTAGTGAAACCCTAGAGACTGTTTGACCTAGAGCCTAACCATATGATTATGATATTTTAATATCATTTTTGGCCTAAGGATATTTTTGCATTTGACCTCTTTGAATTATTTTGATATTATTTTATTATTTATGATATTGTTTTGGGGTTATTGAGTCGGGTTCGAATTTCAACTCAATCTGACTTGTAACGGGGACCCGGGGGTAGTTTGACTCTAGTGGGACCCACACACTAGTTAGGCATGGCCCACATGATATTAATTTTAATCCACATGATAGAAATATTTTAGTTAGAGGTTAGACTAATTATTATGGATAAGGTTAGTGTGAATAGAGACTTTAGAATGACTAATTTAGTTCCAACAATTTAGCCCTTTCCTAATACTCATAGAATAGGTTAGTAGGGGCTTTTGGACTTTTCCTAATAGGACAAAACCACCTTTATGGCCAGCCACAATAAGGATAGGGTTGAGCCTCCCATTTGTCATTATCCATCTATTTTTCTCTCTCTTGTTCTTCCCCAAATTCCTAGAGAGCAATCCCTAGCAATTTCTCCACCAAATCCTTCCATTTCACCACCAAATCTTCTTCTTTCCTTCTCCATTCTAGCCAAGGAGGAAGCTACCCAAGTTTGGGAGGATTCGGAGCTCGTTCGTGTCCTTTTGGAATCTCTACGTGTCGGTGTCGCTCCGGAAAGGTTTTTCTTCGATTCGATCTACCGGGAGGTATAAATCCCTTCTCCTTTTTATTTCCTCATGTATATAGGTCTATTTTGAACCCATAGGAATGACCCCCATGGTTGTATCTCCATTTGTGTCCATTTTGTGTCTATTTGGAGGTCATAGGAGTGTCCTTTGTGTTGTGGATGTGTTCATGTTACATATATAGATTTATATATATATATATTGTAATGAGAGTGTATCTATATTTATATATGTAATAAATGGTTCATGATGATTATATAATCAAGTTTGTGAGTGTGGTTCCTCATATTATTATTGCTATTATTGTTGTGGATAATTAGGATATATATTGTGTATTCTTTTGGCTCAAACTACCCAAATCCGTCATAATTTTTATCCACGTTTTTAATTTCAGCCCTAACTTAGAAATGTCATAACTTCTAGCTCAAAGCTCGGTTTAATCTCTCGTTTTTTATAAAAGAAGCATATTGAAGTTAGCTTTCCAAAAACATGTATTAATAGGCCTAATTCTTTCTGTAACTTTCTGGAGATTTATTTGAGTGTCAGCTGTACGAAAGACAAACGCGTTCTCGGTGTTTTCGCGATCCCGGGAGTTTCCGAAAACGAAAACGCGATCCATTTGAAGTTTCAGAAAGCTAACACATAGATCTATAACATACTTTAATCCTAGATTTTAATTCATGCTGAGATGGTACAGTATTGATTATTAGTAGGAGTTACTATTCGGCATATGTATTTTGTGCACCCTTGTGTGTAATATAATGTTCTATTTGATTTTAACCCATGTTAATGTATATACATTATGTAATTAAATAGAGAATACAAGCATGAGTAAATGGTTAAATAAATGATGTATGAGGTGTAAGTAGCCTATCTAATGTAAGCATGTATAAGTATGGCTTGTAATGAATATGTAGGTTCCATAGTATGTAATGTATGGTGCATATAGTGGTGCAAGAGAATAATGAATGATGAATGAATGCAAGCATGAATGTAATGTAATAATAGATGTAATGTATGCAATATACAAGTTAATGAGATATAATGTTCTATGTTAACACAAATCCTATATTACCTCATGTACCCCCCTTGCACTATGTTGACACTATCACACTTGACATATTGTTCACTTACACTTTGACACTCTTTGATATGTATACACTATGTATGCCCATTTAACCCTCACTTGCCCCTTTGCCATGTTCACATACACACACATAGCCTCTTAAATAAGTATTTATGAATATAGTTAACTTAGATATGTATATTATATATATGTTAGCATATTGTGTTGTAATATATAGGTTTATATAACCATTTGAAATGCTATGATTATAGACCTAATGTTGAATACCAATATATGTATGTGTATATATGTGTAGACATATATAGCTTAAAGTAATAGGTTACCTAGTGTATATCCAATGTAAATTCTTGCCTATTTGAGTATTAAATAATTGCATGCTATATAGAGTTGGATGTATGTTGGCTTGTATAGCCTTGTATTGATGTGTGCTTGCTAGGATAGTCTTGGTTAGGCCTAGTAAGACTTACTGGGTTAGGACATGACCTAGTTTGACCTAGTTTGACTAGTGCAGTTGACCAGAGTTGACCAAGGGTTGACTTTGGCCTAGTTTGACCTAGATTCATGTAGAATGCATTGTAGTACTTTATATTACCCTTCTGGACATGTTGTGACTTGTGCTGTTCTAATTAGGAGCCAGACACCTCTCCTCGGACAGTGTCTTTACCTTGGACATTCAGATATCAGGCGAGTACATTCTCTGATCGTTTCATACTTGTCACGAATTATATTCTCGCTCTAGATTACTTTTACTTGATGCTGTCATGTTATCATCACGGATTGGTACTATATGGATCTCTTCTTGGGATGTTACCCCCTTAGCGGGCGTATCGGATACTTTATGACATGTATTTCATGTACATCATGTATTCCTTGCTTTTGCGTTATTCATGTACACTCATGTTCTCTCATGTTCTTACATGTACGTTCATGTACTCTCATGTTCTTTCATGTACGCTCATGTTTCCTCATGTGTTTCTTGTATAACCAAAATATCATGTCCGTAACGTAACTTGAATAGATTCTTGTGTATTGATTGTCGGTATGGGTGAGTATAAATGGTCATGTGATTTATCCATCATGTTCACTCTGTTACTTTTCATATTTTATCATGTACAACACAGCCTTATTGACTGATGTCCTACATGTTCACTCATGTACATCATGTTCAACCTAAGCCAATTACATGCCATCTCGTACTCTAAATCACTAGTCACTTACAGTTCTTACTTATCATGTATATATATTTCCAGTTATCAAATATCTCTCATGTTTTTATGTACATCTTCTTACAGCGTTTCATGTATCTTATTCTATTGCCTGCTTTATATTTTCTGACATGATATGAACTGCATGAGATGTATTGTGCTCGCTCCTGTCCTGACTGGAACTGTTGATAAATTTTACAGATAGCTTGGAGGTTGCCTGCTAGCCTAGAGGAGACAGTAGAGGTTGCATAGATAGCTAGGATTTTTGCTTATAGTTTATTTTCAGTCATTTTGAGTTGTATTTATGGATTACTGTATTTGGGTTTAGAGATGTATTCTGAGTTTTTATCTTAGACACTTAGACTTCTATCTGTTGTATCTCTTTTCGATTTCATGTTTTATCTATCTTTCTTTATGCTCTACCTTAGATGTGATTGAGTTTACATTCTGCTATGTCACCCCCATTCGGGGAGTATAAACTGTTTAGTCTTATACTGTTAGATGCATTGAGACCTAGGACAACGTTCTACCGCCGACACTGCGGCGTAGGCTGGGCGTTGTTACATTCTCGTGCCCTAACTCTAGGGTGCGGGTCGTGACACATTTTTAGTGGTGGCCCATGCATGTCGAGTTTATGTAGTGGTATTTGAACTTGAGTACCACTACAGCCTGCAGTAGGATTAGGATATATTTTGAAGGTACTCAATCATAGTTAGGAACCCTTGAGAGATTCCTGGGAAGACCCTTGAGAATCTTATTTTAACTTCGATTTGAAAACTCTCTTTTTCCTTGATTGTTTTATCTTTATTTTCTGTTGTTGAATATGATGGATTATTGTTGAATTTGGGTTTGTATTTATTGATTTTGATGGAAGATTGTTGAATTTTGAATCTTGACGATTAGCTGTAGCATCCGAGTTTGTATTTATATGATTGAAGGATTTTGTTCATTTTTGAGTTTGATGTTCGTTGATAAATTTGATTTGATTTTTGGGTATTCATTGTTGATTTAATTTAATTTTTGGCAAGATGAAATTATATGGGCTAGGTCATCTATGTTATGGAATCTAGTCTTCTATAGTCACATTAGCCAGCATGGTGAGGACATATAGTCTGACTCTGGATATATTTCTCGGGTGTGGAAATTTAATATTTTCGCAGCCAAGCTAGCGGCACCGCGAAAATGTTAAATACCATGATTCTAGAGGTATGTGCATAAGTCAAGGACTCTGTGATTATCGTAGCCTTGCTTACTAGTATGACGGGGATTTAGAGTACCATGATTTTGGATAGACGCATATGATTATCAGATTGTACCTTAAATATTTTCAAGCATGTTTTCTCTACTTTGATGCAGTCCTTCAAAAAGAATTATTATTTGTTTTGCTTTGTTTTGCTTCTAATTATTTAACTTAGGAGTAGCTTGTGTAACTTCTTGCTATGAGTTTCTTCTTAATACAATGAATCGATGATTTTGCTAGACTTTATCTTGGATTTGATATTTAGCTCTGGTTTCAAAATGGTTCCTTCTTTTAGGCAAATAAGCAAACAGCTTTTATCGTTATTTCCTTCTTGCTATTATTCTAGTATTGAATAATAATAATAAAACTGCCTTGATTTCGTCAATCACCTATTTGCGATCTTGATAGGAATCTAAATGTTGGTCTTAATGTAGAATTAATTTTGTTTTGGGACATGAGAATATATGAGTATATTTACATAGTGGACACTTGCCTGATACGTATGCATGCTACACTTGATTTTCCACCTATCTAAATACATATTAATATGTTATTAATGTTAAAATTTTCAAAACCCTAATATTTCTGGTTTTTTGCTTTTCCAGTTTAAATTCGTAATTTAAATATAAATTTTATGTTATTAGTTTTGTCTACATAACTGCACATGTATGATATTTGCAGAGTTTCAATTTTTAGAAAAATTGTTTAAGTTATGTTAAATTTGTAAAATCTGAGACTGCATTATGTTAATATTACACTGGTTTAAATATTAGCTTATTTTCAGATTTTGTATGTAAATGCTGAACTAAAACTGGGTTTAACCTTTCAATACTAAGCTATAATCCTGTACAAGGACACACACACACCCTAACTTAGTATACGCTGTCATGTAACCTAACATTTCCTCTCTATGTTATGATCACATACTTGTATAGATATATATAGAGCTTAGGCATACATGTTATAATATATGTATATACATAACTAAATCTCTACCTCTTATAGATGTTTATGGTTAGCCATGCATGTTATGATTAAATAGGTTGTGTATTGTAGGTTGTTAACCCATATGCCATGAGTAGTGTAACAGGATAGCTCATATACAATTTCATGTATATTTCACATACACCCATACACACACAAACCACATAACATTACATAATGCTAGTTTTTCCTCTCTAACGCTCTCTCTGTATATATATATATATATATATTGTGATTTGGATTCAATGCAAGTGATTTTTAATTCCTTAATTTTTGAATTTGATTTTCTGTACCCTTTTTCAGATAATTGGTAGTTGCCTTTATTTTATTTTGATAAGTACCAGTTTCATATAGGATGGTAGACCGCCTTACAGTTTTGATGGTTTGTTGTTTCTGTAACTTCTCTAGTTTAGCACCCTAGATTGTTTGTATGTTTTGATACCCTATGACCGTTTCGGTTAGCATGACTAGTATACCTAGATGAGACTTTCACTACCACTGTATGTCATGATCCTGTATGTCGTCCTTTTGATCACATGATTTGTTTTAATCTGGGACTTTGATTGTGGGGGTTTGACCTAGAGGGAGTATGGACATTTTAATTTCGAGGACGAAATTTTTCTAAGGTGGGTAGAGTTGTAGCACCCAATTTTCCAAATGAGGGTAATTTTAAAATTTCGTGTTTATAATTATTTTAATAATGATATTTAATTCATGATATAATTTTTGGTGATTTTAAATCATTTTAAAATTATTTAAATCAATGACTTGTGGTTTTGACGTTTTGCTAGTGAAACCCTAGAGACTGTTTGACCTAGAGCCTAACCATATGATTATGATATTTTAATATCATTTTTGGCCTAAGGATATTTTTGTATTTGACCTCTTTGAATTATTTTGATATTATTTTATTATTTATGATATTGTTTTGGGGTTATTTGAGTCGGGTTCGAATTTCAACTCAATCTGACTTGTAACGGGGACCCGGTTGTAGTTTGACTCTAGTGGGACCCACACACTAGTTAGGCATGGCCCACATGATATTAATTTTAGTCCACATGATAGAAATATTTTAGTTAGAGGTTAGACTAATTATTATGGATAAGGTTAGTGTGATTAGAGACTTTAGAATGACTAATTTAGCCCCAACCATTTAGCCATTTCCTAATAGTCATAGAATAGGTTAGTAGGGGCTTTTGGACTTTTCCTAATAGGACAAAACCACCTTTATGGCCAGCCACAATAAGGATAGGGTTGAGCCTCCCATTTGTCATTATCCATCTATTTTTCTCTCTCTTGTTCTTCCCCAAATTCTTAGAGAGCAATCCCTAGCAATTTCTCCACCAAATCCTTCCATTTCACCACCAAATCTTCTTCTTTCCTTCTCCATTCTAGCCAAGGAGGAAGCTACCCAAGTTTGGGAGAATTCGGAGCTCGTTCGTGTCCTTTAGGAATCTCTACGTGTCGGTGTCGCTCCGGGAAGGTTTTTCTTCGATTCGATCTACCGGGAGGTATAAATTCCTTCTTCTTTTCATTTTCTCATGCATATAGGTCTATTTGAACCCATAGGAATGACCCCCATGGTTGTATCTCCATTTGTGTCCATTTGGAGGTCATAGGAGTGTCCTTTGTGTTGTGGATGTGTTCATGTTACATATATATATATATTGTAATAAGAGTGTATCTATATTTATATATGTAATAAATGGTTCATGATGATTATATAATCAAGTTTGTGAGTGTGGTTCCTCATATTATTATTGCTATTATTGTTGTGGATAATTAGGATATATATTGTGTATTCTTTTGGCTCAAACTACCCAAATCCGTCATGATTTTTATCCACGTTTTTAATTTCAGCCATAACTTAGAAATATCATAACTTCTAGCTCAAAGCTTGGTTTAATCTCTCGTTTTTTTTAAAAGAAGCGTATTGAAGTTAGCTTTCCAAAAACATGTATTAATAGGCCTAATTCTTTCTGTAACTTTCTGGAGATTTATTTGAGTGTCAGCTGTACGAAAGACAAACGCGTTCTCGGTGTTTTCGCGATCCCGGGAGTTTCCTGAAACGAAAACGCGATCCGTTTAAAGTTTCGGAAAGCTAACACATAGATCTATAACATACTTTAATCCTAGATTTTAATTCATGCTGAGATGGTACAGTATTGATTATTAGTAGGAGTTACTATTCGGCATATGCATTTTGTGCACCCTTGTGTGTAATATAATGTTCTATTTAATTTTAACCCATGTTAATGTATATACATTATGTAATTAAATAGAGAATACAAGCATGAGTAAATGGTTAAATAAATGATGTATGAGGTGTAAGTAGCCTATCTAATGTAAGCATGTATAAGTATGGCTTGTAATGAATATGTAGGTTCCATAGTATGTAATGTATGGTGCATATAGTGGTGCAAGAGAATAATGAATGATGAATGAATGCAAGCATGAATGTAATGTAATAATAGATGTAATGTATGTAATATATAAGTTAATGAGATATAATGTTCTATGTTAACACAAATCCTATATTACCTCATGTACCCCCCTTACACTATGTTGACACTATCACACTTGACACATTGTTCACTTACACTTTGACACTCTTTGATATGTATACACTATGTATGCCCATTTAACCCTCACTTGCCCCTTTGCCATGTTCACATACACACACATAGCCTCTTAAATAAGTATTTATGAATATAGTTAACTTAGCTATGTATGTATTTTATATATATGTTAGCATATTGTGTTATAATATATAAGTTTATATAACCATTTGAAATGCCATAATTATAGACCTAATGTTGAATACCAATATATGTATGTGTATATATGTGTAGACATATATAGCTTAAAGTAATAGGTTACCTAGTGTATATCCAATATGAATTCTTGCCTATTTGAGTATTAAATAATTGCATGCTATATAGAGTTGGGTGTATGTTGGCTTGTATAGCCTTGTATTGATGTGTGCTTGCTAGGATAGTCTTGGTTAGGCCTAGTAAGACTTACTGGGTTAGGACATGACCTAGTTTGACCTAGTTTGACTAGTGCAGTTGACCAAAGTTGACCAAGGATTGACTTTGGCCTAGTTTGACCTAGATTCATGTAGAATGCATTGTAGTGCTTTATATTACACTTCTGGACATGTTGTGACTTGTGTTGTTCTAATTAGGAGCCAGACACCTCTCCTCGGACAGTATCTTTACCTTGGACATTCAGATATCAGGCGAGTACATTATCTGATCGTTTCATACTTGTCACGAATTATATTCTCGCTCTAGATTACTTTTACTTGATGCTGTCACGTTATCATCACGGATTGGTACTATATGGATCTCTTCTTGGGATGTTACCCCCTTAGCGGGCGCATCAGATACTTTATGACATGTGTTTCATGTACATCATGTATTTCTTGCTTCTGCGTTATTCATGTACACTCATGTTCTCTCATGTTCTTACATGTACGTTCATGTACTCTCATGTTCTTTCATGTACGCTCATGTTTCCTCATGTGTTTCTTGTATAACCAAAACATCATGTCCGTAACGTAACTTGAATAGATCCTTGTGTATTGATTGTGGGTAGGGGTGAGTATAAATGGTCATGTGATTTACCCATCATGTTCACTCTGTTACTTTTCATGTTTTATCATGTACAACACAGCCTTATTAGCTGATGTCCTACATGTTCACTCATGTACATCATGTTCAACCTAAGCCAATTACATGCCATCTCGTACTCTAAATCACTAGTCACTTACAGTTCTTACTTATCATGTATATATATTTCAGTTATCAAATATCTCTCATGTTTTCATGTACATCTTCTTACAGCGTTTCATGTATCTTATTCTATTGCCTGCTTTATATTTTCTGACATGATATGAACTGCATGAGATGTATTGTGCTCGCTCCTGTCCTGACTGAACCTGTTGATAAATTTTACAGATAGCTTGGAGGTTGCCTGCTAGCCTAGAGGAGACAGTAGAGGTTGCATAGATAGCTAGGATTTTTGCTTATAGTTTATTTTCAGTCTTTTTGAGTTGTATTTATGGATTACTGTATTTGGGTTTAGAGATGTATTCTGAGTTTTTATCTTAGACACTTAGACTTCTATCTGTTGTATCTCTTTTCGATTTCATATTTTATCTATCTTCCTTTATGCTCTACCTTAGATGTGATTGAGTTTACATTCTGCTATGTCACCCCCATTCGGGAAGTATAAACTGTTTAGTCTTATACTGTTAGATGCATTGAGACCTAGGACAGCGTTCTACCGCCGACACTGCGGCGTAGGCTGGACGTTGTTAGCCCTAACTCTATGGTGCGGGTCGTGACACCCGTCAACACCAACGAAGCAGTCAAAAATACTTTGCCTTTCAGAACAGCCTCAATAGTGCTCCCATCAGACAAAATCACAGGACAGACAGGGCCCTCAAAACAATCAACTAAACAGTCACGAGAGCCTGTCGCATGAAGAGTAGCCCCAATATCGAATATCCAAGGGACAAAAGAATTCTTACCCATCAGACGATCAGAGTTTGAAGAACCAGGGTTGGAAGAATCGTCGTTACCCAGCAAGCTCATCAGTTTCTGCCATTGTTCACCTGAGAGTGGTGAAGGATACCCTCCATGCATCATATCCGCCGAACTCCCAGCAAGACCAGCAGGGACACCATGACCAGCAGCGGCGATATGATGAACAACCCCTGCGCCACTAGCACCACGTCCCCCATCACGTCTTTGTGGTGGTGCCGGGCCTCTGCCACCACCACCACCACGTCCGCCCTCACGCCGAGGATGAGTCTCCCACCACTCTGGATAGCCAATCTTGGCAAAGCAAGTTGCAACATCATGACATGTTTTCTTGCAATGAGTACAGACCATACCTGATTTGTCCCTGGAATCTGATGTTCTACTATTAGAAGTAGTAGAAATACGAGGTGAAGACTTGATAGCCAGCGCCATCACCTCCTCAGTAGCGGATTGGATCTGAGATTTTCGCATATCCTCCTCCTCACGGACTGCCCGGTATGCCCGATCTAAACTTGGCTGAGGATCCTGAGCCAGAAGATTAGATCGGATATGACCATACAACTCAGCATTCAACCCATACATAAAGTCCTGAAAGTGGTCTTCATCCCTCATAGCCTGTAGCTTGGCAGCAAGTTCACCACAGGTACAAGTAGGCAATAGAAAATAAGCAGCTTGTTCATCCCACAAAGACTGTAAATTTTCAAAATAGGTTTCCACAGACATCGACGTCGTTTGTTTGCACTCGGCCAAAGCCACCTTAATTTGTTGCTTCCGATTGTCGTTGCTAACAACAAATCTATTCGCCAACAAGTTCCACAATGGATAAACCTCCTCAAAGTACGACAAAGATTTATTCAGAGACGGATCAATGGTATTAAGAATCCATTGAACCAATAGCGCTTGCACGCATCTCCAATCAAGCAATTTGCTAGCATCATGAACCGGTTTGACTTCAGTACCCTCCAGAAAAGTGATCTTTCGTCTAGAGATCAGGGAGAGACGTATCGACCGAGACCACTCAGCATAGTTTGGTCCACGGAAAACAATAGGAGTAATGATATTTCCTGGTTGATCAGCAGAACTCAGAAAATATTGATCAGCAGAACTCAGAAAATAATTTGGGTTATGTGCACTGCCACCGCCAGTCGCGACGGAGTAGCTGGACGCAGCATCATCTGCCATTGCGGATTCCGGTGTACAAAAATTTTGTACAACTCCGACGAATCGGCCGCTGATGGACGGGGTCGGCGGCGAATCGGCCGCGATCAGGGGTGCCGGATCTGGCGCGTAGGGGCGAGCGGATGTCGGGTGTACAAAATTTTGTACAACGCCGACGAATCTGCCGCTGATGGACGGGATCGACGACGAATCGGCCGCGATCAGAAACGCCGGATATCCGAATATATATATATATATATATATATATATATATAAAGATTCAGGCAGTAAATTTCTAGGCTTGCTGCTGCCCTGCCTTATTGAAGAAGCACGAGTTTGGTGAAACCCTTGATTCCCATGGCGAGTTTGGTAATGATATTTCTTGAGTGCATCAGTTTTTGAAGTGCATCCACATCTCCCACGTGAATCTTCCTGAAAGGTGGATGCACTTTGTTGGGATTTCTTTTGTCACTTTATGAGTAAGAATTCTTCTGAGTGCATCCACCTTGTGCGGCAGGTCAGGGCATGCACCGTCGCGATCGCGGTCGGCGCGTGTGCGGATCGTCGGCACGGTCGGGCGTCAGACGCGGTCGGCGTCAGGCGCTGTCGGCGCGGTCGGCACGGGCGCGGATCGTCGGCGCGGTCGGACGTCAGGCGCTGTCGGCGCAGGTTTCGGCTAGGAATTTTTCGGAAGGAATTTTTTTTTTCGGGAGATGGCGGCTAGAATTTTTCGGGAGGCTTTGATACCATGTAGGAAATAATGATGCCTTGTTCTCATTGCTAGGATTTGTTACAATATATATAGTGTCTACATTTGGACTTATGGGTATGGGCCATATTTATATTTCAAATATTAACTTATAATCTAACAGATTTTGTTGTCGATGCCAACCCCACTCGTCATCATTTTTTTTTTATATATTCTTTTGGAGACAAGAACATGGAATAACAAAATCTAGCTCCGACTAGGACAATCTAACCCTCCGGATTGGTCCTGATTCTAGGCATGTGAAATTTGGAATGGAAATTTTTTTTTGAAAATAACTAATATCGTGTCCGTGCAACATAGGCATTCACCATCTCTCTCTAAATCATTCTTCTCTTGCAGAGTTCGTTGAATATCTTAATGAAGGATAGGACTTACCTACTGTCTATATCTCTATAACTCAAGAACTTAACAGCTGATGCCATGGAAGAATGGTTTGAGGATCGACTGCCTCCGGTTTTTCTTGATTACTGAATTAATAAAATTGAAAAATTACTCCGTGTTGATGAGGAACTTAATTATCACTTCTCTCTCAGCTACCAATGTTCACGGTCTGGTGCCAACAGTTGGGATATGCATAACCTGGCAATTGTTTCTTTTAATTTTTGTTTGCTTCATAACAAAATTTACAGTGTTTGTCACGTCAAAAAGTTTGCGTCCCACAGAGACGGATTTGCATAATTCTCCACGAAACGAGAATTATACTGGAAGCGAAATTCTCTAGAAGATGGTAAGATTCTCTATAAGTCTCATGGTCTTTCTAAAAGTTGGTGGAATTTTCTTGAAGACTCAGGATTTTTCTAGATGGCTCACGATCTTTCTAGATATACTAGAAGGTTCCTTATAAATATCTAGAATTTAGAATAATTTCTGGAATATGCCGATTCCGTAAGTTTTATGCAAGCCCTTGAGACCATATAAATAGGAGAGAGACTCATTTGTTCCTCACCACCCAAATAGTTGTAAATTCTCACTAGCATAATGAAGTTTTTAATCTTCGAATCTCTCTTTTTTGCTCCACTAGTTTCTCATTCTTGCCTTAGCGATCTAACTAAGCGTTTGGGAAAGGCTGGTACGAATTTTTGAGTAGGAAGCTCGTGCGCCGCACAGATCGAAGTGTAGCCTAAAACACTATAAGTTCGTGACACCTTGCTTTACAACTGTGAGCTAACATATTTTTGATATTATTATCGCATTTGGATCCAGCTCTATGTGACACAAATTCGGCTAAGGACACAATATGAATGCGGGATGTATACATTTTCAAATAACTATATATGTAATCCCATATATTTCAAATATGGGATTCAATTATATAACTGGTCAAATTTTTACGCTAGGAATATTGGACGCGAAATCGTTAAGTCGATAAGGTCAGTTTCTTGATTATGCTCTAACCACCATCATCTTGTTGAGTAACGGCACCGATGACGACGACAACGATGACGATGACGACGACGACGACAGTCAACCAACCGTTTTGTTCCAGTTGTGGATTGTCTATTGCTGCTTAGCTTAGCTTTACTTGATTAATGTTTTATTGGTAGTTAACTATGGTGTAATTTCGAAATTTTATTTTGGTTGTCCCTTGATCTTTGATTTCTTGTTATGGGCTCGTCCCGGAAGGTCACCTGCGATTCCTACCTCTTGTAGGTCACATTGGACCTGGGAGGAGGGGTTGCCCTAAGCAGATGGAAATTGTGCAAATCTGAAGTCTTGTTAGACTTATCCTTTTGCGTAATCTGAGCTTTCACATAGGTATTAATTAATACCCATGCTCATAAGCAAACAAACAAAAGAAAGGAAAGATGTGACGAACACAAATCCATGATCTTCCCAATTATATATTAAGAGGAGCAGAGAATCCCACTATATCACTAAGTAACCTCCTTTTCATTCCAACATATCCCTAGTGGGAGAGCCCTTGTGCTCCCCTGTCATATTGCAACTGGGGAACTATAGCTCCCACCAGGGCCGGTTAGGAGGTTAGGTTGTCCTATCCGAAGTTAATTTTAGTTGTCATTTTATTTTTACGGTAAGTCATTATTGTAGGTCGATTTTGGAGAGTACGTCACGTTGAGTTTGAATGTTGTCCAAGTCTGAAGTATTGTCTGTCTTATCCTGGGCCGGCCCTGGCTAGTCCCACTGGAGTCGCGACATGCGCACGTCGCGACCGATCAACTCCTTCACCAAGTCCTGTCTTCTTCGGCTTTGCGCACAGGAAATTAATTAACCTAACTAGCTCGAACCCTGGGGATTTTATTTTCCAGCTGCATCGATCGTTACATGTTGGAGCAACAACCGGGCTTAGTTTAGAGCCTGCCGGAGAAAAGCTGGAACGATGAGCTGTAGACAACCATATCGGTTCGTTAGGAGATCAAGACGGAGACGAGAAGCTTCAGCCGACATGCATATGAGCACAATGCAGTTGCTTCCTCCTAGCCTATCCTACCTATGCTACGTACCTCTTGATCTTGAGGATTATTTAGCAATCACCTAGTGTGACAATATCTATCTATCACTTCAACAGTGGTTTGTAGTCTTGATTTGTTTTCTTGTTTTGTAGTTTATGTTGGCCGCAAAACGTACGTGGAAGCGATGCCAGTCCATCTGAAGATAACGAACCACCGTATAACAAAAACGCAAAGACAGATCAAACGCAGTATTTTCGGTGACCACGTCACATGGACAAATTTCAATCTTTATAACTTGATAGAAGATTGATAGGAATATGTTCAACCCTTGGCCTCCAAGTTCAACTCTCCGAACAGATCTCTTCTTCCAACTGTCTTTGAATGACAAGTCCTAAGATCAAAGTACAAATTTTTTTATAGATTATCTATGAATTGCACCTTGAAGCTCCCGTACGAGCTTATTGTGGAGACTCCCTCAAACACCACATATATAGTACATAGGTAGATTGATAAACGTATTTAGGATTTTAGAAAAACCATAAAATAGTCCAACACTAATCATGGCCGTCTAGATCTTGTTCACACGGACTTCATTAATGCTAACCTAGACTCGCATCTATGATGTTCATCGACAAACGGTATATAGATGATATAATATAGTCAAGGTTGTGAAAAGCGTTAGGCGCTAGTCGCACGGGCACCCGACGCCTAGCGTCTAGTCCGCCTAGGCGGCCGTCTAGATCTAGGCGGTTCAAAAATAAATAGATAAAATCCAAAAAAAAACTACTGAAAATTGCAGAAAGAAGTCCATAAAATCCAAAACATGTATAGTCGGGTGTCGGGGGGTTTAGGCGGGCGCCTAGACCGGCATCGGACGAACACCAGACGCCTAGCGCCTAGGCACCGCCTGGACCGTCTTTTAGAACAGTGAATATAGTATACCGTTGGTACACTGAATAAATTCTGGGAACCTTTATTTGCATCAACATGGACGGATCCAGCCATGAGCTGGGCAAAAAAGTTTTTTTACTCTTTTTTTTCTTATGTTTTTGAATTATTTTATGTGGATTATTAGTCCACTCTAATCTATTGTAGTCCATTCTAATTTTAGTTTCTGGATCTGTCCCTGTGCATCAAGTACAACGCAAAGCCGCACTCGATGACTCCAATCTTGATGTTTGTTGTTGTTTCGAAGACGACAGAGTTCTACTGTAAAGGTACTGCCACTAGGGGGTGTTGGGGCACTTATCAAAGGCACCCCGATTTGTTTACTTACTCGGACCTTTGTACCTAACCAACTTGCGCCATGAAATCAACCACCAGATGAAACCTTATATAGTTAGGCATATTGGATGCAAGTGGAGATTCGGATCTTTACATTAACAAATTATATTGTGCACTATATATGATTTATAGACCACGTTATGATATATACAGCGCGTGTTGTACAGTTCTAGTACAATTTGAAGCATCTTTAGGTCTAGTACAATTTGAAGTAGCTTTGGGTCCTCTGACAATGAAGCTGCAGTGATCGGAAAGCAATTGGCATGGTAGGAAAATGGGAAGTCTAATGGATTGATAGGCTGATAATCTCAAGAAGTAATTAGGGTTCTTTTTTGGAAAAAGATTAAGACTTAATTGTAACTGGATACCCTCAACTATTCCAGTTTTATAACTTGATAACTTAAACTTAAAAACTAGACAACTTAGTACAATTAACTACTGACTATTTTCAAGTTGATACCCTCAGTCTGTTAAGTGTTAATTTTTGCGTTTAAAAAATGACCAAATTACCTCCTTCTTCCCTGCCATTCCTCCAACACCCCCCCCCCCCCCCCCCCCCCCCCCCCCCCCCCCCCCGTTGCACCCCCCGTCCCACAGCTGCACCCCACCCCCACGCTGTCATCGCCGCTGCTGTCGCGGTCCCCACTATTGCTGCCGCTACTACTACTGCTAAAGAGAGAGGGGTGGAGATAATGAAGGTATTATATCATTTAACGTTTTTTTTCTTAATATTGTTAGGGTATTAAGTGTACAATTATAGTTGGGGTCATAGGCGGATCCAAGGCAAGGGCTGGAGTGGGCTCCAGCCCACCCCCAAAAAAATAATTGTCTTTTTTTCATATGTATTTTTTCTTTTGGTGCTTTTTTTTTTTGTGAGTTTGTCTATAACTAGTCCACCCTAATTCACTTTAGCCCACACTAATTCAAATTTCTGGTTCCGCATTTGGTTGGGGTATTAAGTTGTCTAATTTTAAAGTTTAAAATAATCAAGTTGAAAAACTGAAATAGTTGAGAATATCGAGTTCAAATATTTAAGCCTAAGATTAAACTCTTTTTCTTTAATGAGAAACTAATCATGTTAGAGACTAATTTTAGAACAATAGGCTCAAGGTCAATTTTATACAAGGAGAGTTCCATAAGAGGCTAGATAAGCTAGTGCAATCGTGGGACTAAAGAAGAGAACAGACTTCACCTGACGAGCATGAGGATAAACTACACAATAATATATACCATTCTTTAACACCCCGTTCAACTCAAGATGGCTCTTATCATCGAGAGTTTGTGAACAAAGAAATAAGTAGGGGACATATGTTAGATTGTATCTTATTTTCGGTTGAGCGTTTAGAAAGGTGTGACAATAGAGTTTGTAATTTAGTCATACATCGGATAGACGATGGAATCATGAGGTGTAGATAATTGGAATTGGTTCATGTCTTACATGAGAATTCTCTCTTTTAAGGCATATGTCCTCAATTCAATATCGCATCTCATGGACCAACTCTGGTTCGGGTTACACCGCATCCCAACAAGTGGTATCAGAGCCCATGATTACGGGACACGACTCTAATTAGTTCGAGACAGATGGTGTTAAACCTTCATGTGTTAAGGCATCATATGATCTGAGCCGAGTGTTTACATGGTTTCGCTCTTATGTCTACCTACATGATACATATAGGACACTTTTGTCATGAGATACCCAAAAATAAAAAAAGGATGAATCTCTTTGAAGATAAAGATTTCTTTATAAACTAATAATTCCAACAAAAGTATAAGAGAGAGTTTGCGCACGCGCATTAAATTCAAGATTTCTTTGGAAAGCATGGAGACTCCAAAAATACAATATGGACCTTGTCGTGTCCCAGACACATGACACACGACACAACACACCTATCCAGCATAATCCAGACATTCCAAACTGCACTAGGACATTGTCAAAATAGATGCACTACTCCTTACTATACGTGTTGCTGTGTCATATCTGTATCCGTATCCGTATCAGTGCAACATAGACCATGCACGAGAGCCACAGTGGTCCACTCTAGCATTGCGCGGCGCACTGACAAAGAGCAGCCGCGCGTAGGTGGAGAGGCCGATTAGCCCTCCGGCTCGCCGCATCCATCACCACGTACGTATAGCCCACTCCCGAAAGGAACTTCCAATTCATCGTCAGCTCGCACCATATGCCATCGTGCAGTGACCTCATCATTCAAGGGTGCTTTCTTGCTATAAATAGGGCACTCGGGACTTCATTCTATCAGTAGGAGAGCACAGACACAAACCAAGTTTCTGAGCCTTCCTCCTCAAAGCGTTCAGTTCAGTCCAGTCCAGTCCAGCGCAAATTAATGGCAGGAACTGGATGTTGCGGCGGCGGCGGTGACCTCTTCCTGAGGCTCAGGCCCTACATTTACATGATATCCCTCCAGTTCGGCTACGCTGGCATGAACATCATCACCAAGGTCTCCCTCAGCCGCGGCATGAGCCACTACGTGCTCGTGGTGTACCGCCACGCCTTCGCCACCCTCTCCATCGCCCCTTTCGCCCTCGTCCTAGAGCAGTATGAAAATCATTCGCGACACACCTATCGCGACACTTTTAACACAGCTTAGGACGCTGCTATGTCTGTGACAACGGACCACGTGTCAGCGTTCCATTGCCTAACAGTTTATACTGAACTCTATTTGTGTGTTGCAACAGGAAGGTGAGGCCCAAGATGACCTTCCCCATATTCTTGCAAATATTCGTCCTGGCTCTTCTTGGGTGAGTGATGGATCAATACTTGGTCATGCACGTTATATATATGCGCATACATTATGCACCATGTCATCATGAAATTAACATTCGTGTGCTTGCACTAATTAATTTTTGGTAGGCCTGTCATCGACCAAAACTTCTACTACTTGGGCTTGAAGTACACCTCGCCGACCTTCTCCTGCGCCATGAGCAACGTCCTCCCCGCCATGACCTTCGTCATGGCGGCAATTTGCCGGTACGTACGAGTTCGTGAGCTGACCAACTAGATTTTGTTGGGCTCAAAAATATATATATGGTCGCAAAATCAAGTTTATTTTCGACAGTTTGATCGAGAGCGCAACGCGCTAGCTAACGAATTCAGTTTTGCTTCCGTCTCAGGATGGAGAAGGTGAACATGAGGAAGGTCAGGTGCCAGGCCAAGGTGGTGGGCACGGTGGTGACGGTCGCGGGTGCCATGCTGATGACTATCTACAAGGGACCTATCGTCGAGATGTTCTGGACGAAGCACGCGCACGCCCACGGCCAGTCCGGCGAGCCGGCGGAGTCCATGGGCAAGGAATGGCTGATGGGCTCGCTCTTCCTGATCTTAGCTACTCTAGCCTGGGCATCCCTATTTGTCCTCCAGGTACGTTAGTCGAACACGAGTGACTCTTGTGGTTATCGGAAAGAGACATAAGATCCTGACTTGGTGGCAGAAGTTCAGTGGATCGAGAATTAATCACGGTTGAATACTTACTTAAACAGGCAGTGACGCTGAAGAGATATTCTGCCCAGCTCTCCCTCACGACGCTCATCTGCGGCATCGGCACTCTGCAGGCGATCGCCGTGACCTTCGTCATGGAGCGCAAGCCGTCGGCCTGGGCGATCGGCTTCGACATGAACCTCCTGGCCGCCTCGTACGCTGTCAGTACTCTCTCTCTCTCTCTCGCTCTGATTAATCTCTTGATCTTCACATTCTTTACCGCTTCTGAACGATGATGGAACTTAATTTGGTTGCTTATGTAGGGAGTTGTTACATCAAGCGTTGCTTACTTCGTGCAAGGCTTGGTGATACAGCAAAGAGGGCCTGTCTTCGCCTCGGCGTTCAGCCCTTTGATGATGATCATAGTGGCCATCATGGGCTCCTTCATCCTCGCCGAAAAGATCTATCTAGGAGGGTAAGATTGCGATCCATACCCACCAAAACCTTTTTCTTTCCTCCAATTTTGCCTCTTTTAATGTGGTGAGACCTAAATCGGATATGAGCATGTAAGGACGGAACCAGAAATTCGAACTGGAATGGACAAAGGTGGACTAGGTGTCGAATGACTCAGATGAAAACGAAAGCAAAAAATATGCCCAAAAGAAATCGGGATAGGCTAGTGCACATCCCAGTCCATATGTGATTCCGTTCTTATAAGCCAGAATCTCCTAGGAGAGCAATGAATTTCAGTTATATTGTTCTTATAACTTGGGAGCTCATTTCTCATTTGACGGGAGTACGTCTCCCCTACAACGGGAGCACTTTCATAACATGACAAAAAATTTAAAAGACCACATAAATTTTGCAAAGAGAGTTGGAAACTTTCTGAATTATACATACACATTGATCGAAGTAACAAAAAAAAAAGGCTAACGATTGCTTATCCTGACATAACGTAAAATTTATTATGCTAATGATCTCTATGCAACTTTGAACTGAAATTTATAAATTCGAATAAATATTAAGATATACATATAAATTTTAGCAACAATAATCAATAAACATAATTTTTTTTATTAATAGTGCATGCTTCTATCAAGTTCTAAATTTTAGACTTTTCTAAGTAATCGTGCTGCTCTGCTCTCGCTCATGCCTCTGTTTCCGTTTTTGACTTCTAAGGTTCATCTATTTGAGCGGTATTTGGCCTCATATCTCTGACTTCGCTATATATCACCCTTATTGCAGTGCTCTTGGAGGAGTCTTGATTGTTGCTGGGCTCTACTCGGTATTGTGGGGGAAATACAAAGAGCACAAGGAGGAGAAGGAGAAGGAAGCCCTGGCGTTGCCACTTGCTTCTAAGGATACAGAAGGAAGAGGGCAGGAGGCCATTGCGATTGTCGGAGTAACCGAAGTCGAGGCCGACATGGCGAAAGCCAGCGGCCCCGTAGCGATGGTCGCTCCGATTCCGGTCACGCCGAAGATGGCACAGGAATTAGCCCTAAAGATCTAACTTGCGCGAAATCTCGTATCAAGACTAAGTTGAAATTAAGATGAAATTATGATTAAGAGAGAGAGAGAGAGAGAGAGAGGATAGTGAGAGAGAAAAGAGTTGCTAATTTCTTTTTCTTTTTCCTTTATATGTAATTTTCTTCTAACTCTGCGGTGTAATTTGGTCTATGAACCAATAACTATGAGAATTTAAGAAATAATTATATGTTTACTGTTTTGTCTTGAATTAGTCTATAGGTAGGAATACGGTAATGTCGTCGGCATACAACTGGAATACTTATGTCATTCTAGTTAGTGGCACCAGACAAGGTAGGACCTGACCAGTTTCTTTTTTTTTTTGAAACAAACACAACTTTGTATTAAGTAGTAGAAAGACTCATATCATGAAGAATATGAGTTGAGATACATAAGGGAACATCGTCATAAATTAAAAATACATCAGGATGATTAGATAAAAGAGTATGGGAAGCTAAATGGTGAGCAGCTTGATTGCAACTTCTGGTAGCAAAGTTGTAGGTAATAGAGGTAGCATTATCCTGACCAGTTTCTTTACAATAACATCATGAACATGCAAGGTTCCATGAATATAGGAAACATCATAGCTAATTATTGACCACAATCAAATATTCTTACATATGCTATATATCATTAATTATTGTTAATCTCTCAAATAGCTTACATGGTCTTGCATATCTTCACTTTATTCGAAATCAGGTACAACACTGATCATATGCACGTACATTTCCCAGTTACATATATGCATGTAACTCTTGTCACAAGATGGAAAATGTTTTCTTTTCTGTTCGAGATTTACGTCACCTACCTTATAAAAATTTGGTAAAAGAAGGTCAATGAAAGACTGTCACGTGATGGACGGACCAGCGGTAGTCACAAAACTACGGATAAAATAGGGATGTCTGTCACAAAACGTATACAAAAATACTTAAAAAAAGCTGATAAGAGGAGGGATTTTTCACAGACCCCTATTATTCAGAAGATTTTCTAGCACTCTTCAGGAGGTATTTCCGACATAAGTACGACACTTTTGATGCAAAACTGATATATTATTTCTGTGGGAGGATGAAGATTTTCATTTTTCTATTTATATAGCACTCTTTTTTGAAAAAATATATATATTTTCGATTCCGCCTCCGACCAAACTTGCTTGCGATGTATTGTCGAAAGTAGTTCATCGAGTTCCTGTTAGCTGCTGTTCCTGTGTTTGAGCAAAAGCTCAAGTTTCCTAAGCATTAGTCCCACATCGGCTAGTGGGATTCCCTCCACTGTGTATATATTACCTTTTTTTCCTTTTTCTTCATTAAATGTGTTGTGTGAGAACTCCATGGGCCACATGCGCGCGCCGTCGCCGCCGTCCGGCCCGGCTCTGTTCAGCGTGCGTTACGGATGCGGACACGTGCCCACATCTGCGGGCGCCGAATGTCGATTCGATTTCCTCTTCGGGTTCGGGTTCGGGCCGAGACCCTAAAAGATTTTTTGCTCCTTTCTAAAAATTCTGACCGTTACAAATTTTAAATTCCATAATGTTCACTGTTCTTCTTCTCCTCAGAATGGCCTATATATATCTTGTCCCACTCCTCCATATTACACACAAAAACTATTCTTCTCGAAACTCTCTAAATTTCTCGTCTTCTTCGTACGGCTGCTGTTGTTCCTTCTTGCTCTGGGCGGAGCTAAGTCAGAGTCATTCTCTCGACGTCGTGTGCGGCAACTAGATTCCGGTGGATCGAAAATTTTACCACTAGGGGAGTTCGGATTCAGTCTGCACATAGACCCGAGCTAACTCTTAGGGCAGTGCTACGTACACGACTTCCCCGGAGGCCGGTAACAATTTAATATTTTATTTTCTTGCAGTTTTTCAAAGAAGAAAATCGAAGAATTTCCAACAGTTCCACCGATATGCTGGATTAGAAATGGAAGAAAGAAATGAAGCCCTTGAGTTGTTAGTTTTGTACTTAGTATGACATGTGCGGTGCTCCTAATTGAAACAGTGTGCAAGGACCCAACCCGTTACATTATTATTCCGAACTAAACTGATATGATCTTTCTCGAAGAGCTTCGACGTATCCATACGCCAGGACTAATACATTGTTGGATATATTTGACTCCATCTTCAAAATTCTGTAAATAAAAATAAATAAAATTAAAGTTATCGGTCTCCGGGGAAGTCGCGCACGAAGCACTGTCCTAAGAGTTGATTCGGGTCTATGTACAGACTTTGTCCGAATACTCCTAGTGGTAAAACTACCGCTCTACCGGTATCCCGTCGTCGCACACAACTCGAAAAGATTGACCCGAACTTAGCTTTTTCCAGAAGATAGAAAGAATTAGAATGAAAGTGGATGATTGAAATGGAATAAATTTTGTAGGAGGAATATACATAATTTATAGAGAGTGGAAACTTGTTCTCACTTTTTCTCCCTTCCAACAACACAAATGAGACATGTATATATAGGAACCATGTCACAAATTCATATATCAACGGTCTTTCAATAAGATTCAATAGGAGTAAAGGTGTGATAATGGGTACTAATGTGATTGTTTTAGGGAGTTAAAGAAATGATTCTAATGTGAATAAAGGGAATAATAATATGAAGAAAAATTGGTTTTTTTTCCACAAACTATTACAACATACATTACATTATTATTCCAAACTGATAATAACCATCCTTCTTGAAGAGGTTGTACGTATCGGAAGATTATGCGGTTTGGCCAGTCTGAAAATATCGAAACTTCTTCTAAAGACAAAATCCGAGTTAACTAACCCACTAGATTAAAATCCCTTGTTCTTAATTGGTAGGAGACAACTTTCAGGAGGCGTAATCGCACTCAAACAAATGATACATGATTCTTGAAGTCAGCATGCCTAATTACTTGTGGAAAGAGCCTTCCTTTGTGGTTATGTGATGTAATTTAGCTAAATGCATGCACGGGCCCACCAGGAACATGTTTAAGTTTTTTAAGGAGAACAAAATTGTAAACCTCTGACATCCACCAGGAACATGACCGACAGGATCTCAAAAATTGGAAGCTTCCAAATTTTTTAACCTTGGTATATTACTAGCGTGAGACCTCAATTTCAAAAATTAGAAGGCTCAAATTTTTTTAATCTCAATATATATTACTAATATGCAAAATCTCCATTTTTATATCTAGGTTTCCCCATTGTTTAAAAAATTGCAATAACATGATATTTGGAATGTCAGGAAAATATTTTTTTTTAGAGTGGTTAAAAGAATTGTTCTTTAGTAGTTGTACATAACCCTTAGAATGAAACAATCTTTAGATTACATGTAGTTAAAAAAGACCTTAAAATAAAACGGCCTTGGAATTACCTCCACAAAGCATAGAGGAAGTATCGGAATCACCACTATTATATAAGTATTTTTGAATATTTTTAAAATAACAGTCGTTGGATTTGTCTTTTTGGACGGTATATATTAGATCCAACGATTATTATTTCGAAAACATTCCAAACCTGATCACTTCTTGTGCTTTATTTTATTATAGATTGTGGCATGATTAGCTATCAACACAATGTTGGTTCGGTTGCAAGGTTAGTGAACTCAGCAGAATATGCAAAGGTGACGATGGGGAGGCCAATCAGAAACCGAGCTCGTGCGTGTGATTAAGGATGCAAAGGCAAACACTTCGAATATACATACATCTGCACGAAAGAAAAGTCACGAGTAAATTCTAAGGAAGCAAAGGCAATTTGTGTTCCAGTTTAAAGAGCTACATATATCTGGTGTTTATATCACAATACTTTTCTTTTCTTTTAAATTTTCTTTTTTTCCCTACAGTTGAAGTATCAAAACAGATCACGCACTCTCCAGGACTGTCGCAATTGGCAATTGCGCATATGATATGGAAACACAAGAAGAGGTTCTGTGGAATCTGAGCTGAAAGTGGGGTGATTGCTAATAACTAGAATAGATCCATGAGAATATAATAAGAAAAGGGATTTCAGGTTAGTAGATGACAATAATTTACAACTATCAGAGATCTGGGAACAAAGTCTTGGATTAGATTCTTTCTCATTAAACTAAAAAATGTGTATGCCTTATTAAAAAGAAAAGAGATATTTAGACTTTGGATTTCGAATAAATTGTAAAATTTATACCATGATCGACCTAAATAGTATTTGACTCTTGCATGGACCAACAGTCGACTCTAGTGAGGAGGAGCAGTGGCGGAACATAAACTAGACTGTTCCGAGCTTACTAAGGAGCTAACTACATAATATTACACATAATCAAAAGGAGTGGAGTTAGCTCAATTGGTAAATTAGTTTGCCAGGTAACAACAAATCCAAGGTTCAAATCTTGGATATGGTATTTCTCTTTGAATTTTTTTTGCTCTCTACTACTTTCAGCCCCCTCTAAAAAAATTTCTGGCTACGCCCTTGAGGAGGAGTAACATAACCTAATCTCCTATGAGTCGATCGTAATAGTTGCATGGCTTGCCTTTCGGAACAAATGGTCAACGGATCAAGATGATTGTCGCAACCCGCTCTTGCATGGCTTGCCTTTCGGAACAAATGGCCGTAATGGAAGAAGACGAGTGTCACGATCCGCTCTTGCATGGCTTGTCTTTCGGAATAAATGGCCGTAATAGGAGAAGACGAATGTCACGATCCGCTCCCACTTTGAGATACGATGACTATAAATCACTAAACTATATCATGGTATAATTCACATCCACAATAATATCTACATTTTAGAGTAAAACAATATCCATCTACGAGTAAGACTCTAACGCATATAAGTAGGAAAATATGTATTTCATGCACACAAAATATATAATAGGAGAATGAATACGAACAACAATACCACTCTCATGCTTTGTAGACCGAAGAAAAATAGTCTAAAATTGTCAAGGCATAATTGGAGCAAGTATATAATACCCAATAAGATATAGATACAGGTTAACGGTATATACATGTAACATCGTGAATCGAAAGTGTCATGAACAATACCAATGTATAGCAAGAAGATAGTAAAACTAGCATGCAGAAGAAAGATTGTGATCAATATGTACAACTAGTTGACTGCATAAAAATAATAAGGTTAACAAGTATAGAGTTCTACTAGTAATATGAATAAAAGACATAACATGCATGGTAAGGATAATAATGAATATAAATACCACTAATGGGTGATACGCAATGTTTTAAAAACCAGACCAATGATCGAACCGAATTTTTTTTGTATAGGTCGGATCGGAGTTCAACCGGGTTCAACCGAGGTTCTATTGGAGTTCAATAGACTTGGTTTAGTTTGGTTCAAATAGGTAAAATATCCATATTTACTTCTTGGTTTAGTTTGGTTTGATCATAAGTATGTTAGTTCGGTTTAATTTTACAACTATAAGGTCGATTAAAACCAAATAAATAATCAAATGGTCCAAATTTCACATAATAATTTATTTAAATTTTTTTTACAATGAAATATAACCAAAATTGGCCGGTTCAGTTGTGAACCGGTTCGACCGGTTCACCGGTTGAACCCAATTTTGACAAAAAAATCGATGGTTCTTTAAAATATCCGATTTTAGCCGAACCGAACCGATTTTTTGGCTTAAACCGGTTGGATCCGGTCCAACTGCCGGTCCGATCCGGTTTTTATAACATTGGTGATACGATAGTTCGTAAACTAGATATGTGCTCGTGTCTTATGTTTAGAAAATGAGGTTCTGCACGTGCAGCGCTTGTCCGAGCATTTTACATCAGCGCGTGCTCCAAGAAAGGAAGCGATTATTCGAGCTTTTCAAAAGTTTGATTGAATGTGGCAATCGAAAATTGTTGATTTCTGGAAGCTTGATGAGAAGTCTTGCTTTGAACAAATACGGTTCTGACCACCCCACTGTTGTGCTATCTCATAGTGTTGAGAGTAAATAAGGGACTTTAGTCCCACATCGGTTAGATGTAATATGAAGAGGGGTTGGACCCTCTATAAGTAGTAGGCAGTAGCCCTCAATAATATTATCTGAGAAATTAGACTCATTTCAACATGGTATCAGAGCCATAAATCTCTCTCTCTCTCTCTCCCTCTACAAAAAAAAAAAAAAAATTAGCCGAATCCCCCCCCCCCCCCCGGAGCAGCAGCCCCCCCACCCCCAAAACCCCCCCTCCCGACCCCCCCCAAACCCCCCCCGACCACCCCCAGGAGCAGCGCCTCCCCCCCCTCCGACCCCCCCCCCCGGAACAGTACCCTCCCGACCCCCCCGGAGCAGCAGCGCCCCCCCCGACCCCCCCCCCCGGAGCAGCGCCCCCCACCCCCCCCCCCCGACCCCCCACCCCGGTGCAGTACCCCCCCCCGACCCCCCCCGGAGCAGCAGCGCCCCCCCTCCCCCCCCCCCCGACCAGCACCCTTCTCCCCCTCCCGCCACCCGCCAGCACCCTACCGCCCCCCTCCTAACCCTAGCCTCTCTTGCAATGAAAACCCTAACCCTAGCTCTAGCAGCCCCATCCAAACCCTAACCCTAACCCTAGCCGTCCAAAAAAAAAAAAGATTTCCTTCTCTTTAGAAGATCTCTGTAGTTGCCTCGAGAATCAGTACCTTCTTTTTAAAAGCTCTACTACGAATACGAAATCTCTTTAGATTTTCGTATCTCAGAAACGTTGTCTTTACAATCGTTTCTGTACGGCTGGTATACCTCTGGTTTGTCTCATGCAAGGAGGCACAACTACGTTGGTTATCCTTGAGCCGTCCGAACGCGGTTCTAGTTGGTCGTATAAACTACGACATATCAGTGAGGGATCTCGTTTTGTTGTTTTCCCTCGATAGCTGACTAAGACGAAGACGACTCACAAGAAGACGACTCAGGAAACAACAGCACCTCACTGATTGCAGTTGAAGAAGTCATGGATTCCATCTATGGGAAGTTGACAGCAGAAGAAATGAAGGCCCTGGTCGAGGATCTCCTGACCAAGAGATCACCGGAGGCAACCCCACGCGTGACCCATACTGATGTGGATCCGTCACCGTACAAAATGGAGAAGTTGGACAAGCTGGAGACGAAGTTGGAAGGCACGACCAACTACTTGAAATGGTCGCGGCAGGCGATGCGGACGCTGAAGGGACGTGGCTTGGTTGGTTATGTAGATGGCCACACCAAGGCCCCTGTCGATCACTCCTCGAAGGAGTTTGCTGTATGGGACATTGTCAACAATGTCGTGGCTGGTTGGTTGACAGCCTCTTTGACCGACCAAGTGTCGGGTAACGTTGAAGCAATGGAGGGAGCTGCTGATATCTGGAGAACATTGAAAGACATGTACTCCGGTTCGGGTAACCCCATACGAGTCTTCCAACTGCAGGATGAGCTCGATCGGGTAATCCAAGACGATCGTACCATCTCTGAGTACGCTGCCTTGTTGAAGAAGTACTGGTCTGATCTTGACCATTATGATCCTCTTGGCATGGAGGATGCTCAGGTTGAACCGGCTTTTGCAAAACATTTCCAAAAATTTCTGGATTATATCTCGCGGCAACGAATGATGAAGTTTTTGAAGGGGCTCAACCCTTCATTTGAGCAACGGAGGAATGTACTTCTCGCACAACCGCAGCTGCCGACATTAGAAGACGTCATAGCTGCCATGGCACAAGAAGAAGCACGGTTGAAGCTGATGCCTACCAAGGGTATCTCCCAGGGAGAGCAGGCCGGAGTTGACACATCTGCTCTTGCCACTTTTACACAGTCTCCTTCTACGGGAGGCGTTTGCCACAACTGTGGTGACACAGGGCATTACATCCGCTTTTGCCCAAAACCGACACGGACTCCCTCGAATGGTCGGGGCCGTGGTCGCGGTGGACGATGAGGTGGTCGAGACAGCTACAGTGGTGGAAGGGACACTTACTCTGGAGGCAACAAGACGCATCTGGCGGATGAAGGTGGGGACAATCAGCTGGCGGACATCACTCTATTTGAGAGAGAAGTTCTCGAGAAGATGCGCGGCTCAAAGCTTGGTTCTGGTGAACGACAAGTCATTCCTGGGGCGCCGTCCACTACAGGAGATTACTGCACTTACTTCTCCCAAACCAGTGCCGGTATACCTCCGCGTGCTCTTGTATCTGTCTCTCAGCCAGCTTGGATTATGGACTCTGGGGCATCTTGCCATGTCACGGGGTCCCGAGGTGAGTTCCGGGAATACTCTACTCTAACGCCTCCAGAAAGCATTCAGACTGCTGATGGTACCTCCAGGCCTGTTACGGGTAAAGGCACTGTTGATTGCACTCCTTCCATCACTCTATCTAATGTCTTACATGCTCCTTCCTTTCCTGTCAATCTTATATCCATTAGCGCCATTATCCTTGATCTAAACTGTATTGTTTCCTTTGATATTCCTAAGGTAACTTTTCAGGAGAAAGGAACGGGGAGACGACTAGGCACTGGCACATGGCATAAGGGTCTATGGTACTTGGACAGGAACGGTCTGGATAGAGCACTGGCATCTTTGGTTGCAAACGCACAACCGGAAGTCCGAAGTCGAAGTGTCGAAGCCGAGCTGCTCCTCCACCATCAGCGTGTAGGACATTCTTCTTTTCCCGTTATTAGTCGACTGTATCCATCCTTATATCAAAAAACAAATAAAGAGTTGTTAGTTTGTGATGCTTGTGAGTTGGGGAAACATACCAGAAGCTCCTATGTGAGTTCTGGGCATCGATGTTCTGCTGCTTTTGATATGATTCATTCCGATGTGTGGGACCCTTGTCCTACAAACGGTGTTAACGGTTATAGATGGTTTGTTACTTTTATTGACTGCTCTACCCGCGTAACGTGGGTCTACCTGCTGAAGAATAAAAGTGATATTTTTGAGGCATTTTAAAGCCTCCATCAACGGGTAAAGACACAGTATAATGCTCGTATTAAGTGTTTCCGGTCGGATAATGGGACGGAATATACCCATAAGAGGTTTGCTGCGTATTTATCCTCTCATGGTATACTGCATCAAACCTCTTGTACATATACACCGGCTCAAAATGGTGTTGCCGAACGAAAGAATAGGCACCTGCTGGAGGTAGCTCGGACAATGATGCTGGCTATGAATGTCCCTAAATTTTTGTGGGGGCAGGCTGTCTTGACAGCCTCTTATCTCATCAACGGATGTCCTCTCAATTACTGAACTGGAAGACGCCTTTGGAAATGCTTACGGGGACAACTGCGTACACCGTTCCTCCAAAAGTATTTGGTTGCGTATGCTTCGTCCACGATAACAGGCCTGGCGTTGGTAAGCTAGATCCTCGAGCAGTTAAGTATGTCTTTGTTGGGTACACCGGGACACAGAAGGGTTACGTATGCTGGAGCCCGGTTGAACGGAAGCTGTTTGTAAGCATGGACGTTACATTCAGAGAGCTGGAACCTTATTATGGTTCGGACGAAGGTTCTGCGTTTGGGAACATGCCTCACACAGCGGGTGTTGGACGTGAGGGGGAGGTTGTCACGACCCGCACCCGCTAAAAGGGCACGTGACGCGACAACGCCTAGCCCTCACCGAAAAATCGGCGTGGAACGCTGTGGATTTTCTACTTCTAAACAGTTTATATATATATAACAAAAACCTGTCAAGTCCATGGTCAACTCCGAACGGAGGACAAGCAATGAATATATATATACGAGTACTCAATCACGACTCTAAGATAACAAAGTAAAGACTGAAATGTAAAGACAACAAGACGATAAAATAATAATAACCTGTCAAGTCCAGACACAAAGAATATATACAGTCCAAGTCTCTAGTACAGTCCAAAATGTAATACAGTCTCAAAAGTAGCTGGAGACAATGTCCAGTACAAAAGACCTACACTAACTAAGTAATGGGTAGGGTCTCGTCAGGCGGAGCTAACCCCTGCTGGACCAAAGTCTCCAAGTCTATTCCCACTACGTCATCCGGACCGTAGTAGGTACAGTAGTCTCCCTCATCTGCATCTGTAATATTTTCAACATATCCTGTCAGGATGGAACGAGTACAATCCACTAACAACATTTCACAAGATATGACAAAAGCTATAATCTGTAAATAGAGAGTATATACAAGAAAATCATGGAATGTACATGTGAGAATCATGGCAAGGTAAGCTGTAAAACTGAAGCTAGAATAAGGCAAGTAAACTGATCATGGCATGTACAAGAATCAAGAATCATATATCTAGGTGTGTGAATACTAGCTACAACATGTGGCCGGCTTGGGTCTTGCACAAGGTCTACTGGCCTGGTTAATCATACGTGGAGTGTATGATTAACACTCACAAGGTCTACAAGAGTAACAAGGTGGATAATGACCACATGTCTACACTAATACTCCCCGTCCCCGACTGGTAGAGTGGATCCAAACAAGACACGTCACGACACGGGATTCTACGAGAAGGGAGCTAGTCTCCTCGAGAATCGGCGTCCATGTACTGCACAAGAACTACAAGGGGGCTTGCACAAGACATACCAAGACAACAAGGAATAACACCTCATGTCGGGATCCATGAATACCAACCCGTGTGACCAATGTGTCGAGAACAAGCATATCTACACTAATTACATGGATTATATCAGTCAGCATAAATTGGAAAAGTGTCAGAGAATGTACTCGCCTGAAATATGATATGGTACGTCAATCGGAGCAAATGCAGCGTCTCGAGGACCTATAGAGAACAAGACGTATCAATACTAAGTTCAGGAAGTAAAGTTAAATCAAAATAAACCCTATTTAGTCATCCTAGGTCAAGACATGCCTAGTCGGGTCAATCTTGGTCATGGGAGAACATTAGAAGTTAAACCGGATCAATCTAGGTCAAAAACTGGTTTAACGTTGACTTTTGGTCAACGGGTCAATTCTGGTCAACTCGAGGTCAACACTAGGTCAACTCTAGGTCACTGGTGACTAATAGTTGATTTTTAGTCAACGGTCCAAGTTGGATGGAATTTGGGACCAAATTGGGTAAAGTGTTGACCCTTAGTTGACTTTTAGCCTAAAAAGTCAACCGTGGTCAACCGGAGTCAAAACTAGGTTTAGACGACTATTTCTACCCATTACCAACCTATACAACCTATATCGAAGTCCATCTAGGACTTCAAACTCAATTTCTCGGCCGTAGGCCAAATTCCTATTTTAGCCTTAAAAAGGCCAAATTTTACCCTTCGGCGACTAGCTAGTTAACCCACCTACGCTCGTTATTTTGACCCGATCTCCCTAGGGTAGTATGGTACTATCCTATACATATAATATCTACCAAAATACTTGGGTAACGCGGGCATCCAGTCCACGATACGGCCCGTTGCAGATATCTCAAGTATTTTGAGATACGCGCTGACACGGCGCGATACCGGCGCCCTACGACCCCGATTTTCACCCGGGAGCTTACCCGCAAAATCTAAATCACGTATTCATACCCCACGCCAAGTTTCAACTCAATCGGATACTCCGAACTCCGTTTCGCCCTCTAACTCGGTTTTTCCCCTTTTCTATTCTAGCCTTTTTCCTATTCTTCCAACTTCTTTCAATCTTTCCTCCCAACCTCAAATCCTTTTCTAATTTCTCATTTCATAATCTTTTTCTACTCTTCTCTACGATTCCAACCATATATAATACTTATATATATATATCTATATATATATATATATACTAGGTGAAAAAGGGGGGGGGGGGGGGTTTAGGCTTAAGGCCATAGAGGGGGGCTGTTGTGTTCCTGGCAGAACTAGGACTGCCGCCACTGTGGCAGTCCAAATCCTGCTATGGCTGCCCCTACGCTGCCCCTCCTACTGCTTAAGCTGCTGCTGCTACTGCTTAAGACTGCTGCTGCTGCTGCAGTCCTGCAGCTGCTGCTGCTGGCACTACTTCTTTCCCTCTCGACCCTCTATGTATATACATATCAATCCTATATATATCTCTATCTATATATACATATATATATATATATATCTATCCATCCCTCTACCTATATATATAACACACACACACGACCACGTATACATATAAACACACACACACATATAAATACATATATATACACACAACCATATATAATACTTATGTATATGTATATAACCACATACACACACACACACACATGACAACTCCACCACTACTCTCACTCATACACCACCACCACCATTCTCTCACTTCCACCACTCTCTACACACACACACACACACACAAATACATATAATACATACATACATATATACACATATATATTTACATATATATATATATACATACCATTTAATCTACAAAACTCTAAATAAACACTAATCAAAATTTTAGGGAGAAGCCTACAAATAGGGGGCAAGGTGTAGAGAATGTTATCCTCTATATTTAATGTAATTGAGAAAAATGAAAAGGAGAATTAAATGGAGGAGTTATGGACAAACCTAATTGAGAGAGAGAGAGCTTGAAGGAAGAAGATATTTTGGAAGAAGAAGAAGTGGGTGACTTAGTGAAGAAGAAAGAGAGGAGGGGGGGTTTACATGGCCGGCCACTCTTCCAAGGGCTATTGGGTTGGGATCCAATAGCCCATAACCCTTTAAGCTTGGTTTGGGTTCAAATCCAATTCGAGTTGGTTCGGTTTGATTCGGTTCGATTCTAAACGACTAATTAAGCCTCTAAAATGACTAATTAAGTCATGGAAAATAGGTTAATAATTTCTAGCCTATTTATGATGGTACATGGGCTAAGCCCAGCTAGTATGGGGGTCCCACTAGGGTCCAGGCTACCCGGGTCTCCAAATTGGGTCCGAATTGGATAAAATTCAAACCGACTCAAATAAATTCCTAAAAATCATATAAAATCACATAAAATTCCTAAAATATTATTAAACTTGAAAATGATAAAAATACCCCAAATTTGAAAAACTGGGGGTGACAAATCTACCCACCTTAAAAAAATTTCGTCCTCGAAATTGAATGAGGGCTAACACAGCAATCATGAACAGAACAAGGAAGAAAAAGAAAGAATTTACCTCAAGGCTCGAAGAGATATGGGAATCGCTCCCGCATGTCGTCCTCCCTCTCCCAGGTAGACTCACCTGGAGAGTGGTGTCTCCATGCAACGCGAACCAAGGGAATGACCTGGTTCCGGAGCACCTTCTCTCTTCGGTCCAAGATCTCGACCGGCTTCTCTGGGTAGCTGAGTGTCGGTCCCACTACGATCTCGGAGTGGTCTAAGACGTGACTGGGATCTGCCACGTACCGTCTCAGCTGCGACACGTGGAACACACTGTGCACTCCCTCTAGTGCAGACGGTAACTCCAGTCGGTAAGCCACTGCACCGACCCTGTCCAGGATACGGAATGGTCCGATGTATCGTGGACTAAGCTTCCCGCCGCCACCAAAACGAATCGTGCCACGCGTCGGAGAAATCCGCAGAAAGACAAGATCATCAACCTAAGAACAAAACAAGACTTAGAGCTTATCTAAAACAATCACAATCAGACTCAAATACTAGAAAAAAAATCTAGACTATACCTCGAACTCCAATGGTCTCCGGTGGCTATCGGCCCAGTGCCGCTGCCTATCCTGCGCCACCCGAAGTCTATCTCTGATAACCCTGACCTTCTCTGCAGCATCTACCACCATCTCAGGGCCAAGCAAAACCCTCTCACCGACATCATCCCAAGACAAGGGAGTACGACACCTCCGTCCGTATAGAGCCTCGAAAGGTGACATCTCTATACTGGCTTGGTAGCTGTTGTTGTAAGCAAACTCTACCAAGTGAAGGTGGTCCTCCCAAGATCCCCCGAAGTCCAAGACACAGGTACGCAGCATATCCTCGAGGGTCTGAATCGTCCTCTCCGACTGCCCGTCTGTCTGGGGGTGATATGCTGTACTGAACTTGAGCGATGTGCCCAAGCTAAGCTGCAAACTCCGCCAGAAGTGGAAGTGAATCGGCTGTCCCGATCCGAGACTATACTCACTGGCACCCCATGTAATCGGACTATCTGCCGCACGTACATCTCGGCCAACCTCTCCGTCGACAAACCCACCTTGAAAGGCAAAAAGTGGGCCGATTTGGTCAATCGATCAACAATGACCCAAATCGCATCCTTCCCTCCTGGAGAGCGCGGAAGCCCAGATACAAAGTCCATAGTGATATGCTCCCACTTCCACTCAGGAATGGGGAGTGGCTGGAGCAATCCACCGGGTCTCTGCCTCCCGGCCTTCACCTGCTGGCACACTAAGCATCTCGCAACGAACTGAGCCACCTCTCGCTTCATGCCATACCACCAAACATGCTGTCTCAGGTCCCTATACATCTTGTTGGCCCCCGGATGCATAGAGTACTGAGAACGGTGCGCCTCCTGAAGAACCTCCTCCCGAAGTCCTCCGCTCGGCACGCACAATCTGGTACCATGCCTCAACGACCCATCCCCTGCTAAAGAGAACTCCTCCAACAGTCCCATCTGGACCTGCTCCCTGATGACCTTCAGAGCCTCATCCTCAAACTGAGCTGCCCTGACTCTGTCCATCAGCTCCGACTGCACCTGCAGACCCCACATCTGCGCCTCGAACCCAGGAACTATCACCTCTATGCCCAAGCTCTCCAGATCTGCCAGAAGGTGACGATCCATCGTCAAACACATAGCCACGGGATACCTGCTCAAAGCATCCGCGACCACGTTGGCCTTCCCCGGATGGTACTGCAAGGATATATCAAAATCCTTCATCAGCTCTAACCATCGCCTCTGCCTCATATTCAGCTCCTTCTGGGTAAACACGTACTTCAAGCTCTTGTGATCTGTATAGATCTCAACTCGCTCTCCGTACAGATAGTGTTTCCACAGCTTCAAAGCAAAGATGACCGCTGCCAGCTCAAGATCGTGGGTAGGGTAATTCCTCTCATGAGGACGTAACTGCCTGGATGCATAGGCAATTACCTTCCCGTGCTGCTGAAGCACACAACCCAAACCCCGTCCTGAAGCATCACTATAGATCGTATAACCACCTGATCCAGATGGCAGCGTCAAGATAGGAGCTGTAGTCAACCTCGCCTTCAACTCCTCGAAGGCGGCCTGGCACTCATCGGACCAAACAAACTCCTCGTCCTTCCTGGTAAGGCGGGTCATCGGCTGGGCAATCCTGGAAAAGTCCTGTACGAACCTCCGGTAGTAACCTGCCAGACCCAGAAAACTCCGAACCTCTGCTACTGAGCTCGGCGTCGACCAGGACTCTACTGCAGAAATCTTCTTCGGATCCACGGAAATCCCCTCGCCAGAGACAACATGGCCTAGGAACTCCACGCGATCCAAGAAGAACTCGCACTTGGACAACTTCCCGTACAGCTGCTTCCCTCCTGAGAGTGTCCAACACAATCCTCAGGTGCTCCTCGTGCTCCTCTGGTGTCTTCGAATAGATGAGAATGTCATCAATGAAGACCACCACGAACTTGTCAAGGTACTGGTGAAATACCTTGTTCATCAAGTTCATGAATACCGCCGGTGCGTTGGTCAACCCAAACGGCATGACGGTATACTCATACTGGCCATAGCGGGTCCGAAAGGCAGTCTTCGAATGTCATCCCGCTTCACCTTCAGCTGATGGTACCCAGTACGCAAGTCGATCTTCGAGAACACCCTCGCGCCGCTCAACTGGTCGAACAAGTCATCAATCCTCGGCAGAGGATACTTGTTCTTGATGGTAAGGTTGTTGAGCGCCCTGTAATCAATACACAGACGTACCGTACCATCCTTCTTGGGGACGAAAAGAACTGGCGCACCCCAAGGTGAAGAACTAGATCGAATAAAGCCCTTGTCCTCCAGCTCGTCGACCTGCTTCTTCAACTCCGCTAACTCGCTATTGTTGACTCTATAGACGTGCTGGGAGATAGGCTCGGCGCCTGGCACTAGATCTATAGAGAACTCAACATCACGATCTGGCGGCATCCCGGGCAGCTCCTCCGGAAAGACATCCAAGTACTCAGCAATAAGTGGATGTGGCAACACCGGCCCCGCCAATAACGCTCCGCAGAAACCATCTCCTGACTCCGCTGAACCCCTGGAAAACTCATACTCCGGCTCTCCCGGCGGCCTAAATAGAATCCTGCCCCCTCTGCAGTCGATGCTAGCGTGGTGCATGCTCAACCAATCCATCCCGAGTACCACATCGTAACTCGGAAGTGGCATTACGAGCAAACACGCACTTAGCTCCCGGCCTCTCAAGGAAACTCTCCGCCCCTTGCAAACATTATTAACTAGGATGATGCCATTCCCAGTCATAATCTTGCAAGTCCTACCCAGATATTCAGCAATGATGTTGTGCCTAAGTGCAAAAGAAACTGACACAAAACTGTGCGTAGCACCTGAATCAAACAATGCTAAGGCAGGAAAAGAATCAAGAAGAACCGAACCTGCAACTACATCTGCGACTGGCTCGATCTCCTCAGCTGCAAGAGCAAAGGCTCTACCCTGACCACCCCGCTGCTGGTGGTGCTGAACAAACCGCTGCTGCTGAGTCGGAAGTGGACCCCTCTGCTGTACTGTAGGAACTCTCGCCGGTGCCCCCTGAGCTGCTACTGCTCCACGGGCCACCCTGCGAGGGTTCGCAGGACAATCCCTCAACTGATGTCCAGCCTCCCCGCAGTAGAGGCATAAGCCCAGCCTCTTCCGACAAACCTCCCAAACGTGACCAGGCCTCCTGCAGAAGTGGCAAGGAGCCCCATGCTGTGCCTGCCTCGGCTGAGTGTGCTGCACCTGCTGCTGAACTGGTGCTCGGGTCTGAACCTGCGGCTGGTGATGCTGGAAAGAACGATGCTGAAGCTGAGGGCGCTTAGCAGCCCCCGCGCTGCTAGAAGCTCCCGAGAAATGATCACGCTCCCTCTTGGGCTTCAAGCCCCACTCCTCGCTCTACCTTGGGGGCCTCCGTATAGATCTGGGTATACGTCTCATAGAAAGAGGGAATGAGGTGCTTGACCTCCCAAGAAAGTCCCTCCCTGAACCGGCTCGCCCTGATCTCCGGGTCTCGAACCATATAATCTGCATATCGGCTCAGACGGCCGAACTCCGCAGCGTACTCCTCCACAGATAGACTGCCCTGCTGCAGATCCTGGAACTGCCGCACCAGGTCAATCTTGTCCGTGGGGGAAAAGAACTTCTCCCTGAAGAGGAGCGTGAACTCTGCCCAAGTACGGCCCTCTCCAGCTAGGGCTGGCTCGTTTCTGAACCAAGTGCGCGCAATGTCTAGCAACTGCAAACCTACCGCCTCGACCCTCAGGTCCTCTGCCAGGCGGCAGGCCCTCATCTGCCGCTCGATATCCTCGAGCCAATCGTCCGCGTAGACCACGCCCTCGGTCCCGCTAAAGTCACGGGGCCCGAGCTTCTTGAAGTCCTGGATGTCCCCGTACCTCGATCGCGTCCCCAAATGAGGAGCCCTCTGCTCCACGGCTGCAAGGGCCAACTGATGGGCATCCTCCATGCCCTGACGCATCGCGTCTGTCTGCCTCTGCTGAGCCTCGGTCTGGGCTCTCTGAGTCTCCAGTATCTGCTGGAGGAAGGTAAGCATCTGCCCCATATCCGTAGGCAGAGGAGGTGGAGGTGGAAGTAAGCCTGCAACTGGCGGAGGAATCCGCTGCACAGGAGGAGGAAGAACGCCCCCGACTGCTCCCGTCGTGGCCCCGGGCACTGCGGGAAGAGTACCCGCAATGACCCCAGGAACTGTCATCGAGGTAGCTGGAGGAGTACCTCCGAGAGCTCCAACAGAAGTCCCGTCTGCAGGGGAGGTGACCGGAGCCTGTCCGCCAGAGGTGGCAGACCTCTCCGTCTCCCCGTGCTCCTCGCCAGGAGAGTGAGTCATAACTATCCTGGAGACAAATTGAAAAGAAGATATCAATATGGCACATGAAGGCAATATCAAGGGAGGACAGCTAGAATGCAGTAAATCAATATCAAAGACGATAAGCAAGATAAGCAAGGAAAGATCCTACTGTGATTGAGCACTCTTAGCCTACTACCACCTATGTGTAACACAGGCTCGTAGTCAACACTCTAAGACGAGTGCCGCTACGACATCGCACTAATTGCGACTTCTGACCTGCATGGGCCACCACTAAAACGTGTCACGACCCGCACCCGCTAAAAGGGCACGTGACGCGACAACGCCCAGCCCTCACCGAAAAATCGGCGTGGAACGCTGTGGATTTTCTACTTCTAAACAGTTTATATATATATAACAAAAACCTGTCAAGTCCATGGTCAACTCCGAACGGAGGACAAGCAATGAATATATATATACGAGTACTCAATCACGACTCTAAGATAACAAAGTAAAGACTGAAATGTAAAGACAACAAGACGATAAAATAATAATAACCTGTCAAGTCCAGACACAAAGAATATATACAGTCCAAGTCTCTAGTACAGTCCAAAATGTAATACAGTCTCAAAAGTAGCTGGAGACAATGTCCAGTACAAAAGACCTACACTAACTAAGTAATGGGTAGGGTCTCGTCAGGCGGAGCTAACCCCTGCTGGACCAAAGTCTCCAAGTCTATTCCCACTACGTCATCTGGACCGTAGTAGGTACAGTAGTCTCCCTCATCTGCATCTGTAATATTTTCAACATATCCTGTCAGGATGGAACGAGTACAATCCACTAACAACATTTCACAAGATATGACAAAAGCTATAATCTGTAAATAGAGAGTATATACAAGAAAATCATGGAATGTACATGTGAGAATCATGGCAAGGTAAGCTGTAAAACTGAAGCTAGAATAAGGCAAGTAAACTGATCATGGCATGTACAAGAATCAAGAATCATATATCTAGGTGTGTGAATACTAGCTACAACATGTGGCCGGCTTGGGTCTTGCACAAGGTCTACTGGCCTGGTTAATCATACGTGGAGTGTATGATTAACACTCACAAGGTCTACAAGAGTAACAAGGTGGATAATGACCACATGTCTACACTAATACTCCCCGTCCCCGACTGGTAGAGTGGATCCAAACAAGACACGTCACGACACGGGATTCTACGAGAAGGGAGCTAGTCTCCTCGAGAATCGGCGTCCATGTACTGCACAAGAACTACAAGGGGGCTTGCACAAGACATACCAAGACAACAAGGAATAACACCTCATGTCGGGATCCATGAATACCAACCCGTGTGACCAATGTGTCGAGAACAAGCATATCTACACTAATTACATGGATTATATCAGTCAGCATAAATTGGAAAAGTGTCAGAGAATGTACTCGCCTGAAATATGATATGGTACGTCAATCGGAGCAAATGCAGCGTCTCGAGGACCTATAGAGAACAAGACGTATCAATACTAAGTTCAGGAAGTAAAGTTAAATCAAAATAAACCCTATTTAGTCATCCTAGGTCAAGACATGCCTAGTCGGGTCAATCTTGGTCATGGGAGAACATTAGAAGTTAAACCGGATCAATCTAGGTCAAAAACTGGTTTAACGTTGACTTTTGGTCAACGGGTCAATTCTGGTCAACTCGAGGTCAACACTAGGTCAACTCTAGGTCACTGGTGACTAATAGTTGATTTTTAGTCAACGGTCCAAGTTGGATGGAATTTGGGACCAAATTGGGTAAAGTGTTGACCCTTAGTTGACTTTTAGCCTAAAAAGTCAACCGTGGTCAACCGGAGTCAAAACTAGGTTTAGACGACTATTTCTACCCATTACCAACCTATACAACCTATATCGAAGTCCATCTAGGACTTCAAACTCAATTTCTCGGCCGTAGGCCAAATTCCTATTTTAGCCTTAAAAAGGCCAAATTTTACCCTTCGGCGACTAGCTAGTTAACCCACCTACGCTCGTTATTTTGACCCGATCTCCCTAGGGTAGTATGGTACTATCCTATACATATAATATCTACCAAAATACTTGGGTAACGCGGGCATCCAGTCCACGATACGGCCCGTTGCAGATATCTCAAGTATTTTGAGATACGCGCTGACACGGCGCGATACCGGCGCCCTACGACCCCGATTTCCACCCGGGAGCTTACCCGCAAAATCTAAATCACGTATTCATACCCCACGCCAAGTTTCAACTCAATCGGATACTCCGAACTCCGTTTCGCCCTCTAACTCGGTTTTTCCCCTTTTCTATTCTAGCCTTTTTCCTATTCTTCCAACTTCTTTCAATCTTTCCTCCCAACCTCAAATCCTTTTCTAATTTCTCATTTCATAATCTTTTTCTACTCTTCTCTACGATTCCAACCATATATAATACTTATATATATATATCTATATATATATATATATACTAGGTGAAAAAGGGGGGGGGGGGGGGTTTAGGCTTAAGGCCATAGAGGGGGGCTGTTGTGTTCCTGGCAGAACTAGGACTGCCGCCACTGTGGCAGTCCAAATCCTGCTATGGCTGCCCCTACGCTGCCCCTCCTATTGCTTAAGCTGCTGCTGCTACTGCTTAAGACTGCTGCTGCTGCTGCAGTCCTGCAGCTGCTGCTGCTGGCACTACTTCTTTCCCTCTCGACCCTCTATGTATATACATATCAATCCTATATATATCTCTATCTATATATACATATATATATATATATATCTATCCATCCCTCTACCTATATATATAACACACACACACGACCACGTATACATATAAACACACACACACATATAAATACATATATATACACACAACCATATATAATACTTATGTATATGTATATAACCACATACACACACACACACACATGACAACTCCACCACTACTCTCACTCATACACCACCACCACCATTCTCTCACTTCCACCACTCTCTACACACACACACACACACACAAATACATATAATACATACATACATATATACACATATATATTTACATATATATATATATACATACCATTTAATCTACAAAACTCTAAATAAACACTAATCAAAATTTTAGGGAGAAGCCTACAAATAGGGGGCAAGGTGTAGAGAATGTTATCCTCTATATTTAATGTAATTGAGAAAAATGAAAAGGAGAATTAAATAGAGGAGTTATGGACAAACCTAATTGAGAGAGAGAGAGCTTGAAGGAAGAAGATATTTTGGAAGAAGAAGAAGTGGGTGACTTAGTGAAGAAGAAAGAGAGGAGGGGGGTTTACATGGCCGGCCACTCTTCCAAGGGCTATTGGGTTGGGATCCAATAGCCCATAACCCTTTAAGCTTGGTTTGGGTTCAAATCCAATTCGAGTTGGTTCGGTTTGATTCGGTTCGATTCTAAACGACTAATTAAGCCTCTAAAATGACTAATTAAGTCATGGAAAATAGGTTAATAATTTCTAGCCTATTTATGATGGTACATGGGCTAAGCCCAGCTAGTATGGGGATCCCACTAGGGTCCAGGCTACCCGGGTCTCCAAATTGGGTCCGAATTGGATAAAATTCAAACCGACTCAAATAAATTCCTAAAAATCATATAAAATCACATAAAATTCCTAAAATATTATTAAACTTGAAAATGACAAAAATACCCCAAATTTGAAAAACTGGGGGTGACAGAGGTAGTACGCCCAAACGTAGTTGTCAGATCGGTACCTTGTCCTGTCGTGACACACTGGAAGAAAGGGGAAAAAAGCATCAATAATACTGATACGGAGGATGACGAAGACAATACGTACATTACGCAGGGGGAGAAGCAGACAAGGGAAAAGGAGCTCCAAGTTTACAGAAGAAGACATCAGAGGTCCAGTACTGTGCCGTGCCCTGTGCCTATAGTACAAAGTCCCTCGTCTACTCCTGCCCCGACTCCTGAAGATGTTACTCCCGTACCGGATCGCTCGGATTCGGAAGCGGATCTCTCTGATTCGGATGGTATGCTTTTCCCACCACCCATTGCTCCCTTAAGGAGGTCTTCTCGCATTAATGCGGGAAAGGCTCCTATTCGTTATAAAGATTATGAACATGATATCGCCAACTACCTATCTTATTCTAATATTTCTCCGACTTATCAAACATTCCTCACTTCGTTAGACTCCACTTCTTTACCTAAGAATTGGCAGGAAGCAAAGAAGGACCCAAGATGGAAAGCCGCAATGATGGAAGAACTTGGGGCACTAGAGAAAAATAAGACATGGGAGCTGGTGTCATTACCTGAAGGGAAGAAAGCTGTGGGATGCAAATGGGTTTACACAGTGAAGGAGACACCAGAAGGAAAAGTTGAACGATACAAGGCGAGACTGGTTGCAAAAGGCTATACCCAGACATATGGTATAGACTATGATGAGACTTTTGCCCCAGTAGCAAAGATGAGTACCGTAAGAACGCTGGTCTCCATTGCAGCAAACTATGGGTGGAAGCTACACCAGTTAGACGTAAAGAACGCATTTCTTCATGGAGACCTACAAGAAGAAGTATACATGGAGACTCCTCCGGGGTGCTACTCTGTGTCAGATTCAGGTGAAGGAACGTCACATAGAAAAGTGTGCAAACTGAAGAAGTCGCTGTACGGGCTGAAGCAATCTCCTCGAGCCTGGTTTGACAGATTCAGAAGGGCTGTCACTGGCATGGGGTACCATCAGACAAATACAGATCATACTGTCTTCCTCCAGCATGCAAGGGGCCACATTACTATACTTGCTGTATATGTAGATGATATAGTGATCACAGGTGACGATGTAGTTGAGATCACTAAGCTGAAGACGAAACTCGCCAAAGAGTTTGAGGTGAAGGACCTGGGAGAGATGAGGTACTTTTTGGGTATCGAGGTGTGTGATGGTGAACAAGGAATTGTTCTCTCACAAAGGAAATATGCACTAGATCTGCTGAAAGAGACAGGAATGTTGGGATGCCGAGCAGCAGTCACTCCAATTGACCAGAAGTGCAAGATGGGAGCAAAAGCAGGAAAGCCTGTTGATCGCGAAAGGTATCAAAGGCTAGTAGGCAGACTGATTTATCTAGGGCATACTCGTCCTGATATCTCATTTGCAGTAAGTGTTGTAAGCCGCTATATGCATGATCCAAGAACGGGTCATATGGATGCAGTATTTCAGATTCTAAGATATCTGAAAGGGACGCCGGAAAAAGGACTGTGGTTCAAGAAGAATGGATACACAGATGTTGAGGGATACTGCGATGCAGACTGGACAAGCTGCATAGACGACAGAAGGTCTACCACAGGATACTGTATTTTTGTAGGAGGAAACCTGGTTTTATGGAGAAGCAAGAAACAGTCAGTGGTAGCACGGTCGACAGCTGAGCAGAATACAGAGCAATGGCTCTAGGAGTATCAGAATTGCTATGGGTAAAGGCGCTGCTGACAGAGTTGAAGCTAGACAAGGAGACACCATTGCACCTTTTGAGCGATAGTCAAGCTGCGATAAGTATAGCGAACAATCCGGTTCAGCACGACAGAACGAAGCACATCGAGATTGATCGATTCTTCATCAAGGAAAAGCTGGAACAAGGGATACTGAAGATTGACTATGTTCGCTCAGAAGAACAAGTGGCAGACTGTCTGACTAAGGGTCTTAGTTCATTGAGTCTGTCAAAGCTATGTAACAAGATGGGGATGATTAATATCTATCGCCCATCTTGAGGGGGAGTGTTGAGAGTAAATAAGGGACTTTAGTCCCACATCGGTTAGATGTAATATGAAGAGGGGTTGGACCCTCTATAAGTAGTAGGCAGTAGCCCTCAATAATATTATCTGAGAAATTAGACTCATTTCAACACATAGCGAACACTTTTCTCACTGGCTTATGCTGCTGCTCAGCAGTTTTCATTGCTACAAATATGTTCGACAATTTTATTTTTCTGCTTTTAATCTTATTAGTAGTTCACACTGCTCTTCGGGACCGGCCTACGGGATTGGATTGTACTATCCCGAGCTAATTTTGGTTGTCCCTTGAGTTTTATTGTGGACCGGTCCTAGAACGTCATCCGTAACCTCGACCTCTTGTAGGATGATGCTGAGTCTGAAGGTTGTCTAAGTCCTGGGCCGGCCCTATTGTTTGCTAACTAGTTTCTGGTTCAGTTTAAAAGACTTGTACAGGAATATAAATAACACTCAAGAGGGCTCAGCCTACAGATGGGATGGACTTCATTGGTTAGGATATAGACAAATTTTCTTAGGCCAATACTACTTATTTTGTATATAAAATGTCCAATTTTGAGAACAGTTCATGGTCACAATATTTTAAGAGCTTTGCTATCACTACAACAAAAAGACCTATTAATGACGCTTGATAAGTGGATTTCATGATGGCTGATAAAGAAGCGTCATCAAAGTTCAGCAAGGCTCCATTCTATGACGGTGTCCAATATAAACGTTATTGATAGCCTTTCAGTCATACGAGCGTCATGAAAAAGTACCAAAATTTAAGTCAAAACCTCCACTCCCCCGCACTTCTCCCGCACTTAAGAAAAATTCTAAACCAAGAAGCTCTACAACTACTTCCCCAAGGCCTTCGAAGAAGCCCTAATTTTTCTGGCTCGCCTCCTCTCCGCCTCCCTCCTCTCCCCCTCCGTCCTCTCCCCCTCCGTCGCCGACCTCTCCTCCCACCTCGACTCCTCCTCCGCCTCCCTCCTCGACGCCGCCAACTCCATCTCTGCCGCCGTCGACCGCCTCACCTCCCTCCGCCTCCTCGACGCCGCCAACTCCATCTCCGCCACCCTCGACCGCCTCACCTCCCTCCGCCTCCGCCACGGATCCGTCCCCCTCTGGGACCCGGAACCCGCATCGCCCCCTCGCCTTCCCCCTCTCCGTCCCTCCTCCGCCATGCGGGAGAGCGGCCACCTCCGTCCGTCGCGCTGTCTACGCCGTCGAGGCGGTCTCCGCCCTCGTGGTCGGCTCCGTCCTCGCCGGCCTCGGCCATGCCTCCCTCCCCGAAAATCTCCTAATTTTTGACCTAATTTATATCAGTAAGTTAGGGCTTATTTTCTATTTGCTAGCTTCCTATTCATTCCTTTCCTGTAGAAAAAATTCAGCCATGGCGAGAAACGACAGCGAGCGGACGAGGTGGATTTGGCCGAGGCCATCCTCAACGACATCAATTTTTTTGTTTTATTTTTGTGACAGCTTCCGTCTGCAATCGGCCATCCTCAATGTCGTCTTCCCTAGATGTGGCAGGCCTGCAATCCTCAAAGAGATGTCATTCGATGAACATCATCTGCCTGGCTCATGGATTCGGTATTGTATCAACTTATTTTTAATTGTCTATTTGGGTACTCTATTTTACACATATTAACCTATTATCCTATGTTCTGTTGGAGTGATATATGATGTGATTACATATTCTACTCCATGTTATTTTAAACTAGTGGCTTGCTTATATTTCTCTTTGTTGTCAAATTGCTATTTTGGTATTAGGTCTGGGGAATGGAGAGATCACTTAACACTCCAGGCAGCTGCTGACCGGGTGATATTGTGTTTCAATTTAAAGTTGGGTTTTTGCATTTGGAACCTTCCAATAATAGAGGTCAAGTGTGATGTTGTTTCTTCTTTGTTCTTGGGCTTTATTATGGCAAGATTTACCATTATTATCTTGACTTGGCTAAATGAAAATGATTGAGTCATAATATGCTAATTATGTCTTTGGAGTTGTCTTTTTATACTTCTGAACTTGATATATTTATAAACTCTCTTGCAAATTGCAGGATTTACAGGTTAAAGCTTCACCGTCTGCTTAGACCACTTCTCTACACATTGATCATGCTATCATTCAGATTGTTGTCAACAGTTACTCTTGTTTACATTCAAGTCACCAATGAAATGGAGATGGAGAAATGTAGAATGGTAGCTAAAGTACTCTATTTTGAGACAATGAAATGTAGCTAGCTTAAGTACTCTATATCTATGAGATGTTGATGTATCCTATTTTGAGACATTGAAATGGAGAATGGTACTTTATATTACTTTCAATATTTTGTTATGAATATGGTTCAAAGTGGTTGTTTTCGAATTGAATTGAGCAGTGTTTGGAATGTAATATATAACATGCAGTATAGAGCGTTATAAATGTGATACAATGACCATATACAGATCATCTATTCATAACGCTTTGAAAATAAACCGTAGCAGAAATTCAACCTATTAATGACGGTTTTGGAAGAATTATTTATAACGCTTTTAAAAATATTTATAACACCCGTTTTCATAACGTTTGGATTGAAGAAGAAAAAAACGTCATGGTTTGTAATTAATGACGCTTTTTAGCCGTCGTTAAAAGGTATTTTTGTTGTAGTGTATGCCTACAATTAATGCTTACAATCCTCTTATAACAACCGCCATGTGTCAGATTTCAATTGGAGAAGGGGGTAAGTGGTGGGGTCAGGTGGAGCCCATGTAACAGGGAGGTGAGAGGGGAGGTGGGATCCTGTGGGAATCATGTACAAGGAATGGGAGAGAGAGGTTGTAAGAAGGTTGTAAGCATGTGGTTGTAGACTTAGCATTTTTCATATTTTAACCATGTTGTAGCCCTTTTGACTAAACCTCCTACATATATGAATGATGAGAATGAAGGGATCCTACATAGCAGTAAACACTAATCACTAGTAAAGAAGAAGAGTAGATGTGAATTCAAATTTTAGTTTTGACGAGAATTAACTGGAAGAAGCCTTTGTGCTAGTAATATAGGATAGGAAAAATGCTTTATGTAACTCCAAAAACTTATTCTTCCATGTTCTTTCGCCGCGTGGTCCTCTTGTATTGGCTCATGTTTTCCTCCAACCATCCCCCTATTTGCTTGGTTCAATAAGGGGGTGCCACATGGCGGAGGGACATGGAGGAATGGAGTTTTTGGAGGTACATATAGCATTACTCTATAGGATAGGGCTAGTCGTTAATGACTAGCCCTATCCACACACAAAAAATGCTTCAGTAGGTTGGACTATCAGTTGTACGTATATGGACTGCAATGTACCTCACGAACTCTTTAAACATGTAGACCTAGTTGTGGAAAAACTATCACAGGTTCGAATTTATCACGTGACAGTGATGAACCTTGACTCTCCACTCTTTCAATATCACTAAAATTTGTCATGTAATCGGCCATGCAAATGACACATAATATTATTTAACATGCCACGCCAGCTGTCACATAAGGAGGGAAGTATTGGAGGAACAATTTGGAGGTACGAATAGCATTACTCTTTTGTGTCATGGCACTATTGGTGGAAAGTCAAGACTCACCATTTTCACATGGTAAGTCTGACCCATCGAATATTTTTTTTCTAGTCGTATGTCATGTCGGATACATCATTAAATATATAACAAAATAGTCAATATTCTTATAATATCATACTCTTCCTTATTCATATAGAACTTTGCTATGCCTACAACCAAATACTTACAATTTCCTTACAACCATCACATATCGGACCTCGATTGGAGGAGGAAGAGAAGTGGTGGAGTCGGGTGGAGCCCATGTAGCAGGGGGTGGGAGGAGAGGTGGAACCAGGTGGAACCTTTGTGTAAGGGGTGGGAGATAGGGGTTGTAAAAAGGTTGTAAGCATTTGGTTGTAGACTTAGCATTTTCCATTCAGAACTTTGTTATGCCTACAACCAAATGCTTACAATCCCCTTACAATCGCCACGTGTCAAAACTTTGCATGTAATTAATTATAAATATCGGCATACAAGCTTTCTCCTTAAGAATGTAGCCTTTCATACCGAATTGGAGTGACTCTTGTGGTTATCGAGGAGAGGTATAAGACCATGGCTAGGTGATGGAAGATCAAGGTATCGAACCACGGGGGCGTATTATTCATTCTATTTATTTGGTGGGAGTTGGGAATAGTGGGTCCACATGCATGCAATGCAGCGTGCACAATTTTGATGGCCAAATCAATTTAGTCGGTTATGCAAATTTTATATAACCGAATCTGATTCACTAACCTTTATAACGAACTGAGCGGTTTGGTTAACTGACTAAACGCGTCGGTCGATTAATTCGGTTAAAATCGATGGATAGTTTAGCTCAATGAATCGAACAAATAATTTTTTTGAGGTTAAAAAAGTTAACTAGTTCAATACGACTGATGTATAAAACATTTGAAACTTGTTACAATTAAATCTAAATCTAATACATTCAAAAATATCACCAATTATGAAATGTAACAATTCAAGTTGATAGCTAGAGCTAATAACTCAAGTAGGTCACTAGTTGATAACAAGTTGTATTAGTCACATTCTTTTAGCATTGAAGTGCTCTGATTAGGGTTGTAAAAATTTTAAGATTAGGTCACGGTTATTTTAGTGGAGAGTAAAGATAGATCGAATAAGAGAAGAGAATAAACAGTAACGCCAATACCTCAACTTAGTCACTAGTTGGATAATAAGTTGTATATTAGTCACATTCTTTTAGCATTGAACTACTCTGATTAGGGTTATAAATTTTTAAGATTAGGTCACGATTATTTTAATAGAGGGTAAAGATAGATAGAGTAAGAGAAGAGAATAAAGAGTACACCGACATGTTTTGTGAAGAAAGAAAAAGGATTGATTCTCTCCGAAGTCTCCTTTATTTCCTAGTATCTTTAAGTATTGTGAATGAGAACCCAGAGAGGTGTCTAAAGAAACAAAAATGGAGAAAGAAATTGTTGGTTATAATTTCTGAAGAGCAAGTTAAAGCTTTTTTGAATTTCAACTAGTACTTTTTTAGTCTAACTAGTATTAAATTATTAATTACTAACCCGTTTATACATCTGACCTAGTAACTCATGAATTATCTAACCCGTTACTCATGTATGGATTTGTCTAATGCACACCCTTGACAGAAGAAAGAAATATTTTTGAAGGAGGATGACAGATATTTATTAGATCCTAAATAAAAGACGACTTTTGTAGATTGCGAAGTCGTTGGTGCCACAAGGACGAGGAGTTGTGTAAAGCGGATAGTAGCTCAAACTTTTAGATGAAATGACAGAAATTTTGTAGAGACCATCTTTACATAAGCTTTGATAAAAGATGTAAAAATGATGGGCACCAAAGGCACATATATATAACTTTGTTATCGTGACAGAATTGAGCAATAGATAATAAGTTCTTACGCATAGAGGGAACAACATAAATATTATCGACAATGAAGAAAGAGGATCCTAGAGAGAGTGTCGTTTACAATATAGGTGATAGTAAGATGGTCATCACTGCCAAGTTTAACAGTGTCATGACTATAGTAGGGAGTTTGATGCTGGAGAAGAGCATGATTGACAGTCATGTGAGTAAAGGCACCTAGGTCAGGGTACCAACTGGAGTCATAGGCGAAACTGTAGCTGGAAGTAGAGTGGTACAGAGGTGGAGCAATCCGAAGTCCGACAAAGGCATAGTGGAGAGGCCATGCACTGAAGATTGCCGATGAGCACTGAACTTGGAACAATTGCGACGGAATGACCAAACCCAAAACAAAGTTAACACTGGGTCAGGGATGATATGGAAGACCATGTCCAAGGTGACTAGCATTTTGGTGGTAGTTATTGTTGAAAGAACGCCCACTATTCTTGTGTCCCTTGGGACATAAGTGTTCCGAGGAGCATAATCGGTAGAAGAGGAATGTTGTGAGGCCAGAAAAGCAACAAATGTGGATTGGTGACATGTTTGATGCGAGCTTCATAATTCAAAAGGTGATATTGGAGATTAGAGAACTTAGATAGAGCATCAAAACCTTCGATGGCAGTAACAAGCATGTCATCGTCAGGCCCAAGGCCATGAAGGACAACATTGACCAAATCATTGTTGGAGACAGGTTCTACAATGGCAGTAAGAGCATACGCAATAAATTTGGCTTCCTGGAGAGACGCAGAGATGGTGCGATAACCACAGCTCAAGCTAGTGAGCCTCTCCCGGTAGAGAGAAGCGTCGAAAAAAGTGTGTATAATGAGTCAATTTACATATGTGGGCAGAGATTTTGCAGCTACGGACCGTGGCTACCAGTAGTTCAGACAGTGGCAGAGATGATGCTGACAAGGGTTTTGTCAGCCTTGAGCCAAGCAGAGCTCCCTAGTTCGGTGGCGGATTTGAGTTTACGAGCAATCCACATACTTGAAGTAATCTTGGTTATATAGAAAAGTCTTGACCTGGTGAGACCATGTATTGTTCTTCAACTTGAGGCTTTAATATATAGGATTTACATATAGTATAAAAGGAAACAATGATTATACAAGGATTCTTAAAATTACTCCTAACATATGTAAATAAATCAAATCAAATCAAACCTTTAACTATTTTCCATAACTATATATATATAGCAGGAAATAATTACTAAAAGATGGTAAAAAATAATGAACCTACGGATATCCTCCAAGTTTTTATGCACAGTGACAAGTCTAGATAAGTAGATAAATTGATACAGTTACGAAAGTTTAAGTTTTTGTCCATGACACATTAAGAAATAACATTTCCATGCTAAAATTTTAGAAATATTAAAAGACTTAAAGAAATATTGAAACCCATTTTAGAATAAGGAAAGGAGACTCTTATTCATCTGTTTGTGACATATTTTAAATCTTTTTAGTGCTGTTTAGAATAGAAAATAATAATAATAATAATAATAATAATAATAATAATAATACAAAAAAGGGAATAATCTGATCACTAAACTAACCCCCACCAAAAAGAAACATTTTGTATGAAAATAATTATATATCAATGAGTCCCTCCCTTAAAACATCTAATTGGACCTTTACACTATGTTTGAGAAGGAGGAAAAATAGAGGAAGGAGAAAATTTGAGGGGAACGTAGAGAAAAAATTAGAAACTAAGTTGTTTGGAAAGGGGGGAAAGAAATAGGAGGAAGAAAATCTGGAGGAAAATTTTTGGTAGGCCCCACTAAAAAATTTTGCTCCCAAAACCGGGAGAAAAATGTACGTACTTGAGGGAATTGGGTAAAATTTACCCAATTACCCCTCAATCAATTCTCTTTCTTTTTCTAGGTTTTTCGTTCTTTTTTTTTCTTCTTAGGGTAGTTTATATATTTCTCTCCTATCAACTTACATATCACAAAAAATTTGTCGATTGGGGTTACTACATATCAGGTAAATCAAACTATTTTATCTCTTTTATTTTGTTCTATTTTAAATTTTGTTGATTTTAAATTTTGTTCTATCAAGATTAAACAAATAAGTCTCTATAAAATATACAAGTTTCTGTGTAGTTTGTTAAGCATAAGATTTTAAATTTTGTTCTATCAAGATTTTAAATTTTGTTAATCTACAACTCATGTTTAAGATATCTCAAAAATAAATTAAAAAACTCATCGTATGAGTTTAATTGCTATAAAGTTGATTATTTTAAAGATAAGATTTTATTATTTAAATCTTAATTCAAATATAAGATTTTGTATTTTGATTTATTTATTAGTTAAATTTCTTACGTTACTATATTATCTCTAACAATAAAAATACAAATATAAACAAAAAGTTAATTTTTAAATCATAAGCAAAATTTGATTTAATCTACAACTCACGTATGAGACATCTCAAAAATAAAATAAAACCTCATGGTGTGAGTTTAACTGTTATTAATTTAATTATTTTAAACATAATATTTTATTATTTAAATCTTAATTCTAATATAAGATTTGTATTTTGATTTATTTATTAGTTAACTTCATATATATTAATGGATTATCTCTAGCAAAAAAAAGTCATAAATATAGACAAAAGTTAATTTTTAAACCTAAGTGAAGATTAGTTTAATCTACAACTCACGTATGAGACACCTCATAAACAGAACTTACGGATGAGTTTAACTCATATCAATTGATTATTTAAAAATCATGAGAAAGTTAAGGATAAATTAGTAATTTTATCTATGTCTCACAAACAAACAAAAAATAAATTTTTTTTTTTTTTTACTTTTTCTCTCGCAATTTTTTGGTCATCCAAACAAGGAAAGGTAAAGTTAACTTTCCTCTCCCTCCATTTTCTTTCCTCTCAAATTTTCCTCTTCCTCCCCTTCCCAAACATAGGCCTCGTTTGGTTCACGGATTTAAGGAACCAAGAAAGGAAAGTTGTTCCTTTCCTTTGTTTGGTAGCCACAAACTTGGGAATCAATTTCCTGACAAGGGAAAAAATTGGTGGGAATATAATTCCACTCAAGACCCATAGGATTGATTTTTCCTCCTTCTTTTCCAACATTTATTACAAAAGTTATGACAAAAGTAACAATGTGCCATTGCTTATTTTACCATTAATAATATTTTATTTTTTTATTTTAAAATGTAAGGATATTATTGGAACATTGTTATATTTTGCTTTTCTTTCCTAGGTAGTTTTCTTGTTTTACCAAACAACGGAAAGGAAATGTGACAGGAATTCTACTTTCCCATTCTCATGGAAAATACAATGGAATTCATTTCCTTTCCGTGAACCAAACGAGGCCTTAGTGTTAGTAGCTAAATGGAAACAAATGGGCTTTATGGTCCGACATACCCGTTCCGAGCCCGACCCGTTGCTTCCTCCAACGTCTCTTTGGACCAGCACGGGAATTCGACCGTTGGGAATTTTTAAAAAAATTCGACCGTTGGGTAGGGGAGTAGCATGTTGAACCATTCTTTTAACCAGCAAAAGAACCATTCCCAATATAAAGCCACCCATCCCATTATCAAGCAAACAACCAAAGAGAGACTTATAACAAGAAAATTTCCAAGAAGAAGAAGAAGAGTTTAAGAATTAATTGTACATATAGAGAGAGGTGGCGACTGTGAACGAAGAAGGAGAGTCTCGCGCTGCCAGACTCCACTCTTTCTTCTCCTCCGTGCTGTCGAACCTCTTCGGACAGAGCCAAGAACAACAGGAAGAAGAAGACATGGCCACAAGGCACCAAGTTGTGGTTCCTCAGCAACAAAAAGGTACTAATTAATTTGTATTGGATTTTTTTTTATTTATTTAGATCATCGATGTCTTCGCTTAGTTTTGACATAGGTATACTATAAGTATACTATAAGTTTTCCTATAGATTTTTTTCCCCTCTTTTTTCCTTTAATGGGTCAGTTTAATTTGAGGTTTTCTTGCTTGTTAGCAATCCCTTTCGTGTGTTTTCGCTTTGCTTCCATTATATTTTCTTACCAAGAGAGGGATGGATCTTTTGATAATTTGCCCCTTTTTTCTCTCAAGATTTTGATGTGAATATTCTTGGACACGGCACATACACTCCAAAATAAACTAGGACACTGCGTATCGTATTTGTATCTTTCATTCTTTTGGATTGGATGGATCTATAAAAAAATTGCTCCTCTTTCTTTCGAGATTTTAATGTGAATGCATCGTGTCGGACACGTGTCGGATCTGGCACAAACACTCCAAAATACAGTGGTTGATCTTCTTTAGTCATCTGAGTTTAAACAAACAAGTACTGCTACATTGATGTCTGTCTAGGTGGGGTTGTTGCACCAAAAGCCAAGCCGAAGACCGCTGCGGACGGCGGCCCGGACGGCAAGAACCGCCGAGCGCTTGGAGACATCGGCAACCTCGTCACCGCCCGCGGTGCCGCCGCCGTCGCGGCCGAAGGGAAGCCTCAGGTCTGTCGCCCCATCACCAGGTGAGTCTGCCATCACATTCCCTCTCTCTCTCTCTCTCTCTCTCTCTCTCTCTCTATACACTTCTTGATGCACTCTGACCCCTTGATCATCAACTAATGCTCTTCTCTTCTCTCCAGAAGCTTCGGCGCGCAGCTCCTCGCCAACGCGCAAGCCGCCGCAGCTGCCGCCGCCGCAGCAGGCAAGGTACAGAAACCGGTAGCCGTCGCCGCCGACGGAGCGGCTCGAAAGGGGCCTGCCAAGGAAGCCAAGCCGACGAAGGTCACGATCAAGGACAAGCCCGAGGTGGTCATCGTCGAGATCAGCCCCGACTCTTCCGCCGCCACGGACACCGCTACGAAGAAGCAGCAGCAGAAGAAGAAGGCCTCCTCAAGAAAGAAAGTTAGCACCCTGACTTCCGTACTCACCGCTCGAAGCAAGGTCAGTAATACGTAGACACAATGTCAGTAGATTTTTGTGAATTGTGTTAGTAATATTTATTTCGTCACTTATTTAACCTTTCTTTGTAGGCTGCCTGCGGCGTCGTCGACGAAACCAAGCTGCCCGTCCCCGACATCGACGCGGCGGACGCTGAGGACCAGCTGGCCGTCGCGGACTACGTCGAGGACCTCTACAAGTTCTACAAGCTCTCAGAGGGCTCGAGCAGGCCGCGGGACTACATCGGGTCGCAGGCGGAGATCAACGCGAAGATGAGGGCCATCCTCGCGGACTGGCTGATCGAGGTGCACAGCAAGTTCGAGCTGATGCCGGAGTCCCTCTACCTGACCTTCCACGTGATCGACCGCTACCTGTCGGCGGAGGGCGTCGCCGTCCCGAGGAGGGAGCTGCAGCTGGTCGGGGTGGGCGCCATGCTCATCGCCTGCAAGTACGAGGAGATATGGGCCCCGGAGGTGGCCGACTTCGTGGCCATATCGGACCGCGCCTACAGCCGGGAGCAGATCCTCGCGACGGAGAAGGCGATCCTCAACAAGCTCGAGTGGAGCCTCACCGTCCCGACTCCGTACGTGTTCCTCGTGCGCTTCATCAAGGCCTCTTCGGTGTGTTGTGATGACAAAGAGGTACGCTTACTTTCTTAGTTGTTATTGTCGGGCTACGAACAGGTCACGTGTCAGCGTCACATTGACTGAGATTTCGGTGGCGAATGATTGCAACAACTCTTTTAACTCCAAATTTCTTTTTGTTCAGATGGAGCACATGGTGTTCTTCTTGGCGGAGCTGGGGCTGATGCAGTACTCCGTCGTGGTCGCGCACACGCCGTCTATGATTGCTGCGTCCGCCGTCTACGTGGCGCGGTGCACGCTGAAGAAGGATCCGCTGTGGACCAGCGCGCTCAGGTGCCACACCGGGTTGGCGGAGCCGCAGCTGCTGGACTGCGCGGAGCTTCTGGTGAGGGCACATGCCGCGGCTCCTACGGACAAGCTGAGGTTTGTGTACAAGAAGTACTCGAGCTCGCAGCTCGGTGGGGTGGCTCTGCGTCCGCCTGCAACCGAGCTGATGGAGCAGTTGAAGAAGAAGGCTGCTGCTGGTGCTGCGATTAAGGCTTGAGTGGTGGGAGCGACTTTACTGCTACTGACCAAAACTTTTATTCTTTTTTAGTGGAATTAATTAAGTCATCAAATCTTGTTGATGATGATGGGGGGAAAGGATTTGTTAAAAAGCGTTGAATGGTTGTTTATGGTTTGAAACTTCTTCATTAAGCTCTCTTTCCGGTTTGGAAGTTCCCCAGCAAATGCTTCAAATTTTTGTACCTTTTGTGTTATATATGTGTGTGCTGGTTGATAAAGTTCCTTCAAATGCTTCAATAAAAACTTGGTTTTTGGGATTGCGATTGCACACCTCGCATGTGCTCAGAAACGGTCATGGATCGAAGAGCCTAAGGAGTAGACAGGGAGTGAGAGGATGACTCCATGGTGTCGATTGCACACGGCTATCAAGTTCGTAGGAGGAGGCTTTGAGCTATGGTGCATGCACATCTCTGTGCAATTGATGACTGAAGGATGATGCACGGTAAGTCCGACACATAACATAATTTTTCGTGGGAGGTTTGATGAGGTTGGCCGCCACGGAGATATAGGCGCTAATTCGGACATGCTAAGGTTGTGAGTGAGGTTCAAGGGACATTTTCCTTCAGTCTCTCGTACTCTCAGATGCAGGAGAGCTCGTCTTGTGGAAACATGCAGGACCGTGTCTCACATTCTAAGGATCATGTACAACACTAAAAAGGAACATTTTCACGATATTCGAAAGGTCACTACTACATCTAAAGAATAGGGAAGCTTAAATCTAAAAAATGTAGATCTCACAATAATAATATATATGAAGGTTAAAAAATCGCGATCGCACACCTCACATGTCCTCAAAAACGGTCGTGGATCGAAGAGCCTAAGGAGTAGAAGGGAAGCGAGAGGATGGTCACAGCTTACCAGACTCCTTTCCCTCTATAGGAATCAATCCTCTTCAGCTTAATCCTGATTTTCCAATCCTTTCCCTCTATAGGAATCCACTTCATTAAAATATAAACGTAAAAAAGAAAACGCTTCTATTGATCAAAAGTTTAGTTCTCCACCCTCAAGATTTTAATGAAGTGCTTTACTCCAATTGTATTATGAATCATTCATGTCCAAATATCACATTTACTCCAATTGTATTATGGGAATCATCTTGGTCTTGCTTGCACCGAAACAAATAAAATATACAAGTATGAAGTAATATACAGCCGTACAGAAACCAAGAATATGGTTACAGAACCTGATCAGAGGAAGGCAGATAAAAGGATGCCTTGATCGCAAACACAGTATCGGACAAACAGAAGAATTGGCTTATTATTGGCTAAATTATAAATTACACTCAAAGCAACCTTCAAAAAATAAATACAAACTCTTAAAACTCCACATACTTACACTAGTCTGGAGAAGTAGGTCTAGTTGATCTAGGAACAGGAGACCGATCATCTGGTCCAGCAAGCATAATCTGGCATTAACCACATGATTAGTCAGTCCAAACAATTGTGAAAAAACAATATAATTGTCGGTATTTGCTAATGTTACTGCATGCATGCAACATGGAGTCGGGCAATGAATAAGTATGTATAGTTAGTAATCTGGTACTCACATTACAATCGAAAGCAAATCTACGTGCGAGCATAATTGCAGCATTCCTTTCCCTGACCGACTCAAAGGCTAGAGTGTAGGTGAGACCTTTCCTTGCTTGCCAGAAGAGTGACTGAACTGCAGCATTCCCGCCACCTCTAACTCCACATAGCTAGATATAGGACAGGGAAGTGACAATTAGATCCAGAATGTCTTGATTACCATATTCGATGATTATAATTTGAATATTCAGGATGGAAATCTTGAATATCATAATACATGTAACTACTCATTTCCTTCGTTGGACACAGAATTAGCTTTTGCAGATTTAATGGTATCCATGCCCTTCCAAAACTCAAGACAAATAAGCACCTGCATTGAAGTTGAATATGGTTCTTTAGCTTTTGTCGACCATCCTTTGCAAAGCTTAATCCTAAACTTCCCCACATGAAATACATGGACAGATTGAGAGGAATAATTATTCCCATTAATCTGGACAACCACCACCTGAAGGAAGCACATCAAAGAGTGAGAATCTGTTAAAAGGAAAGAAACTCAAAGTTATGTATTCAATTATTTGATAATTATTGAAAGCCAATTATAAGGGCAGCAGGGGGAAAAAGACTTGAGAAAAAAAAACAAGGAAAAAGCATAAGCATTAGAAGACGATCATCATATTTTGATGCATGTTATGCTTTAACAGGAAGACCCTCATTATGAATAAAAAGCAGCCAAAATGCAAAGGGACATATATTACAACTAGTAAAACTGAAGAAAAAGGTCACATCTTATGTTGAAGAACCGATTGTTTCCTAACTGTGATGGATATGAATTAAAACTGCCAGTATCTTGTTTCAATCTATGATCTCTTGACTGCACAAAAAGTCACCTCCTCGTCTGTATGCACCCCTCACGCTCTAGCCAAAAGACATTACTCTGTAAAGAGGATATGTGACTTCAACTTTATTGTGATCCAAGATCCTATACTTCAGCAAATCCGGAAATAGTTTGAACGTTTTAAATTGCCTTTGGGGTTTGATTGATCTGAAGCACAGATGACCTGGATTTTGTTCTGCAAGAAAAATGCAATCCTAACACATACAGAACAGGAGGGCAGGAACAGCATCCGTGTTACTGTCAGCTCAGCAATAACTCAACGGGCTAGGGTTAGGAAGCAAGAACAGGAAAAAGTGACAAATCCTAACAAGAAACAAACTAGAAAACCAATTGACATTAGTTTTTTTGCAGTGAAGTAGCCGTAGGGTTCTGATCTCACTTGGATTCAGGATGAAGTTAAGGAACGAAAACATATGGAAAAGTCCTTTGAACAGTACAACACCTCAAATGAAGTCTTGGGTAGAATGGAAAAATTCAGATGCAAGCATCAATCAGATAAATTGTTTTCTATTTATGAACCCAAATAAGTTGAGTGGTAGATAAATACAAACAACCGTCCACTATTTCGAGCTAAGAAAGTTCTCCAGCAGTATATGCATGATATCCATTGCAGGAACTAAATAAGAATGATTGTAATAGAATATGAAGTAAAATAAATATTAGAACTTGTATCATGATTAAATTCCATGTGTGAAACAGTTACGGTGCGTTTGATTGATTACAAGGTGGAAAATATGTGGAAAATAAATTAATTCCACGGAATTATTTTACTAGGAAAATAATTGCATGGAAAAAAGTCCACAGAATTAATTTGGGTGTTTGATTGTTCATTATTTTCGATGAAAAATAGTTATTTTCCATGGAAATTGATATTTTCCTATGGGATGGGCCAGTTTTATTTTCCACCATTTTGGAGGAAAACATGGAAAATGATAGATTTTTGGAAAATAATTCCTTGGGAAATATATACGCTATCAAACACTACAATTGGTGAAAAATTGGTGATGGAAATATTTTCCATGGAAAAAAAGGCTCAATCAAACACAGCATTATATGCTTACATATGACACTTGAAGCTTTGATGATATGTACGTGATGCATAAGATGCCACATTTTGTCGATACAAGATTACAAAGGAAATATCAAACATTAAAATGTGTTAAGAGAACATGTTGTCCTACTTTAAACTCACTGTCGGATTTTCTCACTAGTGACTCCACAAAGCTCGCCAATCCTGCAGCTGTTCCAAATCAAGAATAGTTTTGAGCAGATATTAGGGAAAAACATGTATGTTTATGTTCTCAAGACAATAAAATAGTATGTGGACTGATCTTAACTCACAAAAAGAAAACAGGGAAAAGGTAATTATATTAGTTTAAAATGAGAAATGCTAGAGAAAAATGTTCTCAGGACATTAAAATAGTATGTGGACTGTTCTCAACTCCAAAAAGAAAACAGGGAAAAGGTTATTATATTATTACTTTTAAATGAGAAATGCTAGAGAAAACATGTATGTTTATGCTCTCGGGGCATTAAAGTAGTATGTGGAGTGTTATATAACTCTAAGAGAAAATAGGGAAATGACTATATTAGTATAAATTAGAGAAAAATAATAGCGCTTTAGTAGGTATTCAGGATAAACATGTATGTTTACGTTCTCAAGGCATTAAAATAGGGGAAACAAGATTATATTAGTTGAAAATGAGAAATCCTAGGGCAAACATGCAAAACCATGGAAGTTTGAAACCCTACTCCCAAAAGGTAAAGATGTAACAGATAACTTTAGCAAATGGCACTCAGGTAGAATCCATTCCAGTTGCATGACTATCATTAAGCCACCTGAAAAAAAACTTCTTAACATATTATTATACAATTTTCTCAGTTCCCGGACTAGAAAGTAAACTATAAAGGCAAATCCCACTAGGGTGTCTGATTTTATACTATTTACTAATAATATCATGCTTCAATAACTTGAAGAAAAGGTGCCTGATACTTCCGAAATCCACTGACAATAAACATGTTTCCAGTATTTTGTTGACACTGGAACACAACTTAAATAATTGTACATCTAAAATCCCACTTCCTATTATTTCATGTAGTTATACTTCATTGATAACGCTCCAGCAAAATTTACTACTAATGATAATCATGATACTTGAGATAAAAATCTCTTGTGGTACAGAAAGAAAAAGAACCAACCAGAATTTATAGGACCAGCTGTTGTCACTGTAACTTTTTCATCATTTAAAATCATTTCTGCTTGCAAGAATCGCCCAACATCAAAAGGCTCTGGGACATATACTGGTTTGTTTGCCCCTGCATGTTGTACAAGGTTGAAACACCAAAAGAAATTATTAGTATAAAAAGATATACAACTTATTTGGAATAATTATAAACAAAGAATAGAATAAAGGAATCAACACAACATGAAAATGGAATTATCCAAAAAAAAACTAGGGGTAGCAACTAGCAATGCCCTCTAGCATTATATGATATAATATTATTACAAAATATGAATTAATGCAAAAAATAATTACAGGACAAGTTTATAGCTGAAACAAGTAACCAAAAATATATAGTCTAATCCTCCCAAGTATTATAGCATATCCAAGATGGAGGTCATATAATATTATGGAAGTCTTAAGTTCACATGCCGTGATAGTGGCAATGCTCAGTTTTGCAGGATTGACCAAATGACCCTTTGGATAGCTGAGTATTTTGGCTTTATTCTTCCTGTGTATCTGCTACATATCAATTGACTTTCCAAACTGGAAATGAATGAAAATCACGGGGAATCAATGTGAATGGTATCAAAAGCATGTCAAATTTCCAGTCCATCAACAATATTCTATTGGCACTCCACGAGTATAGTGCAACCTTCATTTTGAAAAAATCCTTGACAATACTTGTTTAGAAATAATATACTTCCTAAAGAATCATTAGCGAACTCCTATAGTATGATCTGACAGTAATAAATAACAGAAGAAAGAAGTACAATCCTCCGAAACATTAGAATCAAACTAAATGTACATGTAGAAAGGAAAGCAAATGTAGACTCCCAGCCTAACGTAAAATGTATGTATGCGTTCATGTGGTATGGCTTATGCATTTGTGTGGGTGGGTATCTTCGTAAATTTCATGTTGCAACAGAACAAACGTAATACAACATCATATCGACAGGTTGGAGTGTCTTTCTCGTATCAGATACTTCCAAGTTTCCAACATGGCAGTCATTTTGTTAGTGTCTATGCTACCTAGGCTCTCCCACATAACCCCCACCCCCCAAACCACCACCGCCCCCCTCCCCCCAACACCCCCCCCCAACCCACCCACCCACCCACCCTTCTCTTCTAACACACTATAGAAGACAATCTCTCTCTTACTGTAAAAGTTGCCAGATAAAGATTAGTCTGGAGTTTAAACCACTGATTAGTATAACTAGCAACTATATAGGACCTTTTGTCTACTAGACTCTTGCCATCTAGGGCATTTCTCTGCTTGTCTAGTAGGACGATGCTGGTCTTACTCTCTTACAATTTCTGGTTTCAAAGTACTAAGGGCTCGATGTCTGGAGGATCTGTGAATCCCCCTTCTTATTCTAGACTTCCCAAGGTCCTCTACCCCATGCCCATCCAAGTTAAAAAGATAAATTGAACAAGTATGTTTGTAATGGGATGTCATTCCTTTTCTACTTCGGTGATGTGTCATAGAGGCTTGATGTTTCATAGAGATGAATATGTTTAGCTAGAAGAACGTAACAACATCATTTACGATGTGTACTGAGTCTATCCATGTTTCATTGAAATTGGGTTGAAGGAAGCAACGAGTCCAAGCTACAAACTTGACATAACCATGCCCTCCCAACACAAGCAAAAGGCTACATAACTACTGGGAACATAGATAGGATAAGTTCTTGGCAATATTGCCGGAAAGCTAAACTGAAAATAATCATGCATCCACTTTTTTACAAAAAGTTTAACATGGATTTATTAGCAAGAACCTTGATAGATATATAATAGGAGTATCTAAAAAAAAATATATATATATATATAATAGGAGTATCTAGCATCTGCTACTTGCCTAATCCCCTGTGACAATGTGTGCTATTTCAACATACTAGAGCTGGTGGAATATCCTATTGGTATTTTTTGTATGTTGGAATATGTGTTGGAATATCCTATTAGTATATTTGGTATGTTGGAATATGCCATAGGATATTCCTATAGAGAGTTAATGTAATGAGAATATGCCATAGGATATTCCTATAGAGAATTAATGTAATGAGGAAGTTGTAAGGCTATAAATAGCCAAGAGATTATCAATAAAATATAACAACTATTTTCTACATGGTATCAGAGCCACCTTTTCACAAACCCTAATCTTCTCCCCTCTTCTCTCTCTCTCTGCCACCAAACCCTAACCCGCGCACAGCAGTCCCCCTTTTCCGTGCCTCCTGCTGCTGCTGCTGCTGTCTGCTGCTGCTGCTGCAGCTACTGCCCGCTGCTGCTGCTGCCCGCTGTGGTACGCGCACCGGCCGCCCCTCCCACGTGCGCGCCGTCCCCTCCTACCGCACGTAACGGCGCCATTGTTGTCGTTGTTCGGATCATTCCGAAAGAGGACACCGGTGCCTAGATCTGATGAAAATAGACATGTTCGGATGTAGGAGCGAACGACGAGGACGAGCGTGAGTCGTGGAGCGGACGTGACGTGATCGGAGAGGAGAAGCATCGATGGAGGAGATCATCAAGAAGCTGGATCCTGCAGAGGTTGCGACGTTGATGAAGTTGATGAAGATGTCGGCTGGTGAGAGCACGACACGAATGTCACCGAAGTTGGAGCTTCCCTCCATCGATCTGAAGCTTGATGGACCGACTACCTATCTGAGTTGGCTATGACGGGGAAGGAGAACCCTCGCAGAGAAGACAGAGCCGAATGAGGGCTCGACAGGACGAAGAGCACCGTCAGGACCTAAGGGAGAGCCCCGACAGTGCTACAACTGCAGGGAGGTGGGTCATCTGAGGTATGCTTGCACCAAACCACCCAAGGAAGATTCAGGCGGTAGACGTGGACAGTTTGAAGGATGTGACCGTAGTTGTAGGGGTCGACGGGACGGTCGAGGAGGTTGTCGGATGAACCTGCTGGTAACAGAAGGCGAGGAGACAGCTGACGGTGCCTATACTGAGGAGGATCAGGCACTGCAGGACATGCTGGAAGTACTCAGGAGGAGGCAGAGAGCGTCGAGCGATGGAGAGAGGAGGAGTAGGACCGGGGAGGCGTCCACCTCATTCTTCGCCAGAGGCAACGCTGTCATGTATGCCCATCTGTCGGCGGAAGGCACTAACGACTCGCTCGTCTTTGGATCTATGTCTTCCCTCAGATCGTCGGATTGGATTATCGATTCGGGTGCGTCTCGACACGTGACAGGGAATGCTAGTGAGTTTTCTTCCTACACTCACCTAGCATCGGCGGACAACATTCAAACAGCTGATGGTACTTTCCAACCAGTGGTCGGTAAGGGTACTATCGATTGTACATGTTCAGTAAAATTATCAAATGTTTTGCATGCTCCTTTTTTTCCAGTCAGTCTTTTGTCCATTAGTTCTATAATCCTCCAATTAAAATGCACTGTCTGCTTTGATATTCCTAAGGTGATCTTCCAGGAGAAGGAGACAGGACGAAGACTTGGGACTGACACTTGGCATGATGGACTGTGGTACCTGGATCGAGAAGGGCTGGATTCAGCATTAGTATCTATGGCAGAAAAGGCAGGAATGGAAGGACTGAAGAAGATGAGTGCGGAAGATACATTGCGACTCCACCACAGGAGGTTGGGACACTCTTCATTTGGTATTTTAAGCAAATTATATCCTGCAATTTATGAAGAAGTTAATAAAGAGAAACTAGTTTGTGATGCTTGTGAGTTAGGCAAACTTACTAGAAGTTCATATGTGAGTAGCGGTCATAGGAGCTCGTCTGTTTTTGATGTGGTACACTCTAATGTCTAGGGGCCTTGTACTACTCCTATGAATGGTTACAAATATTTTGTTACCTTCATAGATTGTTTTTCTCATACTACTTGGCTGTGTTTGATGAAAAATAAGAGTGAGGTCCCCTCTTGTTTTCGGGACTTTCACAAACATGTCCAGACTCAGTACAAGGCAGTAGTGAAGGTACTGAGGTCTGACAATGGAACGTAGTACACCAACAAAACACTTGCGGAATACTTGTCCGTCCAAGGGATACGTATCAGACCACCTGTGCATATACACCAGCACAGAACGGAGTAGCGGAAATGAAGAACAGACACCTCCTGGAAGTGGCGAGAAGTATGATGATAGACATGAATGTCCCACAGAGTCTGTGGAGATATGCAGTGTTGACAACAGCTCAACTGATCAACAGGATGCCTTCGAAGGTGTTGGGATGGAGGTCTCCATGCGAGATGCTGCAGGAAAATGATAGTGGGATGCTCCCACTAAAGGTGTTTGGCTGCGTATGCTTCGTGAAGGACAACAGACCATCGGTAGGAAAACTTGATCCTCGAGCAATCAAGTGTATCTTTGTAGGCTACTCGGGAACTCAGAAGGGATACATATGCTGGAGTCCATTGGAAAAAGGAAAATTTGTAAGTGTGGATGTTCACTTCAGGGAATATGAGTCATACTACAGTCAGGAGAGAAACCCAAATATCTCACCTGATACTGCAAGTATGAGGCGAGAGGGGGAGTTGTTGGGAAGCACTTCGACTGATCTCGGAGTATGGCTTGGAGGAACAAATAGGGTACATGAAGGTGAAAAGGGACAGAAGGAGGAAATAAGAGGTGTTAGGCCCACAGCTCAGGGGAAGATACTTACCTACAGCAGGCGAGAGAAGCAACTTGCAGGACCAGTTCCTGTAGTGCCAGTGCTAAGTCCCTTGCCTGCGCCCGTCTTGACTCCTGAAACAGCTACACCACCACCTTCCCCTTCAGGTGATATCCTTCCTTCTCCTCCTCCCCAACCATCATCAGTATGGAGGTCCACTCGCAGCAATGCGGCAAAACCTTCTGATAGATATGGTTGGGACTTTACTAAATTTGTCTCATATGATCATCTCTTCTTCTCATAAAGCTTTTATTGCATCATTGGATAGTGTTACTATACCTAACAATTGGCAGGTAGCCAAGAACGATCCAAAGTGGAAAACAGCGATGCACGAGAAGTTGGGAGCTCTGGAGAAGAACCAAACTTGGAAGCTGGTGAGACTGCCAGAAGGGAAGAGAGCAGTCGGATGCAAGTGGATTTTCACTGTGAAGCAGAACCCAGATAGACAGGTTGAGCGCTACAAAGCTCGACTGGTGGCAAAAAAATACAGTCAGACATACGGCATCGACTATGATGAGACCTTTGCACTAGTACCGAAGATGAGTACTGTCAGGACCTTGATCTCTCTGGCAGCCAATGGAGGATGGAAGCTACACCAACTGGATGTGAAGAATGCATTTCTTCATGGGGATCTAGTGGAGGAGGTGTACATGGAGATACCACCAGAATTCGGCACCAATCAGACAGAAGGCAAGGTCTGCAGGCTGAAGAAGTCCCTCTATGAACTGAAGCAGTCTCCTCGAGCGTGGTTTGACAGGTTCAGGAGAGCAATGATAGGAATGGGATATCAGCAGATCAATGCTGATCATACTGTGTTCTTCAGACGAAGTGGATGCCACATTACCATGCTTGCGGTGTATGTGGATGATATGATTATCACAGGCGATGATGGGCAAGAGATCGCCCAACTCAAGGGGAAGCTTGGCAAGGAGTTCGAGGTGAAGGATCTTGGCCCTCTTCGATACTTCCTTGGGATTGAGATTGCTCGAGATACAGAGAAAATTGTTCTTTCTCAGAGGAAGTACGCACTGGACCTGCTTACGTAAACAGGGATGATGGGATGCAAACCAGCTACGACACCGATAGACTAGAAGTTCAAGCTGGATGCTGAAGCCGATCTTTGGAACGGTTGGTGGGAGGTCGTGTATGGGACCCCACCATGATTTGATATTTCACCATCTCATCAATTATTAAGGGCAACGTGTATTATTCTCTCTTATCCAAAGCACTGTAGGATAAGATAAGAAGACAGCTATGATTTGCTTTAATAAAGTAAAGTTACTTTATTAAAGTTGTTTGATTCCCAGTGGCTTAACCGGCTCAACCGATGATACTATCCGACCCTATAAATAAGATGCTTGGCCATAATGCGATGGACGCCGAGGAGTTTAAAAGATAAAAAAAGATTCATAAAGACATGAAGAGGTAGGAGGCCTTTTCACCAGTAAAGGGCCCTAAAAAGGCCAAGGCGAATGCTGCAAGCAATGCAGCCTCTTCGTCAGGAACGATGATGGTGAACAACCTAGTTCCAGGGGCGAATAGCCCACCAACGCAGGCGAACAGCTAGCAGGGGAATAACAACCCCATGGCCGTACAGGTACCAGCCGCACAGGCAAATTCGAAAGGTAGGGTGTTGGAAGGACAAAAAAGAATGGTTCCTTACCAGGGGAAAACCTTTTCCAGCACCATGGTAAAGAATTGGTACAACCAGGAGATGGAAAAAAATGACAAAGACTCATGGGATAAGTTTAATGGCTGATCAAACGACCTCAAGGGAGCTAGTTTTTGGCTTTCCCAAATTGAGAAGCAGTTCCTGGCCGAAAAGGCTAAAGCTGCACAGCACAACGCAAAACTCCATGAGCTGAGGCAGATGGCATTTCAGATGATAGCATATAGTGCTACTTCGAGATCACCTGCTTTGGTTGCTAAAGAGAAAGATCTCTTCCAAGGACATAGCTCCGAGCATAAAGAGCTCAAGGAGATTCTGAGGCAAATCGACAGTCATGATCTGGTCAATTTTCGGATCCCAGACATAATGCGATTCTACTCAGCTATGTCTATTAAGAATGAGCACCTTCAGAGTATGGAGACTGAAGGAATGGTACAGAGTATGATTACTATGTACCAACAACAAATAATTGATGAAGCTCGTCTCCTTGCATATTTCAAACGCTTAGATGACTCTGAGATCACTAAGTATTTTGAAGGCTTGGAGATTGTCTATTCAAGCTATGGATATATTCACCTGGTATCTTGTTTCCAGGAGATTGTAAATATGACATTACAGATCAAAAAAGGATTCGTTCATAAAGTGTTCATTTGCACTTCGGATAAAGAACTCTATGAGACGACAATTCCAGAGGTCTGCTGGGAAGCTGTTGTCGCTCATGCTACCAGGTTCTAGGCGTTGTTCCGGTTCCGAGTTTGGAGCATTTGGGAGGAGAGAAGATATATCAAGTGTTTTCCTTCCTACCAGATTTGGGAGCTGCACCGCCTCGAAGGTGACCCAGGTCTGAAGTTCTCGTCGTTCAAGAAGGGGAACTTTAATGAAGCAAAGGAAAGGTTTGGTGCTGCCAGGGAATTTTTCGTGGAAGCCCAGAAGCTGAGCCAGGGGACGGCTGTCCTATCTAGCGGAGGCAATGTCCTTTTGGCCAATTACTTATGCCACAGGCCAGAGGAGGGAGATACAAGCAATGCCCTTCTCCAAGAATTTGTATCCAATTTGTGTCTTGGACCTGCAGGACATCAAGCCAGGGACGATGTCTATGTTGAAGACACTCTTATGGCAAGTCTTCAGATCAATACTGGAAGCATGGTGGACCTATGAAGACAAGAATTACGAGGAAGATGGTTTTGCGTCGCTACAAGAAAAAGGTTCAGTGGCGAAAAACCAAGGTAAAGAAGAAAAAATCGAGGCCTATACGACAATTTCCTCCAGCCAGCCCGCCGGATGTTTCAGAAGACGATAATGAAGAGGTCACTGCGTATCTGATGTGAATCGACCTATTCGATTCACAAAAGATTTGTAGAAAAGAGAAACAGAGAAAGATAATGATCTTTTTGTGAGAAAAGAACAAACTCCCAACTTTGGTGGACGGACAAAGTCTAAATCCTTCTTATTGATACTTGAGAGTTTCTTCTCAATACAAGCATGGAAAATAAAAGATGGCTAACCCTAGTTTATATAGGGAAAAACAAAGGCTTAATTAAGGAAGGGTTATTATTGGTGAAAGACCAAAATAATCCTTCCTGACTAAAATAGGAAAATGACTTATTAAGGAAGGGTTATTATTGGTGAAAGACCAAAATAATCCTTCCTTACTAAAATAGGAAAATGACTATTTAATGATAGGTGGGCCCACATCAATACCGCCCCCTAAAAGAGCCACCTTGTCCTCAAGGTGGAAATCTGGAAACTGCGTCTGTTGCTATAGCGGCCTCTTCCTCCGTCGGATCCTCCTCCTCGTCGGGCAAGATTACGATCTGCAGCAACTTGCTCGCACATCGATGACCGGGAGTGAACCTCTCGTCGCATCTGAAGTACAAGCCAGCTGCTCTTCTCGCCTTCATGTCAGCATCCGACAGGCGCCTCCCCGGTACTATGGAGCCCCCTGTCCCGCCTGCGGGTCTAGGTGGTATTGGTGCCTGAGCCTCCGCTGCTGGTCGTGGAATTACTAGGCCCGTCTGACTGTGTTGTCCCGATGCTCCCCAAGCGTCTTTAAGGCGCTTTTCTTCCGCCAATTTCTCCTCTGCCTTGTGGGCCAGGCGGAGGAGATCTTCTAAGCACCGCGGACTCTGCAGCCTGAGCTCCGCTCGTATGGAGGGCTTTAAACCCTTCATAAACATACCTATCTGTAACTCGTCCGACACCCCTCGAACGCGTCCAGATAGTAATTCGAACTTCGCGACGAAATCTCGAACCGTCCCCTCCTGTCGTAGCGACGACCACTGTTCGTAGAAATCACCCGAAGCCGTCTCCTGGAAGCGGTCTAAAATGTATCCCGTCAGCTCCGCCCAGCTGCTGAACGGGGTCCTCGCCGATCTCCACCGATACCACGCCAGGGCCTGGCCCTCGAAATAGATTCCGATGCATCTGAGGACCTCTGCCTCGGTCAGCTCCATGATCTCAAAATAGCGCTCCGCCCGAAAAATCCACTCGTCCGGATTCTCACCCTCGAACGTGGGTAGCTTCAGTTTCTTCAGCCGGCGATCCGCGCTAAGGTCACCGTGCTGCATATCATCCCTGTCTCGTCCTCCTTCCCAGCGGTGTGTATCTCTCCGCTGGGTCTCGTACGGGCCTCTGTCAACCTCCTCATACCGCTCGTTAGCCCAGACCTGCTCACCCTACTCCTCCACCGGACCCCTGTAGTCACCGACTGCCCTCGTCCGTGGTGGTCGTCGTGGGGGCAGGTCCCCTCTCTGGAAGTTGGCGGGATCCGCCGTTCCCCCAAAGAAATTGCTGCCTCCGGCGTGCCTCGCTCCTCCTGGCGGTTCCGCTCCTCCCGTCCAAGCCGGAACTCCCGCCAAGCCCCATCCCGGACCCGCGAACCGATCTCCGTAGTTCGCTGTCATCGTCCGACCCCCGTAGGGGACCCCAAGCCCTAGGGCTTCTCCCGAATGTGGAACCGGTCCGCCGGGACCGTACGGATCGACGGCGTCCGGCCACGGCCGCTCGCCGGCGGCTCCTCTGGCGCCGACCGGCCAGGGGTGGTGGTCGTGGGCCGGCCAGCGACCGCCCCCAACAGCAGCGGCCCCGCCCGGGCTCGTGCGGTTGGCGGCGACGCTCCCGCGGCCTTCTGCCGCTGTCCGGCGAGGGTCGCCGGCCGCCAGGGCCCCGCCCGGCGGCGCGGCGGCGACGGCGGGTGCGGGCCAGCTCCCGTCGGCCGGTCCTCCGTGGTCGTCGGTCGCTTCCCCCTCCATATGAATAAACCCTAGTTGGTCGCCTAGGGTTTGGGTTGTTGCCGCCCCCGTTTGGCTTGTCGACCCGGCACCGGTCACCTTCTTTGAGATGTCTTGCAACAACTTCATCATTGCCGGAATCGACGTCATCTCCTCCCGCATGCTTCGTACCTCGGTCTGGAGATCCTCCTGTGTGGACGCTTGATCTTTGATTGCGGCCTTCAAACTTTCGATCTCGATGTTGAAATCCTCCCGAAGCCCCTGGATCTTCTCCTCGATCGTGTTCCTTGTGCCGGACGCCATGGATCGTAGAGAGCTCTGATACCAATTGATGTGAATTGACCTATTCGATTCACAAAAGATTTGTAGAAAAGAGAAACAGAGAAAGATAATGATCTTTTTGTGAGAAAAGAACAAACTCCCAACTTTGGTGGACGGACAAAGTCTAAATCCTTCTTATTGATACTTGAGAGTTTCTTCTCAATACAAGCATGAAAAATAAAAGATGGCTAACCCTAGTTTATATAGGGAAAAACAAAGGCTTAATTAAGGAAGGATTATTATTGGTGAAAGACCAAAATAATCCTTCCTGACTAAAATAGGAAAATGACTTATTAAGGAAGGGTTATTATTGGTGAAAGACCAAAATAATCCTTCCTTACTAAAATAGAAAAATGACTATTTAATGATAGGTGGGCCCACATCAGTATCCTAGTCTGTCACTCACCTCGTCAGAAGGGAGAAGAATTCAAGATGAGCAGCGAGACAGGTGGATCCATGATTGGACACCACCTAGACATATTTCTCCACCTCCAGAAGATTACGATCTTTGGAGCGGTTGGTGGGAGGTCATGTATGGGACCCCACCATGATTTGATATTTCATCCTCTCATCAATTATTGAGGGTAACGTGTATTATTCTCTCTTATCCAAAGCACTGTAGGATAAGATAAAAAGACAGCTATGGTTTGCTTTAATAAAGTAAAGTTACTTTATTAAAGTTGTTTGATTCCCGGTGGCTTAACCGGCTCAACCAGTGATACTATCCGACCCTATAAATAAGATGCTTGTATGTGAATAAGGGCAACAGAAATTTGTAATCTTCTTTGAGTTTCTTTGAGTGTTCTGTTCTGCGCTTCTGTACTCTGTCATCTGGAGTCAAAAGCAAATGACTTCTTTAAATGGAAGTATGCGGAGAGTTCTGATTCAGGCTCTTCTGATGAATATGGAATTCATCCATTTCTGGAATACTTGTGGAGCGTTTTTTAATCCAAATGGCATAACCATTCAAAATGTCCCTGAGGACAACTGAACGCAGTCAGCTCAATGGAGGTCTTATCTGCAAATTTGATTTGCCAAAAACCTGATTTAGCATCAAACTTACTATAAAATGTAGCTCCCTGTATTTGCTTAATCATATTTTCAGCAGAGGGAATAAAGTATCTGTCAAACTGTGTAGCTGTTAAGTTTTCTGTAATTAATTACCATTCTAGCTTTTCCACATTTTATCTCAGCATAATTCCTGACCAGGAATGCCGGAGATGAATGAGTGCTAGAACTTTTTTGTATTAACTTTAATCGAAGCAATTCGTCAATCTGTTTAGCAAATTCCTCTTTATCAAAAGGAGAAACCATAATGTTGTTGACCCGAACTTTCGATTCTTTGTGAATGTCTAAAAGCTCAATCTTGCAATATCTAGGAGCTTTATCAAACCACTTTAACGGGTTATCTGAATACAACGGTTCTAACATTCCATGAATAATTTGATGGAAATTGTTATCCGTTGGAATATTATAAGTGCAGACCTTATCAGTCGTAGTAATATAGATGATTGGCTTCAGCTAGATGCTGATGACCAACTGACTACAAATGAAGTCCTAGATTGGGACAAAATTATTAATCCCAATAATGATAAAAGCGACTCTTGATCTCAAGACTGCTCCACAATGACATTTTTATACCCTTGACGATATGTATCCCAGGGTATAATGAGCTGACCATTCACGCTCTTGTCTATACGGGAGCGGAAGTGAGCTTATTACAAGAATTATTCATACCTGAGCATCTAAAGGTTAAGCTTGAGCGTCCATGTAAATTAAATGATTTCATGGGATGTCAGGTTTTGTTAACCATGGAGCCAATATTGAGGTACAACTTCCAGATATACATGGAAATTGTAAAACTTATCAATATACATTCATATTACTCCCAAAGGAGTTTGATAATGATTGTTTAGTCGGTATGGATAATCTCAAGCATTATTCTCCGTTTAATCGACATTATTTTGACATTGATGGTCGCTCTATCCCGCGAATACCTTTTAATGTCTCAATTGCTGATAAATATACACCGACAGCCCAACGTGGTGAGATTACTACGACTGATAAGGTCGTTCAATTGCTCAAGTTCAGTCCCTACTTGATCAACCGAGGTACTCGGAATCTCGAGGTCAAGGATATTATTAAATGGTAGATCTATATGATCAGTATTATCAACGGGTAAATTGATATTGGTATCGGAAGAATCCGTATCACCCAAATCAATAACCCTTGCGAAAGTTTCTTTTCTTTTCTCTTTATTTTTTTGTATGTAATCGATATTTCTTCTATTTTTATAGAGATGGATATGCTCTTTGAGCAGTCTCTTTGTTTTTTCCATGTGTCACATTACAATAGTTTTGTAATTCGACCTGGAAGTTTATGTTTTGATAATATCTTTGAATTTATTTGTCAAACAGAGCATCTTGTATGCTTCCCGGATTTGAAAAGCATTATAGCTCATTTTTCTTTTATAATTACTTAGGTTTTCTCGGCTTTCTTCCATTAAGATAAATTCGAGCCTCGTTCCCGAATTCGGGGTAAAGGGTTACTAATCACTAGATTATCTCTTCTAGACCTTTCATCTAGTAAGAGTCTAGTTCTTCCCTCAATGGAGGATTCACTAATGCTAGCCCTATGAGCATACTCGTCAAAAGATGTCTTTTTTGTACCGAGATGATCCATAGAGTTAGATCGTGAAAACTTTACTGCGTTGGAGGAAGATGACTCAGCATCATGCATTCTGGGTCTGCTTCCACTCACAACAGTAGATATAGTATTGCCCGAGGCAATAAAGTACTCAGTAGGTACCTCTAGTTTTGGTTTTAGAGACTTAACAAATACTTGCATTTCATTGTCGAGTCTCAAATGTTCTAATTTAACTAATCTTGGTTGTATAGTTTTACCTATTCCAACCTCGAATAGCTTAACTAGATGTTTTTGAGTAAATGACTTGAATGTTGGGGTATCATTCAAAGCCATACAATGTTCCTATTGAATGCCCAAAACTTTTGATCCCGGCATAAGTTCTATGCCTTGTAGGTTTATGAATAGTGTTGAGAATCAATAAGGGACTTTTAGTCCCACATCGGAATATGTAGTATGTAGAGGAGCTAGACTCCCTATAAGTAGTGAAGTAGTCCATCAATAAAATCATCCAACCATTATTTTCTACATGGTATCAGAGCCATAACTCTCTCTCTCTCTCCACAAAAAAAAAAAAAAAAAATTTAGCCGACCCCCCCTAACCCCCCCCCCCCCCCGAAGCAGCGCCCAGTCCCCCCGACCCCCCCCCGGAGCAGTCCCCCCCCCCGACCCCCCCCCCCCCGGAGCAGCCCCCCCCCCCGACCCCCCCCGGAGCCACAGCGCCCCCCCCCTTCCCCCCCCCCCCAAGCACCCTTCCCCCCCTCCCGCCACCCGCCAGCACCCTCCCGCCCCCCCCTCTTAACCCTAGCCTCTCTTGCAATGGAAACCCTAACCCTAGCTCTAGCAGCCCCATCCAAACCCTAACCCTAACCCTAGCCGTAAAAAAAAAAAAACAACGGCGTATTTCGAAGACGAGTCGAGATGTTAAATTCTTTATTTGCACCGACTCGGTTCCTAGATTGCGCCGTTTGGAACTAACAAATGTTTATTTTGTTATTCCTCCTTCACATCGGGATCTATACAGAGACTGATCATGTCTTCTCTGGTGTCCTGACGTGTTCACTTTACATGCGCGCGCCGGTGCTGGCCAAGTTAGTAGCGCATTCGAAAAGTCTGTGACGTCGAAGAAGATGACGAAGTTGGAGAAGTTGCCGACTCCGACGTCCAAGAAGCCGACGAAGACGACGAATCGGGTTCACAGTTGAAGAAGCCATGGATTCGATCAGTGGCAAACTGACGGCCGACGAGATGAAGGCCTTGGTTGATGATATCTTATCAAAAAGATTAACCGAGGTAACCCCACGTGTGATCCATACTGATGTGGATCCGTTCTCTTACAAAATGGGGAAATTAGAGAAGCTGGAGACGAAGTTGGAAGGAACGTCCAACTACTTGAAGTGGTCGCGGCAGGCGATGCGGACACTGAAGGGACGTGGCTTGGTTGGCTATGTCACTGGCCAAGCCAAGGCGCCAGCCGATCACTCCGCCAAGGAGTTTGCTGTTTGGGAGATTGTCAACAACGTAGTGGCTGGGTGGTTGACTGCCTCATTAACCGACCAGGTGTCGGGCAATGTCGAGGCAATGGAGGCTGCTGCTGATATATGGCGGACTCTAAAAGATATGTACTCCGGCTCCGGCAACCCTATGCGAGTCTTTCAACTGCAAGATGAACTCGATAGGGTGGCCCAAGACGAACGTACCATCTCTGAGTACGCAGCCCTGTTGAAGAAGTACTGGTCTGATCTAGATCATTATGATCCTCTTGGGATGGAAGATGCACAAGTCGAACCGGCATTCGCGACGTACTTTCAGACGTTCCTGGCTTATATTTCAAGGCAGCGTATGATGAAGTTCCTGAAGGGACTACACCCTGTATTTGAGCAGAGACGGAATATCCTCCTATCCCAATCCACGCTTCCGACCTTGGAAGAGGCTATAGCCGTCATGACACAGGAAGAAGCTCGACTGAAGTTGATGCCCAACAAGGGATCCTACCAGGGGGAGCGAGCCGAGGTTGAAAAGTCTGTCCTTGCTGCCTTCAATCGACCTCCATCTGTTGGTGGTGTTTGCCACAATTGTGGTGACTCCGGACATTACATCCGATTTTGTCCAAAACCCTTGCGAAATCAGTCTACTGATCGAGGACGGGGTCGTGGCGGCCGACGGGGTAATAGAGGAGGATATGCTGGTAGACGGGGAGGACACAAAGCGCATCTGGTGGAGGAAGGGGGAGAGAATCTACTGGCTGAAATAACCCCACTTGAGAGGGAGTTCCTTGAGAAGTTGCGAGGCACAAAGCTGGTTTCGGCCGACAGTCCTGGGGCGTCTTCGACCTCGGGAGATCACATCACTTACTTTGCCCAAACCGGCACCGGTGATTCTGCACGTGCTCTTGCATCTGTCCATCAGCCAGGATGGATAATGGACTCTGGGGCATCTCGCCATGTCACGGGATCCCATGGTGCGTTTCAGGACTATACTCAGCTACCATTGCCGGAGAGTATTCAAACCGCTGATGGTACATCCAGACCTGTAGTGGGTACAGGCACTGTCGCATGCACCCCTTCCATCACTCTAACCAATGTCTTACATGCTCCATCTTTTCCTGTCAATCTTTTATCCATTAGTGCCATTATACTTGATCTTAACTGTACTGTTTCCTTTGACATTCCTAAGGTGACTTTTCAGGAGAAGGGGACAGGACGACGACTTGGGACTGGCACATGGCATAAGGGGCTGTGGTATTTAGACAGGACTGGACTGGACAATGCATTGGCATCCTTGGAAGCAGACGCACCACCAGAAGCTTCCTGTCGCAGTGTTGAAGCCGACTTGCTACTCCACCACCAGCGTGTCGGTCATTCCTCTTTTCAAGTTATTAGTCGAATGTATCCGTCCCTATATCAAAGGGCTGATAAAGAGAAGTTATTTTGTGATGCTTGTGAGTTGGGAAAACATACCAGAAGCTCGTATGTAAGCTCGGGGATTAGGAGTTCAGCTGCTTTTGACATGATACATTCGGACGTATGGGGCCCTTGTCCTACAACCGGAATTAACGGTTTTCGATGGTTCGTCACCTTCATTGACTGTTATACCCGCGTGACATGGGTCTACCTTATGAAGAATAAAAGTGACGTCCTTGTGGCTTTTCGGGACTTTCATCGCCGGGTGGAAACACAATATGGCGCTAAAATTAAGTATTTCCGGTCTGATAATGGAACGGAGTATACTAATAAGCAGGTTGCTGAGTATTTTTCTATCCATGGAATACTACATCAAACTTCATGTGCTTATACTCCGGCACAAAATGGTGTGGCTGAACGAAAGAACAGACACCTGCTGGAAGTCGCACGGACGATGATGCTGGCTATGAATGTCCCGAAGCACTTATGGGGGCAGGCTATTTTGACGGCCTCGTATCTCATCAACAGAATGCCGTCTCAAGTATTGGACTGGAAGACACCATTGGAGATGCTTACTGGGGCAACTACATACACTGTTCCACCAAAAGTTTTTGGATGTGTGTGCTTTGTCCAAGATAATAGGCCCGGCGTTGGCAAACTAGATCCTAGAGCAGTTAAATGTGTCTTTGTCGGTTATACGACAACTCAGAAGGGATATGCCTGTTGGAGTCCAGTCGAGCGGAAGATGTTTGTCAGCATGGACGTTACATTCAGAGAACTCGAACCATACTATGGTTCGGATGAAGGTTCAGCATTTGGTGACACATCTAACACAGGTGGTGTTCGATGTGAGGGGAAGATAATAAGCCCAAATGTGGTCGTCGGATCGGTTCCGTGTCCGGTTGTAGAAAACTGGACGAAAGGGGGAGAGCACAGTGACTCAGATACAGAGAATGAAGAAGAAGATACATATGTTACGCAGGGGGAGCAGCAGACAAGGGAAAAGGAGCTCCAAGTCTACAGAAGGAGACAACAGAAGTCCAGTACTGTGTCTATGCCGTGCCCTGTGCCTACTGTACCAAGTCCCTCGTCTACTCCTGCTCCAACTCTTGAAGATGTTGCCCCCACACTGAATCACTCGGATTCTGATGCGGATCTCTCCGACTCGGATGGTATGATCTCTCCACCACCTATTGCTCCCTTAAGGAGATCTTCTCGCATCAATGCGGGTAAGGCTCCTAGTCGTTTTGATGATTATGAACATGACATTGCCAACTTTTTGTCTTATTCTAACATTTCTTCGAATTATCGAGCCTTCATTGCATCGTTAGACTCTACTTCGTTGTCCAAGTGTTGGCAGGAAGCAAAGAAAGATCCAAGGTAGAAAGCTGCAATGATGGAAGAACTTAGGGCACTGGAGAAAAATAAGACATGGGAGCTGGTTCCATTACCCAAAGGGAAGAAAGCTGTGGGATGCAAATGGGTGTACACAGTAAAAGAGACGCCAGAAGGAAAAGTAGAGCGGTATAAGGCGAGGTTGGTTGCAAAAGGATTCACACAGTCATATGGCATAGACTATGATGAGACGTTTGCCCCAGTAGCAAAAATGAGCACCGTGAGAACTCTGGTCTCCATTGCAGCGAACTATGGGTGGAAGCTATACCAGCTGGATGTGAAGAATGCCTTTCTTCATGGAGACCTGCAAGAAGAAGTGTACATGGAGCTCCCGCCAGGGTGCTACGCGACGGAATCAAACGGAGGGACGTCGCAAGAAAAGGTGTGTAAACTGAAGAAGTCGCTATACGGGCTCAAGCAATCTCCTCGAGCCTGGTTTGACAGATTCAGAAAGGCTGTCACAGGCATGGGATACCGTCAAACAAATGCAGATCATACGGTCTTCCTCCAGCATGCAAGAGGCCACATCACTATACTTGCTGTATATGTGGATGATATAGTGATCACAGGTGATGATGAAGTCGAGATCGCTAAGCTGAAGTCAAAACTCGCGAAGGAGTTTGAGGTGAAGGATTTAGGGGCGATGAGGTACTTTCTAGGTATCGAAGTGTGTGAAGGCGAACAGGAAATTGTTCTATCACAAAGAAAATACACACTAGATCTGCTGAAGGAGACAGGGATGCTGGAATGCAAAGTAGCAGTCACTCCAATTGACCAGAAGTGCAAGTTGGGAGCAGAAGCAGGAGAGCCAGTTGATCGTGAAAGATATCAACGACTTGTAGGGAGATTGATTTATCTGGGGCACACTCGTCCTGATATCTCATTTGCAGTAAGTGTATTGAGACGCTACATGCATGATCCAAGAAAGGGTCATATGGAAGCAGTATTTCAGATCTTGAGATATTTGAAAGGAACGTCGGGAAAGGGGCTATGGTTCAAGAAGAATGGACGCATAGAAGTTGAGGGATACTGTGATGCAGACTGGACGAGCTGCATAGACGACGGAAGGTCTACCATGGGATACTGTGTTTTTGTACGAGGAAATCTGGTCTCATGGAGAAGCAAGAAACAGTCAGTGGTAGCACGGTCGACAGCTGAAGCAGAATACAGAGCAATGGCTCTGGGAGTGTCAGAGTTGCTGTGGGTGAAAGCATTGCTGACAGAGTTGCAGCTGGATAAGGGAGCACCATTGCGTCTTCTGAGCGATAGTCAAGCTGCAATAAGTATAGCTAACAATCCAGTTCAGCACGACAGAACGAAGCACATCGAGATTGATCGATTCTTCATCAAGGAGAAGCTGGAACAAGGGATACTGAAGATTGACCATGTCCGCTCAGAAGAACAAGTTGCAGACTGTCTGACTAAGGGTCTTAGTTCATTAAGTCTGTCGAAGCTATGTAACAAGATGGGGATGATCAATATCTATCGCCCATCTTGAGGGGGAGTGTTGAGAATCAATAAGGGACTTTTAGTCCCACATCGGAATATGTAGTATGTAGAGGAGCTAGACTCCCTATAAGTAGTGAAGTAGTCCATCAATAAAATCATCCAACCATTATTTTCTACAGATAGGGTACATGTTTTTTCAATGTTTTCATCGTCAAGACTTGTAGAAAAGTACGGATGAATATTTATTCCAAATAACCTGTTTACCAGGTTGGATTTCGCACCTCCAATGATGTTATTTAGAGGGCTATTTATTATTCTTCCGTCCATACAGACGACCAGTATATGGGTATCTATTCCTATTCGGAATAAACCCGTTATTTTTAGTTGGATCAACCCAATATGGAGATATCTCATCCTTGGATATTTCTTTTTTAATTTTTCGATTTTCTTTTTATCGAGAAGGCAGATAGAGGAAAAATCTTCACCGCCACGTAACTCGATATTACCTTGCATTCTTTCGAATATATAAGTATGTTTGTTTAAAAACCTAGACTGGAAAGAAATAGGTTTATAAACCTCCTTTTTATCGGAGTGAGGAATTGCTTCCTTTAGCTTTTCAAGATTTTCATCTGTGATCTCAAATTGTTCACCTTTACTTTGCATGAGGCTAGAATTTGAGGTCTCTTCAGATGTAAGTTTATTCATAAATAATCTAAATTCATAGTAATGCTCATTAGGATCGTTCCTATTAGAACTACTGCTAGAACCCTGTTGAGGAATTATCTGCTGGGGAAGGGATTCTTCAACAATAGGCAGATCTTCATATTTATGAATAACAAGCAACCCAATAGGGTCACCTCTATGAATTTTATAATCACCCTCATACACTGTGTTTTTAACGGTGATAGATATATTGTGTCTTGACACTGGTTCAACAAACCCTTGTGTCAAAATTATACCTTTATTTGTATGTAACGGAACACTATGGATAATACCGTAGTATCCGATAGGTATAAATATTCTCATTCCGAGAAATATCTCAGAACTTCTGTATCTTTTGATACATACCTCTTCTTTAGAGTATAAAGTATATCCCGCAGAGACTCTCTTTAATGGGAAGGATAGCTTTATCATCAAGAAGAGTGATTTTCACCTGATTATAGGTTTTGTTTATCGTATTCATGTTAATCTTGAGATGTTCTATTGCATTACTGAGTTCCTCTCCTTCAGACGAATGATCTTCTTCAGAGAACTCATCAATAGACTCAATCTCATAGACCGAAGAAGCAAACGTATTACTGCTAATTTCGTCTAGGGTACCAATATGAATACCATACTCATCTAGGTTATTTATGACCACACTTTGTATATTTTCAGGGCATTCATTGGAAAAGTGCCCTTCTTTGTTGCATTTGAAACATTTGCAACCTTTTTTGAATTTTTTCCTTTTGACAAATTTCCTTTTCCGGAAATTCTTTTCAGATTTGAACTTCCTTTTGAAGTTGGGTTTCCACTTCTTTCGAGTAATTTTCCACTTCTTTTTACTAAAGGTTTTACCCTTCTTACATGTCTTTTTCCACTTTGGTTTTTGCCAAACTGGAAGACATCCGAATTGGAAATTAGCATCCTCATCATACTTGTTACAGCATCGGTAACCAAGTACCGAGTTTTTAATGAACTTATTCATTTGTGACGCGGCCTTAGCCTGCTCACAGGTTTCTTCCATGGTTTTCATACATGCCTTTTTCAGCATACCAGTTGTATGAACACCACCCCGTATTTTGTCATAATTTTCTTTTATAAAGTTATCCCATAGGTAGGAAATTTTGGTAAAAAATCCCTCCATCCAGAATTCCTTCTGTCTAGCATCGCTTAAATGGAAGATGAGTCCAATGTATTTGGACACAAATTCCTCAAGCATACAGATATCACACAAAACCATCTTGTGCAATATCTTATTGTAATTTTTTGAAGCTTGTGAGCTTTCTCCAGTAAAATCAGCCAGGAGTAACTCTAATAGTTTATCCAAGGCTGCATATTTATCTGGATTGGCTTTAATTTCATCAGCCATCTGAGGATTCAGCATTTCAAAGTTCCGTAACCATGCAATGCTATCACCTTGCCAATGACTGGTGGCATAGTGAATGAATCATTCAGTAGTAATGTCAGCAGAGAGGAAATAAGCCATCCCTTGAACCTTTTGAGTCCAATTTGAAATATATTCTCCAATCTATTTATGGGAAATATTCTCAAGATTAAAGATCAAACCATCAGACAAATATCTCTTGTCGTGATGGATTCCCTGTTGGGATGAGTGGATCTTAATCCAATCCTTTCGTCTTTCTTCACGATACTTTGGCGTATAAGGGGAAGTTTCCCCCAAGACAAAGTTCGGATCTCTCATAATCAACTCAGGATTAGGATTAATCGATCCTATATTAGTGTTAGGTTCAGCTTCAACAACCATTGTGTCGTTGCTACCTTGTCCTTCTTCTAGGGCACGAACATGGAGTTCTTCCATGTCATCATCAGAAGAGCCTGAATCAGAACTCTCCGCATACTTCCATTTAAAGAAGTCAATTGCTTTTGAATGTTTTTCATAATAATCATAAATTTGATCACTTTCTAGCTCTCTAGAAAGTTCCTGTTGTTGTAACCTTAAAAAGGTTTGGTAGAAATTTTCATCAATTTCTTCTGTAGGAATAGTATTAGTTTCCCTAGAAGAAAATTTCATCATATTGATGCTATTAGCCCATCTTCGTCTGGTTTGTACCACACGGGCTATTTTCTCTTTGATAGCAGGTTTGACAATTTTGCTATAGATACTATCATCAGCGTTAGGGATTTTCCCTAAGCTTTTGAGTTCCTTTTTGATGTGGATGATTTCTCGTCCAACATCCGTGATTTCTCTGAAAGTATTGTGTATATTGTTGTTCATGGTCACCAGAGTGTCCAAGATAAAGTTGTAGATCCTATTTTCAGGGTTTATATGAGAAGGAAGATGAACCAGGTATTCATATCCTCTCAGGTCATAGGGACAATGGTGGTTGTCCGCTGAGACACGATGTTCGGCTTTCGCCGAAGTATTATCTCCCATCACTACTAAAATATGCTATAGCGACGTTGTTTAGCGACGGAATAAAATATCGTCGCTAAATATGTAATATAGCGACTCCCTTCTATAGACATCGCAAAACGTCGCTGAATAGCGACGTTCAGCGACAGTAGATAAATTACGTCGCGGAATAGCGACGTTCAGCGACATAGCTTATCAAAATATGTCGCCATATATTAAAATGGTTGCGACGTTTAGTGACGTCGACTGTTGACGTCGCTAACTTTTTTACTTAGGGCACAGTACTGTTTCCTTTTTCCCCCTCACTCGAAAATTTCATAATTTTCCCTCGAGCTCTCGGCGACTCCCTCCCCCCCCCCCCCCGGCGACTCCCTCCCCCCCCCCCCCCCGCGACTCCCTCCCCACCACCCCGGCGACCCCTACCCCCCCCCCCCCATCGAGCTCCTCCTCCCCCAATCCGAGTTACTCCTCCGCTCCGGTAAACCCTAACCTAACTCCTCCTCCTCTCCCACACACACACAGACACACTACACACACACACACGGACACACACAGACACACACGGACACACACACAGCTATTGTGTGTGTTTGAGTAGGGATGGCAACTTCCCCCGAACCCGACGGGGACCCGACTTTTTTTCCCCGATGGGGACGGATTTGGGGATATAGAAACGGGGATGGGGACGGGAATGGGGATTAAACAAAATCTCCTATTATATTCGGGACCGGGTATGGGTATTGTACTCCCCGCCCCGGTAAATCCCCGACCCCGATTACTTATACTTATATGTACAACACATTTGTATGAGTTCATGATCTAGCTGGTACTAGATATAATTTTTATTAAATCAATGTTTTATCAACATTGACTTGTAAAAATTTTTGGAATGAAATAGTTTATACTATAAAGAAAAAAATTATTAACAGGGACGGGGACAAAAAATCCACTCCCAAAAGTGTTAATGGGGCAGGTTGCGGGGACGGGGACGGGGAATACATTGTTAAACGGAGACGGAAATGGGGATAAAAATTTAAACCCGATCGGGAATGGAGTACATTGTTAGATCATTAGCTAGTATTAGAGAGAGAATTATTGTAATTGCCAAGTGTAGGTAAGGATTGGGTATCTCAAGATACTAAGTTATAAGGTAAATATAGCTACACATATGTGTGTGTGTATGTGTGTGTGTGTAGAGTTGAGAGTAATTGATTAGTGTGTGATACTAAATGTATATGGGGATATAGATATTAGTGTGTGTATGCATTAGCTATAGGTTTGTGTAGTGTTTGAGAGTGTGTAAGTGTGTGTAATATTAAGATATATATATATATATATATATATATATATATATATATATAATAAGGTAACAATTATGTGTGTCTATGTGAGTATAGTAGAGTGGTGTGTGAGTGTGTAGTATAGGCTTGAGTATGTGTCCAGAGGGTGTTCAGTCGAGTGTCAGTCAATCTAGTATACTATTTATTTACCTCTATATCATACTAGGAGACTTATTTAGTACTAGTTGTGGTTGTAATTAGTTGATATTATATTCAAGACTTGTCAATAATGTCTTTGACTTTGTCATGGGGTCTTAGATATCGGTTGTAGGTGACATTATATATATATGGTCTGGCGATATCGAAACGAATCTAGTGTGTCTGAATGAGATATCGGTTGTAGGTGACATTATATTCATGGGGTCTTTGACTTTGTCATGGGGTCTTAGATATCGGTTGTAGGTGACATTATATTCAAGTCTTGAAAATTGATGTTAAGACAATTTTCAACTTGACCCTGGCGATATCGAAACGAATCTAGTGTGTCTGAATGAGATTGGCATCAGTAAGAATCGATAGCGTATGTGTACACGTTGGATGCACAAGAACTTATGTGCGATATAGCATGGTTATTAGTAACTGTCCGCTACTAATGTGTGTCCCATAATAAGACATAATATACGAATTTGTGCCTATTGGATAATGTGTGTCCATCTTTGCAGAATTATTTCCAAATGGATATGAATTACTACTTGCGGAATCGTTCATGGATGTACAATCGTCGTTCTGATGATATGTGTGGTGTGCGGGATGAATACATAGCGGGGGTAGAGCAGTTCCTGCAGTTTGCTAAGGCGTTCCCTCAGTACATGGACGGCACCAAAATTAAGTGTCCGTGTGTGAAATGTCATAACGTGAAATATTATCCAGAAGTGGAAGTGACATATCATTTGTACTCGAGGGGTTTCACGCCTAATTACTATCAGTGGACCGCACACGGAGAACTTGTGTCTTTAGCATCAGAGCCGAAGCCTTATGTTGAGTCGTATATGCATGCGGGACCTAATTTTGTTTCAGATAATCATGCATACGACGACGGGTGCGTGAACATGGTTTTCGACGCTGCGGGGCCTAGTTTCGTTCATGATGCAGCTGAGGAGGCACCGAATGTCGATGCTGCAAAGTTCATGGAGTTGCTGGAGAATGCAAAGACTCCATTGTATCCTGGTTGTGAGGATCATTCACCGTTGGAGGTGGTTACAAGACTGTTGAGCATTAAGTCATATTTTAACATGTCGCAAGAATGCTACAACCGAGTGTTGGAGTTGATTATAGAGATCTTGCCGGCGGGTGCTAAGTTACCTAAAGACTTCTATCGGTCTAAGAGGATGGTGAGATCGCTCTGGATGGGATACGAGAAAATCGATTCTTGTCGCAATGGGTGCATGTTGTACTACAAAGACGACAAGGACGCAGATGTGTGCAGATTTTGTGGTGCTGATCGCTATAAGACAACTAGTACAGGAAGGTCTACCGGTGCAAGAAGACCGACCGATTCAATGCACTACTTGCCTTTAACGCCGCGGTTGCAAAGATTATTTATGGTGAAAGAGACGGCCGAAAATATGAGTTGGCACATGCGAGAACAGATTGAAGGAGTGTTGGATCACCCATCCGATGGAGAAGCGTGGAAGCACTTTGATCGAGTGTATCCTGATTTTGCTTCAGATCCGCGTAATGTCAGGTTGGGGCTATCTTCTGACGGTTTTACTCCTTTTGGTCTTTCGGGATCCCAGTATTCGTGCTGGCCTATGATTGTCACTCCGTATAACCTACCGCCTTGGATGTGCATGAAGACTCAGTACATGTTTCTAACCGTTATAATTCCTGGTCCGAACAATCCCAAGAGGAACATTGATGTGTACTTACAGCCTTTGATAGATGAGTTGAATCAGTTATGGGAAGTAGGCGCTAACACGTACGATGTTTCCAGGAAGCAGAATTTTCAGATGAAGGCAACCCTTATGTGGACCATCAACGACTTTTCGGCCTATGGAATGTTATCTGGATGGAGCACTCATGGCCGTCTCTCATGTCCGTATTGCATGGACCGTACTAAGGCTTTCCGCTTGAAACACGGAGGAAAACCGTGCTTCTTTGATTGTCATCGACAATTTCTGCCAAAAGATCATCCGTTCAGAAGGAACAGGAATGCATTCCGTGCCGGCATTGTAGAGAAGGGTGATCCACCGCCAAGGTGGTGCGGAGCCATGATATGCGAGGAGGTTAGAGATTTTCCAAGTGCTATCGAAGATCCTACAACTGGGTACAAGTGCGATGGATTTGGTAGAGATCATAACTGGACAAAGAGGAGCATATTCTGGGATATGCCATATTGGAGTACCAATCTGATCAGACATAATCTTGATGTCATGCATATTGAGAAGAATGTGTTTGATAACATAATCAATACTGTGATGGACGTAAAGGGAAAAACGAAAGACAATCCCAAGGCCAGGTTGGACTTAGAAGAAATATGCAAACGTCCTGCGTTGCATTTGATAGAGGAGAATGGAAAACAGTTCCTGCCAAAGTCAATTTTCTCACTGGACAAGGAGGATAAAGTGAGACTTTGTCGGTGGATCCAGGGCCTAAAATTTCCAGACGGATATGTGTCAAATCTGAGAAGATGTGTCGATCCGAAGGAAAACAAATTGACGGTTATGAAGAGCCACGATTGTCACGTATTCATGGAGAGGTTAATTCCGTTTGCATTTCGGGAATTCTTACCGCAGTCAGTTTGGGATCCATTGACGGAGCTTAGCATATTCTTCAGGGATCTTTGTTCTAAGAAATTGCTCGTTGATCGTCTAGAAAAGCAAGAGAAGGATATTGCGGTAACACTGTGCAAGCTAGAGAGGCTGTTTCCTCCTGGATTCTTCGACTCTATGGAGCATTTGCCGATTCATCTATCCTATGAGACACGTGTTGGTGGACCCGTCGAATATCGATGGATGCACCCGTTCGAGCGACATTTGAATCACCTAAAAAGAAAGGTGAAAAATAAGGCACGGGTCGAGGGTTCTATTTGTGAAGCCTATGTTCTCGAGGAGATTACAAACTTTTGTTCGATGTATTTCAAGCCTCATGTTGCAACTAATAGAACGAGAGCTTCCAGAAACGACGACGGAGATCATGAATGTAATGTACAATACTGAAGGTATTCAATGCTCCAGGAAAGCCATCGGGTAAAATGAAGAAGAGATATCTGAACGATGATGAGCTAAGGGCTGCTCAGGTGTATGTATTACTCAACTGCGACGATGATGAAGTAGAGAAGCTGGAGAGGTAAGTAATTAATATGTCTACATTATTTTAATAGTGTTGATTATTATACTATTACATTTATTGAACGATGTTGTTTTCAGCATATTTAATGATGATGTGCGGTCAGGTAGGCCACACATAACAGAAGAAAAACTAGAACAAGAAATTAGGCGTTATTTTCCATCATGGTTGAGTGCATATGTAAGACTTGAGAACTCTGTAATTACCTTTCTGTATATGCACTTGAGAATGAGCTTAATTTATTTTTTCGTGGTATTTAGGTCGATCGTCCATACGCAAGACTTGAGAATGAGTCTATTAGAACGCTAGCCAAGGGACCAATTTATGCTGCAAAAATATGGCCAAGCTACTGTGTTAATGGGTTTAGGTTCAAGTCAACAACTTGCCCGATCAGAGACAACTTTGTGGATCTCGATTCCACCAAAAATAGCTGTTTGTGTATCAGATCTTCGAACTACAAAGATGTTGATGCGGGCAACGATTTCTATGGCATCCTACGGGAGATTGTGGAGCTGACATATAGTTATGGAATAGAGCCTGCTAAGATTGTGTTATTCAGGTGTGATTGGTTCGATCCGATTGAAGGTCAAGGTTGGAAAGTAGACAAGCACGGTCTTGTGGATATAAACTATCGGCGTCGATATCAAGCCTATGAACCATTTGTCCTATCAAGTCAGGCTCAGCTCGTGTACTTTACAAGTTATCCTAAACGGGGAACAACAAGGTCGGACTGGTGGACAGTATGCAAGACCAAAGCTAGAAATACCTTTGAGGTTGACGATATAGCTTATCAAGAGGATGAACTACCTCTTGTAACAAATATTATAGAAGTGGACACGACGGAAGTTCCTCATTACACATCTAATTGTGTAGAAGAAGTAGAATTATCTGAAGAGGAAGATGCAGATGAAAGTGAAGATGTAGAGGAGGAAGAAGAAGAAGAAGAAGATGAGCTAAACGAACTAGATGAATTTTCAGAAGAGGATTAAATCTGTACGTTTATTTTATCATCATATTTGACACTTTAGTGATACTTTTATCATATAAATCTGTTACACTTTAGTGACACTTTTATCTGTGACTATGATATTTTTCAAAAATCTGTGATGTCTATCATATAAATATGTATATTTGTTTTATTGTCATATGTTATTATCAGGTATAACTAGACCAGGAGGACGACGCGGAGGATATTATATTAGGCAGTCCCGTCTGCCTCGGGCTGGGGATGCAGATTCCATACCCTCATCCTCATCTCCGAGTACGCCAGTGTACCGTTCTGTTCCCGGTCCATTACCGGGACATGACAGTTCCAGCAGGTTGGCGACTCCTCCCTCGTCGTCCAGCATTCCTGATCCCGCGTCCAGCATTCCTCCTGCCGACGGCTCCATGGGGAGAGCCGATGCCGAACATATGGAGGACGGCGATCAGACTGATCCTGCCCAGGCAGGAGGTGAGAGCGACCCTCCATGCGCTCCCCCGGACGAGACGCGTATGGAGATTTGGACGGACGGGCCTACGAAGTAAGCTAATTAGTTAATATATATTTCTCAAATGATTATATGTACATATATATTCATAAAATTTATTATTGTATAGATATCGGCCTCCTGCAGTACAGAGACAGCTGGGGTTATTTCTGAGGCAGAACTATGGTGGGCCTTGGATTAACTACTCAGATGCTCCCGCAGATAGGAAGATCTTTTGGTTGGCCCACTTCAAGGTAAAAAATTTGTTTATTTTTAAATTTTAATAATCATTTGTGTATATTATATAACTTTTCTATTTTAATTCTTGTAGAGGACCTATTTCTATCCACCACACCGGGCGACGAAGATCGAGGCCCAATTTTCTGCCGTCGCAGGCAAGCTCATCCGTGATGCGATCCACGACCAGAAGTCTCGTGATCGTTCCGGAAAGCCGATCCATGGTTGGATCACGCCAGAGCAGTGGACTGCGATGAAGGCTAGATTCGGCGAGACCAGGTACCAGGAGCGGTCTGACAAGGCCAAGGTGGCGCGGTCGAGCGCCAGTAAGTGGTGTGGTGGCTCCATTCCGATGACGGAGCATTTTCGTCGTCTGGTACGTTTCCTATGACGGACATCATTTTATATATAGTTGGATAGAATATTTAATACTAATAATAGATAATATATTTTAACAGGTAAAAAAGGGTGAGGACCCCAACATGGTGACCGTCTTCCAGGTCACCCATCGGAGGGCTGGAGAGTTCATTGACGAGAGGACGACGCAGGCATATGTACGTTCTATTCTTTATATTAATTTACTATAATTTAGAAAACAGGAAAATAGATATCAATATAGACTTTAGCAAAGACTTAGACGTTAGCAAACATTGTTCTAGGCCGAGTTTCTTCGGCTACAAGAGGAGGCGGCTGCTGCTGCTAGTGCGCCAGCAGAGGGAGGGGCTGGTACTTCCTCCCAGCCGCCTACAGCTCCATCGCAGGACGACCTCTGGATGACCGCCGTTGGTGGTCTTCAGAAGTGTACGTACTACGGTACGGGATCCTACGGCGCCTATTTGGCTTCAGAGTCATCCCGGGCCCCCTCTGTCAGTGCGCAGTCTCCAGCTTCGCATGCGTCATCACGAGCTCAGGATATTGGTCATCAGATCGACGAGCTGCGTCGCGAGTTGCAGCAGCAGATTTCTGATCACAATACCGCAGAGCGACGATCCGATGATCACCGGACGATTTGATGCGGTCGAGCGCAGTATACAGGAGCTGATGAGTCTGCAGCAGGCTACAGCTGCCAGCTTGCACACGCTCACCGAGTCTACGCAGCGCACAGAGCGTAGACAGGTCGAGCTGGAGGGATCGCAGAGGACCATGTCTGCCTCACTCAGGTACAAACTTCGATTAAGGAGAGTACTCAGAGGATGGTGAGTACCCTTGTTGCGCATGGTGAGCGACTGCGAGAGCTGGAGCAGATACGTCCTCCCGGTCCATCGACGGTGCCGACTCCAGACATTGCACTGCCTCCTACTGCCCCTACGGTGCAGCTCACACAGGAGCAGTATGAGTACATGCTATCTCAGATGCGCGGCAGGGGTCCTCAGTGATCCAGTAGATTTTTTTTATCATCTTTGTATGTATTGGCCCTATGGGCCCATTGACCGTTCTGTACACTGATTTTCATTCTTATTTGCCCCCTATTGTGGACATGTATGTTTGTTGGATATTTACTTTGTTGGTATTTTCATTGAGTACATGTATGATATTTACTTGGACATGTATGTTTGTAATATCTGCGATGGGGATGACAAATATACCTACGCTGGGTTATAAGCGATGATCTGATATACAAAGGAGGTGCTGCCCAATTTTTTAAAAAATATATTTGGTATTTTTGTGATGATGTGTGTCTGTGTAAACACAGACACACAACATAACAAAAATATCAAACATATTTTTTTTAAAAAAAATTCATAATATCTGCGACGTATAGCGACGTTCTGCGACGTATAGCGACGTATCCAGACTTCGCTAATTAGCGCCGTCACGTCGCTATCCGTCGCAATCCGTCGCTCAGTAGCTGACGTGGCAGAGAGTTGACGTCGCTAATTTGGTCGCCGTACGTCGCTAAACTGCTGACGTGGCAGGCATGCCATATCATCACATAAAAAGAAATAACGTCGCTACGTAGTCGCACTACGTCGCTAATTTGGCGACGTTCAAATTCGTCGCCCTCCGTCGCTAATTTTGTGACGACCCAGCGACATTGGGGTGACGTCGCAAACAGCGACGGAGGGCGACGAATTTGTCATCTGCGACTAGCTTTTTCGCGACCTTCATTTTTCGTCGCTAAAGTCGTCGCTAATTACGTTTAGCGACGTATTTTCCTTAATTAGCGACGTATCTGGACGTCGCTAATTTGCCTTATTTTAGTAGTGCATTAAGGAGAGTATGTTCTTGAGTATATGAGCTATGGTAGGCTCAAGTATTTTCTAACAAAAGTATTCTCAGATTTCTGTGGCTGCTCGCTTTGACCCATAATTCTGCGGCTAGACATGGTTCCCTTCGTTCCTCGATACCACAGATCAAAGAACTACCGTGGCTTTCCGGCAGGGTTTGGCGTCGAACATGACCACAAGCCTAAACCACCGCTTCACAGAATTAGAGCACAACATTGGTTCGTTTCCTACACCATGCGTAAGAGCTTCCACACAGATCTCAGCTTTACTTTTGTTAGAATAACTTGAAGAAGCCTATCATCGCACCATACTCAAGAACATATATTTACTCAAACATAATTAAATGGAAGTAAAAGAAAAGAAAAGAAGACTTACTATAAACTTCAGAAGGATTTTTATTAAACTGGCTCTGATACCAGAGATGACAGAGTACAGAAGCGCAGAACACTCAAATAAACTCAAAGAATATTACAATTTTTCGTTGCCCTTACTCACATACAAGCATCTTATTTATAGGGTCGGATAGTATCACCGGTTGAGCCGGTTAAGCCACCGGGAATCAAACAGCTTTAACAAAGTAACTTCACTTTATTAAAGCAAACCATAGTTGTCTTCTTATCTTATCCTACAGTGCTTTGGATAAGAGAGAATAATACATGTTACCCTCAATAATTGATGAGAGGGTGAAATATCAAATCATGGTGGGGTCCCATACACGACCTCCCACCACCCGCTCCGAAGATCGTAATCTTCTGGAGGTGGAGAAATATGTCTAGGTGGTGTCCAATCATGGATCCACCTGTCTCGCTGCTCATCTTGAATTCTTCTCCCTTCAGACGAGGTGAGTGACAAACTAGGAGACGCAGCGACCTCTTCATTATCGTCTTCTGAAACATCCGGCGGGCTGGCTGGAGGAAATTGTCGTAGAGGAGGCACAGTTATAGGCCTCGATTTTTTCTTCTTTACCTTGGTTTTTCGCCACTGAACCCTATTCTTGTAGCGACGCAAAACCATCTTCCTCGTAATTCTTGTCTTCATAGGTCCACCATGCTTCCAGTATTGATCTGAAGACTTGCCATAAGAGTGTCTTCAGCATAGACATCGTCCCTGGCTTGCTGTCCTGCAGGTCCAAGACACAAATTGGATAAAAATTCTTGGAGAAGGGCATTGCTCGTATCTCCCTCCTCTGGCCTGTGGCATGAGTAATTGGCCAAAAGGACATTGCCTCCGCTAGATAGGACAGCCGTCCCCTGGCTCAGCTTCTGGGCTTCTACGAAAAATTCCCTGGCAGCACCAAACCTTTCCTTTGCTTCATTGAAGTTCCCCTTCTTGAACGGCGAGAACTTCAGACATGGGTCACCTTCGAGGCGGTACAGCTCCCAAATCTGGTAGGAAGGGAAACACTTGATATATCTTCTCTCCTCCCAAATGCTCCAAACTCGGAACCGGAACAACGCCTGGAACCTGGTAGCATGAGCGACAGCAGCTTCCCAGCAGACCTCTGGGATTGTCGTCTCATAGAGTTCTTTATCCGAAGTGCAAATGAACACTTTATGAAGGAATCCTTTTTTGATCTGTAATGTCATATTTACAATCTCCTGGAAACAAGATACCAGGTGAATATATTCATAGCTTGAATAGACAATCTCCAAGCCTTCAAAATACTTAGTGATCTCAGAGTCATCTAAGCGTTTGAAATATGCAAGGAGACGAGCTTCATCAATTATTTGTTGTTGGTACATAGTAATCATTCTGTACCATTCCTTCAGTCTCCATACTCTGAAGGCGCTCATTCTCAATAAACATAGCTAAGTAGAATCGCAGTATGTCTGGGATCCGGAAATTAACCAGATCATGACTGTCGATTTGCCTCAGAATCTCCTTGAGCTCTTTATGCTCGGAGCTATGTCCTTGGAAGAGATCTTTCTCTTTAGCAACCAAAGCAGGTGATCTTGAAATAGCACTATATGCTATCATCTGAAATGCCATCTGTCTCAGCTCATGGAGTTTTGCGTTGTGCTGTGCAACTTTAGCCTTTTCGGCTAGGAACTGCTTCTCAATTTGGGAAAGCCAAAAACTAGCTCCCTTGAGGTCGTTTGATTGTATGGCCCTGTAACAGCCATTAAACTTATTCCATGAGTCTTTGTCATTTTTTTCATCTCCTGGTTGTACCAATTCTTTACCATGGTGCTGGCAAAGGTATTTGTAGCTCCCCTTCCCGAAAATTTTTGAATTTATTTTTTTCTATTATTTATTTGATTTAAACGGTGATTTTTAGGATTTTATAAATCATTATTTAGTTAATTATTACGGTAGATGACGTTAGCCATAGTTGAGTTTTGAAGTACAAGACGACTAGGAATCATGGCACCGATAGTGCAGTGGCATGCCTTGACTAGTGTATTAGCCATGCTAAGGGAGACCTGTCCATAAGTGTGTCCTAAGTAGAAAAACCAGGCCAAGTTGTGACATGACCATTATAAATAGTTTAATAGATATTTTGTATATATATGACTATATTGATAATAGCCTAATACTATAAATATATATATATGGCCGTAGTCTTGGTTATGTTTTGATGTGCATATCGACTAGGAATTTTGGTTTGGCTAGTGTGGTCGTGCGCTTTGACTAGTGTATTAGACATGGTAGGGATGTCATAGCCATACCTATGTCCCACATATGGAATTAAGCTAACTAGTGGTTTTTTATATTCAATTATTTAATTATCTACGGTATATAATTTAGTTGTCTTTTATCTTATACATTATATATTGATAGGTTGCTAGTGCGCCAAAACCCTTATCTAAATCTTAGCTAAATATATTTATATAGTTGTTAGGCCTTCAGGAATGTTGTAAGGCCCTAAGCATTTCATTATATTGTTTAGGCCCTTAATGTGTTTATATATATCCGGCCTCTCACAGCCGATCAAGGCCAGGCCATCCATGTTTTATATAAACCAAACCCACAATTTCTATCATTCCTTCCCTACACAATGACCACCTTAACTAAGCCCATAACACTATTTGAAGGCCCTAACCCGACTCATCTATTATAAAAGGAGAAGTTGTAGCAGCCCAACCCTACTTCTCCTAGGCCACCCCTTCTTTTCCATCTCCATCTTCTTCGATATAACTCCCATGCCTACCCCACCGTGGCCATCGATGCGGCCGACACCAGGTGGTGGTCAGGTTCATTGCCAACGACGACGACGCTGCGACAACTCTCCTTTGTGCATCCGTACCAACCAGTCGGCGTCGAAACTTGAGTTCCCTTTGGCAATGTCGGCTGTCCCGACATACCGGCCTCCATGTGTCGAACACCCAGAAGACTCTCCGAGGCATGCGACTCTTCCGCAACGCCGCGTCACAGCCTCACCATTGACTGCAACCATGAAAACTCGACATCGATCCCTATCAGATCATCTGAGTAATGATCGTGCGATTTGTGACGTCGAGACCACTTCTTTCCGCATCACCAACCACCCCCTCGATCAGCCCAGCGCTGCTTCCTTCGACCATGGCCTTGCGTGCTACCTCACGAAGCAAGGCTGCATCCCAAGGCCGCTGCCATCGAAGTGTGACTCATCGCGCTCTTTGCGGTGCAAGCCATAACCTGCACCAAGGACCCGCCGAGCCGTTGTACCCGAGGATTCCCAATGATCTCGCCGAGCACTCCTCTCCGCGCCCGTTCAGACCGTCGATTGCAGGACCTTCACCTGAGACCAAGCGGACCTGCCGAATTCGAAGGCATCATATCACCCGCACCCATATTTCAAACCATGGAACATTGTCCCTTTGAAGCAGCGGAGAATATTAGAGTAGACAGTTTCATGCAAGGTGAGTTATACAACTAACCCCCTATTTTCCTATAAATTTGAAATTTGGGCACTCACACCAATCTACAGATTGTACATATAGATAGACAATAGAGTATATTATTATACTTAACCCCCTCCTTCTCTCTTTGTACCTATACTGTGCATGCAAATGGAAGTCAATAGTAAAAGGAATCTTTTAAACGTAGGAAACCAAAAGTTAAGCAAAGTATTGCATGTATAGTTAAAGTTAGTTGAATAAAATAAGAATAATTTAGACAAGAATAAGTGTAATTATATTAAAAATCTATATATAGTAATGTCAGTTGAAGAGTTAGATAATACTACATAAAAAGTCCATAAAAAGACAATTGAGTTATATATTAAATAAGCATGTATTAAATAGTATAGTGTGATTTCATGAATAATTTAGGTTGGATTCTTATTCGGGCTCTGGACCTCAGCACGAAATTTGGGGCAATTTTGTGCACGGCCCACCGGGATCCAAAATTGGACATACCGTTGGGTTCGTATCATCAAAACGAATCCGTAGACATGTAGTTTGACGACTTTAGAGACCATTGACTCTGGCACGCTTTTCGATGCAAAGCGGGTCCAACGGCGGACACCGTTTTGGCCCGAAATTACCGTTTTGCCCCTATGTCCAGAATTGGACTTAAGGACAGGCAATCCTAGCTAATTTGACTATTCTGAGAACGTTGATAATGTTTGTTTCAGCTTTCGAAGACAGTGTGATGATGTGGATTTTATGGCTTATCAGTTGATGATATTTTGTTGGATCTGCATGCAACCTCCAGGCAAGATACCTTGCCTCCCTCTACAGTTCATTACTCATGCTTACAGTTCCTTTACTTTATATATGCTATCAGTTAGTTCTCTAGTTGTTCATGATTTACATGCTTATTTAGTCCCTATATCTTTATATGTTATCAGTTAGTTATTTCAGTACTCTTGATTTGCATGCTTTACTTTAGACAGTGTTTACTGGTTTATTAGTCGTGTTCTTTTATCGTTATCATGCTTGACTGGATGTCGTGGTTCTACCGGATTGGTTCCCTCTCGTACCGTGTCGTGAGTCGTATCGTATCATAGGATGAATAAGTCATAACAGAACTGTTGTACCTTGAATTCTTGAAGCTAACCTGCGAGTCCACACTAGGGGCGAGGGTTAGTAGTTATCTGTATCTTGATCCCTGAAGCTAACCTGCGAGTCCACACTAGGGACGAGGGTTAGTAGTTATTTGAAGCTAACCTGCGAGTCCACATTAGGGACGAGGGTTAGTAGTTGATGCTAGCCTGCGAGCCCACACTAGGGGCGAGGGTTAGTAGTTATTGATCCACACCTGCGAGTCCACATTAGGGGCGAGGGTGATGCTAGCCTACGAGTCCACACTAGGGACGAGGGTTAGTAGTTAAAGCTAACCAGAGAGTCCACACTCGGGACGAGGGTTAGTAGTTGTTCAAACCTGCGAGTCCACACTAGAGGCGAGGGTTTGAGTATTCGATTGGTTATCCATTGACATCGTGATATCGTATTCTCTTGTTCTTCTCCAGCAGTTCGTTTATGCGTAGTGGTTCTTCCAGTCGTGTATAGTTGTATTTTCGTGTTGATTAGTCTTTTCCCGTTTATTTCCTATATTTTCTTTATTGCATGATAAACTGCTAGATAGGCATGTTTTTATGTATCTTGCTATGTCCCCTGAAGACCTGATGATCTCTTCAGGTTTAGCGATTGCATGGAGTTAGTTAGCAGAGCGGGATGGTAGAGGATTGCGATGCATGATACAGGTATTAGTCAGTGATTTTACATTGTTATTCTTTCGTGCTTTACATTCCTTATCATGAGTTATCTTGTTTATTGACTCAGTTTAGAGACTCTCGTTATTTTCCTTGGAGTCTCATCGGACATATATGCTAGTGGGCTGCATACCACGACACATACTTGTTCATTCTTGTTTATTATTCTTATTGTAGATTGAGATATAGATTTGTTTGCCATGATTTGGAAGCTTACCCTAGTCGTGACAGCGTTTACGTATTCGAGTCGGACTGGAGTCCGCTTGATGCGTAGCTGGCTTGCTCACGAACTCGCGTCCGAAAAGCGGGTGCGGGTCGTGACAGTTTTCCCCTGGTAAGGAACCATTCTTTTTTGTCCTTCCAACACCCTACCTTTCGGATTTGCATGTGCGGTTGGTGCATGTACGGCCATGGGGTTGTCATTCCCCTGCTGGCTGTTCGCCTGCGTTAGTGGGCTATTCGCCCCTGGAACTAGGTTGTTCACCATCACCGTTCCTGACGAAGAGGCTGCATTGCTTGCAGCATTCGCCTTGGCCTTTTTAGGGCCCGTTACTGGTGAAAAGGCCTCTGCCTCTTCATGTCTTCATGAATCTTTTTTAATCTTTTAAACTCCTCGGCGTCCATCGCATTATGGCCTGGTAAGAGTGTCAGCCAGGAAGTTAGTATATCCAGGGATGTAAACAACATCATAATTAAAATTTTCTAAATACATAGCAATTCTAATCCTTCGGAGATTTTTCTCTGGATTATTAATGGTCTTTTTCTTCAGAAACTGAGCAACCGATTTGTTGTCAGTCTCAATAATAAAATTTCTATAAAGGAGATATATTTTCAGGCTCTTAATGGCTAATTTAACAGTTAATAATTCTGTATCATAAGTTGCATACTTAATCTGGGTTCTCGTGAATTTTCCAGAGGTATATGCAACGATTTTCTTATTTTTTGCAATTAATATTCCTGCCCAAAAGAGATCAGAAGCATCCGTTTGTAGGACCAACTTATCATCATCAGGTGGAAAATAAAGGATTTTTTGGTCTTTAACCAGGTCCTTGATTTTAGCAATCTCCTCTTTCTCCTTAGGTGAAAGGGAAATGGAGATCTTGCTGGTGTCCCACTTTCTGGGTTGTTCACCAGTAAGTAGTAACTAGTTTATATTTTGCTTGTCCAGCGGCTAGCTTATCTTGTAACTTCTCAACTCTAGCAGAAAGATGTGGTATAAATTTTCTACCATAGTTAAGTAATCCAAGAAAGCTCTGAAGCTTTTTCAGTGTTTTAAAGTCATCAAGAAAATCCCGAATCTTGGTATAGATATACTGTTGCAGGTCAATCTGGCCATTTTTGATTATTTTTCCTAAGAAATCGATTTGTCTTAAAGAGTTCAATCTTCTTAGGACTGAGGATAATACCATTATCCAACAAAAGTTTAACCACTTGTAATATTTATGTTCTTCCGCAGTTTTAGAGAACACAAGAATATCATCAATATATACTACCACGAATTCCAAATGACCAAATATGGAATTCATCCATTTCTGGAATACTTGTGGAGCGTTTTTTAATCCAAAGGGCATAACTAACCATTCAAAATGTCCCTAAGGACAACTGAACGCAGTCAGCTCAATGGAGGTTTAATCTGCAAGTTTGATTTGCCAAAAACCTGATTTAGCATCAAACTTACTATAAAATTTAGCTCCCTGTATTTGCTTAATCATATTTTCAGCAGAGAGAATAAAGTATCCGTCAAACTTTGTGTAGTTGTCAAGTTTTCTGTAATTAATTACCATTCTAGCTTTTTCACGTTTTATCTCAGCATGATTCCTGACCAGGAATGCCGGAGATGAATGGGTGCTAGAACTTTTCTATATTAACTTTAATCGAAGCAGTTCGTCAATCTGTTTAGCAAATTCCTCCTTATCGGAAGGAGAAACCATAATGATGTTGACCCGAACTTTCGATTCTTTGTGAATGTCTAAAAGCTCAATCTTGCAATATCTAGGAGCTTTATCAAACCACTTTAATGGGTTATCTGACTACAACGGTTCTAACATTCCATGAATAATTCGATGGAAGTTGTTATCCGCTGAAATATTATAAGTGCAGACCTTATCAGTCGTAGTAATCTCACCACGCTGGGCTGCCGGTGTATATTTATTAGCAATTGAGACATTAAATGGTATTCGCGGGATAGAGCGACCATCAATGTCAAAATAATGTCGATTAAACGGAGGATAATGCTTGAGATTATCCATACCGATTAAACAATCATTATCACACTCCTTTGGGAGTAATATGAAGGTATATTGATAAGTTTTACAATTTCCATGTATATCTGGAAGTTGTACCTCAATATTGGCTCTATGGTTAACCAAAACCTGACGTCCCATGAAATCATTTAATTTACATGGACGCTCAAGCTTAACCTTTAGATGCTCAGGTATGAATAATTCTTGTAATAAGCTCACTTCCGCTCCCGTATCGACAAGAGCGTGAATAGTCAGCTCATTATACTCTGGGATACATATCGTCAAGGGTATAAAAATATGTCCTTGTGGAGCAGTCTTGAGATCAAGAGTCGCTCTTATCATTATTAGGATTAATAATTTTGTCCCAATCTAGGACTTCATTTGTAGTCAGTTGGTCATCAGCATCTAGCTGAAGCCAATCGTCTATATTGTATTTATTCAATTGCTCAAGTTCAATCCCTACTTGATCAACCGAGGTACTCGGAATCTAGAGGTCAAGGATATCATTAAATGGTAGATCTATATGATCAGTATTATCATAGGGTAAATTGATATTGGTATCGGAAGAATCCGTATCACCCAAATCAATAACCCTAGCGAAAGTTACTTTTCTTTTCTCTTTATTTTTTTGTATATAATCGATATTTCTTCTATTTTTATAAAGATGGATATGTTCTCTGAGCAGTCTCTTTGTTTTTTCTCTGTGTCTCATTACAACAGTTCTGTAATTCGACCCGGAAGTTTCTGTTTTGATAATATCTTTGAATTTATTTGTCAAACAGAGCATCTTGTATGCTTCCCGGATTTGAAAAGCATTATAGCTCATTTTTTTTTAATAATTACTGAGGTTTTCTCGGCTTTCTTCCATTAAGATAAATCCGAGCCTCGTTCCCGAATTCGGGGTAAAGGGTTACTAACCACTAGATTATCTCTTCTAGACCTTTCATCTAGTAAGAGTCTAGTTCTTCCCTCAATGGGGATTCACTAATGCTAGCCCTATGAGCATACTCGTCAGAAGATGTCTTTTCTGTACCGAGATGATCCATAGAGTTAGATCGTGAAATCTTTACTGCGTTGGAGGAAGATGACTCAGCATCATGCATTCTGGGTCTGCTTCCACTCACAACAGTAGATATAGTATTGCCCGAGGCAATAAAGTACTCAGTAAGTACCTCTAGTTTTGGTTTTAGAGACTTAACAAATATTTGCATTTCATTGTCGAGTCTCAAATGTTCTAATTTAACTAATCTTGGTTGTATAGTTTTACCTATTCCAACCTCGAATAGCTTAACTAGATGTTTTGGAGTAATTGACTTGAATGTTGGGGTATCATTCAAAGCCATACAATGTTCCCATTGAATGCCCAAAACTTTTGATCCCGGCATAAGTTCTATGCCTTGTAGGTTTATGGATAGGGTACATGTTTTTTCAATGTTTTCATCGTCAAGACTTATAAAAAAGTCCGGATGAATATTTATTCCAAATAACCTGTTTACCAGGTTGGATTTCGCACCTCCAATGATGTTATTTAGAGGGCTATTTATTATTCTTTCGTCCATACAGACGACCAGTATGGGGGTATCTATTCTTGTTCGGAATAAACCCATTATTTTTAGTTGGATCAACCCAATATGGAGATATCTCATCCTTGGGTATTTCTTTTTAATTTTTCGATTTTCTTTTTATCGAGAAGGCAGATAGAGGAAAAATCTTCTCCGCCACGTAACTCGATATTACCTTGCATTCTTTCGAATATATAAATATGTTTGTTTAAAAACCTAGACTGGAAAGAAATAGGTTTATAAATCTCCTTTTTATCGGAGTGAGGAATTGCTTCCTTTAGCTTTTCAAGATTTTAATCTGTGATCTCAAATTGTTCACCTTCACTTTGCATGAGGTTAGAATTTGAGGTCTCTTCAGATGTAAGTTTATTCATAAATATTCTAAATTCATAGTAATGCTCATTAGGATCGTTCCTATTAGAACTACTGCTAGAACCCTGTTGAGGAATTATCCGCTGGGGAAGGGATTCTTCAACAATAGGCAGATTTTCATATTTATGAATAACAAGCAACCCAATAGGGTCACCTCTATGAATTTTATAATCATCCTCATACACTATGTTTTTAACGGTGATAGATATATTGTGTCTTGACACTGGTTCAACAAACCCTTGTGTCAAAATTATACCTTAATTTGTATGTAACGGAACACTATGGATAATACCGTAGTATCCGATAGGTATAAATATTCTCATTCCGAGAAATATCTCAGAACTTCTGTATCTTTTGATACATACCTCTTCTTTAGAGTATAAAGTATATCCCGCAGAGACTCCCTCTTTAATGGGAATGATAGCTTTATCATCAAGAAGAGTGATTTTCACCTGATTATAGGTTTTGTTTATCGTATTCATGTTAATCTTGAGATGTTCTATTGCATTACTGAGTTCCTCTCCTTTAGACGAATGATCTTCTTCAGAGAACTCATCAATAGACTCAATCTCATAGACCGAAGAATCAGACGTATTACTGCTAATTTCGTCTAGGGTACCAATATGAATACCATACTCATCTAGGTCATTTATGACCACACTTTGTATATTTTCAGGGCATTCATTGACAAAGTGCCCTTTTTTGTTGCATTTGAAACATTTGCAACCCTTTTTGAATTTTTTTCCTTTTGACAAATTCCCTTTTCGGAAATTCTTTTCAGATTTGAACTTCCTTTTGAAGTTGGGTTTCCACTTCTTTCGAGTGATTTTCCACTTCTTTTTACTAAAGGTTTTACCCTTCTTCCATGTCTTTTTCCACTTTGGTTTTTGCCAAACTGGAGGACATCCGAATTGAAAATTAACATCCTCATCATACTTTTTACAGCATCGGTAACCAAGTACCGAGTTTTTAATGAACTTATTCATTTGTGACGCGGCCTTAGCCTGCTCACAGGTTTCTTCCATGGTTTTCATACATGCCTTTTTCAGCATACCAGTTGTATGAACACCACCCCGTATTTTGTCATAATTTTCTTTTATAAGATTATTCCATGGGTAGAAAATTTTGGTAAAAAATCCCTCCGTCCAGAATTCTTTCTGTCTAACATCGCTTAAATGGAAGATGAGTCCAATGTATTTGGACACAAATTCCTCAAGCATACAGATATCACACAGAACCATCTTGTGCAATATCTTATTGTAATTTTTTGAAGCTTGTGAGCTTTCTCCAGTAAAATCAGCCAGGAGTAACTCTAATAGTTTATCCAAGGCTGCATATTTATCTGGATTGGCTTTAATTTCATCAGCCATCTGAGGATTCAGCATTTCAAAGTTCTGTAACCATGCAATGCTATCACCTTGCCAATGACTGGTGGCATAGTGAATGAATCCTTCAGTAGTAATGTCAGCAAGGAGGAAATAAGCCATCCCTTGAACCTTTTGAGTCCAATTTGAAATATATTCTCCAATCTGTTTATGGGGAATATTCTCAAGTTAAAGATCAAACCATCAGACAGATATCTCTTGTCGTGATGGATTCCCTGTTGGGATGAGTGGATCTTAATCCAATCATTTCGTCTTTCTTCACGATACTTTGGCGTATAAGGGAAAGTTCCCCCTAAGACAAAGTTTGGATCTCTCATAATCAACTCAGGATTAGGATTAATCGATCCTATATTAGTGTTAGGTTCAGCTTCGATAACCATTGTGTCGTTGCTACCTTGCCCTTCTTCTAGGGCACGAACATGGAGTTCTTCCATGTCATCATCAGAAGAGCCTGAATCAGAACTCTCCACATACTTCCATTTAAAGAAGTCAATTGCTTTTGAATGTTTTTCATAATAATCATAAATTTGATCAGTTTCTAGCTCTCCAAAAAGTTCCTGTTGTTGTAACCTTAAAAAGGTTTTGTAGAAATTTTCATCAATTTCTTCTGTGGGAATAGTATTAGTTTCCCTAGAAGAAAATTTCATTATGTTGATGCTATTAGCCCATCTTCGTCTGGGCAGGGGCTATTTTCTCTTTGATAGCATGTCTAACAATTTTGCTAGAGATACTATCATCAGCGTTAGGGATTTTCCCTAAGCTTTTGAGTTCCTTTTTGATGTGGATGATTTCTCGTCCAACATCCGTGATTTCTCTGAAAGTATTGTGTATATTGTTGTTCATGGTCACCAGAGTGTCCACGATAAAGTTGTAGATCCCATTTTCAGGGTTTATATGAGAAGGAAGATGAACCAGGTGTTCATATCCTCTCAGGTCATAGGGACAATGGTGGTTGTCCGCTGATACACGATGTTCGGCTTTCGCCAAAGTATCATCTCCCATTAAGGAGAGTATGTTCTTGAGTATATGAGCTATGGTAGGCTCAAGTATTTTCTAACAAAAGTATTCTCAGATTTCTGTGGCTGCTCGCTTTGACCCATAGTTCTGCAGCTAGACATGGTTCCCCTTCGTTCCTCGATACCACAGATCAAAGAACTACCGTGGCTTTTCGGCAGGGTTTGGCCTCGAACATACGACCACAAGCCTAAACCACCGCTTCACAGAATTAGAGCACAGCATTGGTTCGTTTCCTACACCATGCGTAAGAGCTTCCACACAGATCTCAGCTTTACTTTTGTTAGAATAACTTGAAGAAGTCTATCATCGCACCATACTCAAGATCAATATTGGAAGGGCATTGCTCGTATCCCCTTCCTATTGTGATTCTGACTGGGCTAGCTGTGCTGACGACAGGAGATCCACCTCGGAATACTGCATATTTGTAGGAGGCAACTTGGTCTCTTGGAGGAGTAAGAAGCAGTCAGTGGTGGCCAGATCAACAGCTGAAGCAGAATATAGAGCTATGGCCTTGGGAGTCACAGAGCTATTGTGGTTGAAGAATATGCTGATAGAGCTGCAGCTGGACCAGAAAACCAAGATGAAGCTATGGTGTGACAACCAGTCAGCTATTAGTATTGCCAATAATCCAGTACAGCATGACAGGACCAAGCATATCGAGATTGACAGATTATTCATCAAAGAAAAGCTGGATAGTGGACTACTAGAGCTGGGCTATGTTCCAACCAAAGATCAGGTAGCAGACGGACTGACCAAGGGGCTTAGCTCTGTCAGCATGACGAAAGGATGTGACAAGATGGGCTTAGTGAATATCTTTCGTCCATCTTGAGGGGGAGTATTGGAATATCCTATTGGTATTTTTGGTATGTTGGAATATGTGTTGGAATATCCTATTAGTATATTTGGTATGTTGGAATATGCCATAGGATATTCCTATAGAGAGTTAATGTAATGAGAATATGCCATAGGATATTCCTATAGAGAGTTAATGTAATGAGGAGGTTGTAAGGCTATAAATAGCCAAGAGATTATCAATAAAATATAACAACTATTTTCTACAACTATTTTCTACAGAGCCCTTTGATAAGCCTCTATGACTTTTATGTGGTATTCACAACCTTTATCCACTTGATGTTTGGGAGTTTCTTTTTCTATTTAATGTTGGCTGTATTCCTCCTACACGCATAAAGCTTAGTCCAGAATGTAGATAGTTAGGAAATTTGGGGTTTGGGAACCTTCACCATCGGTTGTCAACCTAACGTCAACCCTCTATGTTGATGCCAATTTCCAAGACTAGGTAGCTATCAACAAGAGAGGTTATTCCATAAAACCTACACGGCCAGTTGGCAGGTGGGGAGTTTTTGGATATGCAGTTTAAGCTCATGCAACCAAGAGCACCCTCCAAGTTCCCCTAGATTATAAAAGAATCTAGACGAAGAGGTTAGGTGATACAATTTGCTATAGGCTCTGAATCAGCTTTAAGTTCCATCTCTTATGATAACAAAAATGGATGACACCTTAAATAAATAACACTAATATTGAAAATAAAGCATCACTTCACTTATTCCACTGAATATGACATAAATGTTGTTAACAAGAAGCAAATATGACGACCACATACCGGAAATCAATTCTCTTTTGCTTCCTTCAGGCAATACACGATACCACTGAATAGAATAAATTGAGATGTCTGGAGCAGCAGCTGTTCGAGGTATAATATGTAAACATGAGCCTAGACATTCAGGACCCTGAAGTTCATACACTTGGGACCTGTTTTCTTCGAGCATTCTGTTCATCTCTAACTGCAGAGGTCCAAATGCAAGGAAATGGGTCATGCCAATTTCAAGCACAAGTAATATGCATGCCAGTGAGCAGGTGTGTTTATCAATGAACCTACTTAAAGAGAATTTTGCACGACAATTACTTTTGTAGACTCGATTAACTTTCCCAAATTATAATTCAATTTTCTATATTATGTTTGTAGTAACTTTCTTCTTCTTTGTAAAATTTGAAAAGATTTACGTCTTAAAAATCTTGAATATCAGCTATAGTGACACAATGTTGACCGAATATAGACACGGTTATGGATAAGGACATTATATGGTTAAGGGATACCGGCATTTAAAAAAATGTACAGTCTAATCACCTATGTTGCAGGAATACGGACACCGATACTGGTACGGACACCGATACAGATACGGACACCATTTTCCCGTGTCCGTGCAACATAAGAAGTCATTTGTTGTAGACAGCAGACCCATGGTATCTATACACACACTCGTCCACAATAAACAGGGTGTATTAAGAGTTTATACACCCGTATGAAAATATAGGATGGAGCTGGAAACATGGTGATCTGTATGCCGAATGTGATCTACAGTGTCAAAAAGTTATGGGGACCAAATTTAAAGTGGTTCAATAACTCATTGCCTATGCATGAACTGCAAAATGAATGTCTTTTGATGAGTTCTTACAAACTATTTATTTTGTGTCCATTAAATTCACAGGTTGGAGGTTCTCAAACCATAATTCTCAATCTACTTGGATAGTTGGATTTTAGAATGTCTAGATCACAATTAACAATACTGCTTTGTCATATGATTGCCAAGTACTCGGTTTAGGTGTATGTAAAGATTTATAACACATTGCTTGTGTATTATATTATTAAAACCTTCATGTGTGTGTGTGTGTGTGTGTGTGTGTGTGTGTGTGAGAGAGAGAGAGAGAGAGAGAGAGAGAGAGGGAGGGAGAAAGAACAATGAGTACACTATTGTTATTCAGCATTTAGATTTGGAAATTGTGTTCTCAACAGTGTCTTAACACAATGAAACTCAGGGTCTCATGGAATTGATAATAGTAAGATTTCACACACCCACACATGGCACAATCACACGCAGGAGAGAGAGAGAGTAACTTAATATAGGTTCAATAAATATAGCTTCCACAGATGTTTTATAATAACTTCATATACCGTGTTCTACAAAATTCTAAGAATATAAGGAATCATAGGAAACGAGGGGATATGGGTGTGCATGTGAAACCCAAACTAGGTAGACAAGTGCAGATCGAGAAACAGATGATATGAATTATGAATATTGTGAAATTGAAAGAAAGAATAAAACTTAAAAATTGAGTATCAACAGTAACAAAGATCAAAACAGAAGATACAGAAAATGAATCAAACCTCTTTCCTCAGTTTAATACAGTACACAGACTTTTCTGCTAGCTGAATCCTCAATCCTTGAAGTTCATGCTCCATATCCATTACCTACAAAAGGTATTCAGTTGCCATTAGTAGTGTATAAGAAAGAGCTAAACTACGAACCATGGATAATCCAAAATTGGTGTCTCAGTTTCGTGCCTGAGTCAATCATGTATCATACATGAAATGGGCACTCAAATAACACTACTGCATGCCGAAATCAGTGTGTTGTCAGTGTCCTCGTGTTCCTATCCAGTCATATTCGGACCCGTGAAACATTGGCCAATAACATTATGACCAGCATCTTCAAAGTCTGTCATAAAGACTCAAGGAAAAGAATGTACTGATACTGTCAAGATCGAAGACCTTTAAAGAATTATTGTTGAGATTGATTGATGAATTTCATTGATAATCTCATAGACTTTATATAGCCTTTACATGATAGAATATCCTGTGGCATATTCTGGCATCCCAAATATGTCCTCAGGATATTTCCATACTAAATATAACATATTCTCATACTAAATATATCAACACCCCCCTCAAGATGGGCGAAAGATATTCACTAAGCCCATCTTGTCACATCCTCTCATCATGCTAATAGAGTTAAGCCCCTTGGTCAATCCGTCTGCTACCTGATATTTGGTTGGAACATAATCCAGCTCTAGTAGTCCACCATCCAGCTTTTCTTTGATGAAGAATCTGTCAATCTCGATATGCTTGGTCCTGTCATGTTGTACTGGATTGTTGGCAATACTAATAGTTGACTGGTTGTCACACCATAGCTTCATCTTGGCTCCCTGGTCCAGCTTCAGCTCCATCAGCATATTTTTCAACCACAATAGCTCTGTGACTCCCAAGGCCATAGCTCTATACTCTGCTTCAGATGTTGATCTGGCAACCACTGACTGCTTCTTACTCCTCCAAGTGACCAAGTTGCCTCCTACAAATATGCAGTATCCCGATGTAGATCTCCTGTCGTCAGCACAGCTAGCCCAGTCAGAATCACAATAGCCCTCGATGCTCACATGATTATTTCTTCTGAAAATCAGTCCCTTCCCGAGGGCTCCCTTCAAGTACCTCAGAATCTGGTACACTGCGTCCATATTACCCTTCCGGGAGTCATGCATATAGCGGCTCACTACACTGACCGCAAAGCTGATATCAGGTCGAGTGTGGCTCAAGTAGATCAACTTGTCCACCAATCTCTGATATCTATCCCGATCAACTGGTTCTCCAGCTTCAGCATCCAGTTTGAACTTCTGGTCTATCGGTGTCGTAGCTGGTTTGCATCCCATCATCCCTGTTTCCGTAAGCATGTACAGTACGTACTTCCTCTGAGAAAGAACAATTTTCTCTGTATCTCGAGCAATCTCAATCCCGAGGAAGTATCGAAAAGGGCCAAGATCCTTCACCTCGAACTCCTTGCCAAGCTTCCCTTTGAGTTGGGCGATCTCCTGCTCATCATCGCCTGTAATAATCATATCATCTACATACATCGCAAGCATGGTGATGTGGCCTCCACTTCGTCTGAAGAAGACAGTATGATCAGCATTGATCTGCTGATATCCTATCCCTATCATTGCTCTCCTGAACCTGTCAAACCATGCTCGAGAAAACTGCTTCAGTCCATAGAGGGACTTCTTCAGTCTGCAGACCTTACCTTCTGTCTGATTGGTGCCGAATCCTGGTGGTATCTTCATGTACACCTCCTCCACTAGATCCCCATGAAGAAATGTATTCTTCACATCCAGTTGGTGTAGCTTTCATCCTCCATTGGCTGCCAGAGAGATCAAGGTCCTGACAGTGCTCATCTTTGCCACTGGTGCAAAGGTCTCGTCATAGTCAATGTCGTACGTCTGACTGTATCCTTTTGCCACCAGTCGAGCTTTATAGCGCTCAACTGTCCATCTGGGTTCTGCTTCACCGTGAAAACCCATTTGCATCCGACTGCTCTCTTCCCTTCTGGTAGTCTCACCAGCTCCCAAGTATGGTTCTTCTCAAAAGCTCCCAACTCCTCGTGCATCGCCGCTTTCCACTTTGGATCGTTCTTGGCAACCTGTCAATTGTTAGGTACAGTAATACTATCCAAAAATGCTATAAATTCTCCATGAGAAGAAGAGATATGGTCATAAGAAACAAACTTAGCAAGATCCCAACCATATCTGTCCGGAGGATTTCTCGCATTACTGCGAGTAGTCCTTCGTGTAGATAGTGGTGTGGAAGATGTAGGAGGAATGATATCACCTGAGGAGGATGGTGGTGTAGATGAGGAGGATGGCGGTATAAGTGTCTCAGGAGTTGGGACAGACGCAGGCAGGGGACTTAGCACTGGCACTGTAGGTACTGGTCCTGCAGTTTGCTTCTCTTCTGCTATAGGTAAGTAACTCCCCCTGAGCCGTAGGCCTAACACTTCTCATCTCCTTCCCCTGTTCCGCTTCACATTTATGTTCCTCCTCAACCGTGCCTCTGTGCTAAACTTCTAAATCGGTTACCACCAAGTTCTCCATCTCCCCCTCTCGCCTTATACTGGTAGTATTAGACGTGTTGTGTGAAGTTCCCTTCTGGCGGTAATATGGCTCATGCTCCCGGAAGTGAACATCCATACTAACAAACTTCTTCTTCTCTACTGGACTCCAGCACACATACCCATTTTGAGTTGTTGAGTAGCCCACAAAGATGCACTTGACCGCTCTAGGGTCAAGTTTTCCAACTGATGGTCTGTTGTCTTTCACAAAACACACATCCGAACACCTTCAGTGGAAGTATCCCACTATTATTGTCTCACAATACTTCACGTGGGGACTTCCATCCCAGGATTTTTGAAGGCATCCTGTTGATAAGTTGAGCTGCTGTCAACACTGCATGCCCCCCATAGATTTTGTGGGACATTCATGTCGATCATCATACTTCTTGCGGTCTCCAGAAGGTGTCGGTTCTTCCTTTCTGCTATTCCATTTTGTGCTGGTGTGTATGCACAAGTGATCTGATGCTGTATTTCGTGTGCTGACAAGTACTCTGCAAGCGTCTTGTTAGTATACTCCGTTCCATTGTCAGACCTTAGTACCTTCACTACTGCATTGTACTGAGTCTGGACATGCTTATAAAAATTCCAAAAACAGGCAAATACATCACTCTTATTTTTCATCAGATACAGCCAAGTGATACGAGATGCACAATCAATAAAGGAAACAAAGTACTTATATCCATTCATAGTGTTAGTAGCACATGGACCCCAAACATCAGAATGTACTACCTCAAAAGCAAAAGAGCTCTTATGACCAGTACCAACATATGAGCTTCTAGTAAGTTTTCCTAACTCGCATGCATCACATACTAATTTCTGTTTATTTGTTTTTGCATAAATCTCTGGATACAGCTTACTTAGAGTATCAAAGGAAGAATGTTCCATCCTCCTATGATGAAGTATCAAAGTATCTTCAGTCCTCTGTTGCAGCTCTCCCATTCCAGCCTTATCAATGCTGAGTCCAGTCCTCCTCGATCTAGGTACCACAGTCCCTCATGCCAAGTGTCAGTCCCAAGTCTTCGTCCCGTCCCTTTCTCCTGGAAGATCACCTTAGGAATATCAAAAGAAACAATGCATTTAAGTTGAAGAATTATAGAACTAATGGACAGAAGACTGACTGGAAAGGATGGAGCATGTAAAACATTGGATAATCTTACTGAACCTATACAATTAACAGTACCCTTACCGACTACTGGCTGGAAAGTGCCGTCTGCAGTCTGAATGGTGTCTGCTGATGCTAGGTGAGTGTATAAAGAAAACTCACTAGCATTTTCGGTCACATGCCGAGATGCTCCTGAGTCGATAATCCAGTCTGACATTTTAAGGGAAGACATAGATGCAAGAGCAAGTGACTCGTCAGTACCTTCTGATGGGTGGGTATACATAGCGGCACTGCCTCCAACGAAAAATAGGATGGATGCCTCCTCTGTTCCACTCCTCCTGTCTCTCTCGGCTGACGCTCTATGCTTTCTCTCCAGCATGTCCAGCAGTGCCTGATCCTCCTCAGTAAAGGTGCCAGCAGCTCCTCCATTCCCTTCTGCTACTAGCAGGTTTGTCCGATACCCTCCTCGGCCACCTCGTCGACCCCCTCGACCACGACCACGTCCAATATATCCTCGTCCACGTCCACCACCTGAGTCTCCCTCCTTAGGTGGTTTGGTACAAGCATACCGATGATGGCCCATCTTCCCGCAATTGTAGCACTGTCGATTGTGTTGCCAGAGCTCTACCTTGGATCCTGTGTCGCCCGAGCTAGTAACCGCTAGTGCTGACTTTGCTTCAGGAGGACCACATGTCCCCGCCTGTAGTCTGATGCGCGTCTCCTCCTGGATCATGGCTGAGATAGCCTCCTCGAGACTAGGAATCTCTGGTTGGGCGAGGAGTAAGGCTGTCCTCTGTGCGAATGATGTAGTCAGCCCTTTGAGGAATTTCATCGTCCTCTCCTGCAGACACACATGTCTCTCCTTGCACTTTGGGTCCCCACAGCTTGTCCGTTTTGAGGAGTGATCATAATCCAGCCAGAGACGCTCCAACTCTGTGGCGTACTCATGCACCGTCTTCTCTCCCTGTACGGTGTCGTCGATCTTCCATTTTATCTGGAAGATCCGTAAGTTGTTCCCCACACCATCATAGGTTCTCCTCAACTTCTCCCACACGTCTTTCACCATCTCAATGTCATCTACTGTGGAGGCAATAGACTGGACTAAGCAATTGAGAAGCCAGATGTAAATCATCATATGAGTGGATTTCCACTCGTCGCGTCCTGTCGAGCCCTCGTCCGACTCTGTCTTCTCGCCCGTCAAGAATCCCTCTAGGTTCTTTTCTGCAAGGGTTCTTCTCATCCGCCGTGACCAACTCAGATAGGTGGCTGGTCCGTCCAGCTTCAGATCGATGGAGGGAAGTTCCAACTTTGGCGACGTTCGTGTCGTGCTCTCACCAGCCGACATCTTCATCAACTTTATAACGTCGCAACATCTGTAGCATCCAGCTTCTTGAGGATCGTCTCAATCGATGCTTCTTCTCCGATCACGTCACGCTTGCTCCACGACTCACGTTCGTTCTCGTCGTCCTCTCCTAGATCCGAACATGTCTGATTTCATCAGATCTAGGCATCGGCGTCTCCTTCGTCCTCTCCTACGTACGGGGAGAGGGGGGTGGCGCGCACAGCGACAACCACGGCAGCAGCGGCGGCAGCAGTAGCCGCAGCAGCAGCAGTAGCTGCAGCGGCGTAGCAGTAGCCGCAGCAGCAGCAGCAGCGGCAGCAGTTGCTGCAGTGGCAGCGGCAGCGGGAGCGGCAGCGGCAGCGGGGAGGAAGAGAGGGAGGGAGAGGGGGGAAAGGTTAGGTTAGAGTTTTGGTGGCGGCTAGGGTTAGGGTTTGTGGAAAGGTGGCTCTAATACCATGTTGAGATTGATTGATGAATTTTATTGATAATCTCATAGGCTTTATAGCCTTTACATGATAGAATATCCAATGGAATATCCTGTGGCATATTCTGGCATCCCAAATATGTCCTCAGGATATTCTCATACTAAATATAACATATTCTCATACTAAATATATCAACAATTATCTTAATAATAAAACCAATGGACGTGGGGAAATTTTACGAAAGTTTGATACTTACTCTGCTTGGTTGATGCAGCATTCTGATTCTTCTGGCCTCTTGAACCTCTTTCATCAGTTCTTCCAACTCCTTTGAGCGTAAAAGGTTACAAATTAATAAATATAAACAATACATAACAAGAGTGCTATAGTACAAACTATAAATGCTCAGAAGAATAATATAGTTCAAAAGTGATAAAATAATAGCAGGTTGATGGAGTTCGGACTCAAGTCCGCTTTGAGAGTTCAGGCCGATTGAAACATTTGAGTGTTTATTTGGATGCATTTGTTTTAAGTATTTATGTACATGGGGGTACATGATCGAGTTATAGGATCAGTTACATTTAGTAGTCCTATGCACATGAGTGCACATGCACTCATGGTTGATTTTTCTATTATTAGTATATTTAGTAGTTTTTGTTAGTGATTGATTATAGTTGGTATGTTAGACCAAGATTGATTACTTTATGGCAAAGATTTGTAAGGCTTATATAAACACATGTATGTTCCTAATTGTCGTCATGGAAGATTTGAGTGTTTAATTGAGTTTTGGTGTAAACCCTAATTTCAATTAATCTTCTCCTTATTTACTGTTGCTTCTTAGTTACTTCCCTCCCAATGCCTTTTCTCCTGAATCAACAAACAAGTAGTCATCATCGTCATCCACCCGGCTCATGTCACATGATCAAGTTCGACCTCGTTGGATCACGGTTGCCCTTTGGACCCCAGAACAAAGGCTCGACGTTTTACGGATGATCTTCTACGAGATAAGACATGGTTCATTCTAATTGTGTGGCTCGACTTTGCACTCCTTTGGAATAACTTGGTCCATATTATTTTAATTGTTTGCTACAAGATCAACTAGGGTTATTTGCTTGTTAAACGAATATTAATCATTGTTTATTAAGTACAGCACCCTAATGATATCACTAGTCAAGTAGCTTTTCAGTTATTGCATACTTTCCATGTTACCTATTGTCCACTTTTCTCTTTACTCCTATATAGTTTTCTTCAAATAGTTCGTCTATTTCACCAAATTCCCTTCCATCACCTCCACTCAAGATATTGAGGTTGTTTTCTAACCTTTAGTTTTGTACCTTCCTACGTTTAAGAGTATGCCCTTCCCCATGCCTTATTTAGCTTTGTTTAAAATGTCAATTGGATCAAGTCAATTTTCAGTCAGTACTTTTTACATTGAACTCGCACAACAGTCACATTCGACTTCAAGTTAATAAAAAAATTGTATTTCGTATTAGTAGAAAAAAAATGGTACATCACTAAGATAGGGTACTTCTAGGTTAGGGTAATGCCCCAGTTGAACATAATCTCCCTATTCCTGTCTATATCCCTTATCTTTGCTTGAAACTTAGTGACTATAATGCCTACATCCACTTGGATCCTCTTACACACAATAATTTTGTGACACTCCTCCTGCTGAATCTCTCGCCTGTTTCTTTCCTTCAAATATGCTATATTGAAGCTTACCACTCTAGTATGGAAATTTTTGATTTATATATATTGGAGGAGACCAGATTCCAATCTGTCGGAATCACATTCCTCTCTCGTTAAAGCTTTTACATGCCCGAGTGACACATGATTGATAAGAACCGTGCTCTAGTAAAAGAGTCTATAAAAATGACAAAATATTATCAATTTCATAAATGATAAGAATATATGCACTGAATATCGTAACAACATGAAGTAGGCACAGGAAATTACTTTCATAATCCAGGAAAGCATGTCAGAGAATTAATTGGTCTTTATTTGACACAGGATGCTACCAACTGCATATAAATAAATTCCAAGATCTTATCCAGTGTTCAGGTGATACATGATATTATTATTATAAGCAAGTCAGGGCATTAAAATGATACCAGCATAGTCTCAGGTAATCTTGTTTGGGGAAAAAGGACAAAAGCTTTAATCTCAATAAACAATGAAAGGTTTAAAATTTAAGGTTTTAGAGTTTAACTTGTTTGTATCTGAAAGTAATAAGAATGCAAATTTCTTCAGAGCCACACAGATACCAACCTGCTTCTCTTCACTTTTGAGAGACTGTTCTTGTTCCTGAAGAACCTGTTCTATTCTCTGCACTGCTGCTCTGGCAGTTTCAATTTCTGTACGAGCATTAGCCCTTTCTTCTTCAATTATTCTTTTGGCATCATCTGTGGCCTGAATAAGATTTCATATCAGCATATCAGTATGTGGATCAAACGGGTACCGATGACTCAATGTTAGAACTCGATAAAGCAGGGCAAAAAAGTATTTAGTTTGCATCTCATGTGGAACGCTTCAAGGTATTGCCCATGGAAATGAGGATTTCAAGTTCAATTTATTCTAGAAGGACGTTAAGGCTTAGGCTTTTCCTATTCTTTCTAGTGAATGCAATCTTAAATTATAGAAAAGCAAATCAACATTTACCAGCATAATAAATTCTTAGTAACTGAAACATATATATAATTGTCAGCGTGCTGACCAATTCAAATTATTTCATAGTAACCATCCTTCATAACAATTCGATATATGGATATAGTTCATAAAAACCAATAAACTAGTGCTAATCAAGTATAAGATAGAGAAACTCATCCTTCTCTAATGTTAAGATGTTATACAGCAAAGCCATATGCTTTCCCAAACAAATACATCTGGAGCTTCAATTGAAACTTAGGCTTACAGATCGTGAGCTTCAACTTTGAAGTCACCTTGCCATATTGAAGTATCAGGCACCTATATGTCATTCAAGCATTCACTCTTAACATTCCCGCGCATCTTCCACTTAGATCACTTTGTATTGCCCCCCAACACTGCAAGTTTTAGCTGAAAATCAACTGTACCATCTACAAGAGATGCTGATGACGAGTTGCCACCCAGACCCTTGACTGTATCATGTACTACAGAATCTATAATGTGATTCAAGCCTTCTCTCTGAAGCTTCTCACAATTTTCCACTTAAAGCACTTTGAATTGCTCACAACACTGCAAGTGTTAACCCGAATGGAAAATTAACTGTATCATGTACTAAAAGTGCTGAAGGAGAGTAGTTGCCACCCTGACCCTTGACCACCCTCATCATAGACCTACTACCATAATTCACTTCAAAAGTACTAAGCAGCCCATGGTCCAGTCAGAATATCAAAGGAACCAGAAGCAGAAACAGCAGCCCTGCCAGTGTTCCTATATCTTAGAGAGAAGAACATTACCACTGAAAGATGATCTATCATCCTTGTTCCTTAGCATGCTGCATTGCAATCTCTCACAACTCCCATTAGGGTATTCATTCATTCTCTGCTATCATAGAATGATGGAAGAATTTCAAATGCTGTGAAATTACCTTCGTGGTTTGTCTATAAATGTCCTGATATGTTGCATGGATACAGAAAAATGGTGTCTTTATCAGTATCTTGTATGTATCCATATCGTGTCCGTATTCGTGCAACATAGGTAACTACTTGTGTACCAACATGAAAATGTTTATATCCCGTATCCGTCTCGTGTATGTATCCTTATCTGTGTCCATATTCATGCAACATAGGTGTCCTGTCACTCTGTGAGATAATTGCAAGCTCCCCAAGATGTGACAAGTATTTTCCTGAGCAACAATATATGGAGCAAATAAGGGCTGAACCAAATTCAACACATCTGTTCAGCTTCTGAAATGTTATTCCTTCCACAAATTCTCGTTGACTTTCTCCAACATCAAGACATCAAGAATAGGGAAATTAATGTCTTCACATCCACAGCAGATGTATTGTAAGGCTTTCACCAAGCATATGATCATTTTCAAACATGCTTCTCTCCCTCGCAAACAAGTTTCTTTCGGTTTACAAATTTAGTTGCATGGACACACTTCAATTACAAGGTAGTATACCTACCTGCCAGCTGGTCGTCTACTCTTTTATAGTCTAGGGAACTTGGAGCTTGGAGGGTAATTCTTGTTGCATAAACTTAAACGGCACTGCTACTTGGCCCGCACGCGGGCCAGCCCGCAGCCACGTGGCACTCCCCCATTGGCAGGTCAACAGGCATGGGACCCATGCCAATAGGGGTGGCCAATGGGGGAGTGCCACGTAGGCAGGCGGGCCAGCCCGCCTGCAGGCAAGAAAGCATTTCCCAAACTTAAAATGCATAGAGGGTGATCCTTGTTTCATAAGCTTAAACTGCATAACCAAAAGGTAGAAATACATATCTGTCAACTGGCTGTCTAGGCTGCATGATAAGACCCTCTCATGCTCATAGCTACTATGGCTAGGAATTTGGCATTAGCATAGAGGTTGATGTGGGTCGACATCTGCTCATACGAACTTTGTCATATCTTGCATGAAGATTTTATACTCCTTAGCTGATCCCATCTGATGGGAGAAGCCTTGGATTACGACGAAGATGATGCACTTCAGCATTACACTACACAGCCTCCCACCTGCTTTAAAAAGTTGTCCCAAACCTGAACTAGCTTTTCATATTTTGTTTGATAAGCTGTTATTATCAAACAGCTTTTGGGTCTGCTTTTCAGGGAAAAAAAGGGAAAGAGCAGAAGCAATCCTAACCCCAGCCTAAGACTTCTGCTTCCACACATAGTAGGATACTGAACCCAAAGCGAAACATGTCCAACTAGATCGTTTCTGGTTGTAAGCGCAAGAAGCTTGATAGGTTCCTACTGAATTTTCAGGGCCTGTAGTAGTGGAGTGATGGTGCCAGTATTACTGTAGTTCAGGAAACACTACATTAGCCTATTATCAGTGCATAATAAAACCTTACTGGCCAGCCAGCGTACAAGTCAGCATACAAGTGAGTCTCCAGGTGTCATTATAGAGTCAATTCTCATCCAGTCATGTCCAGTCACCTATGGATGGGTATCAACACAGTATCAGTACTGATACTGAGCTCTGGGAAACACATGAGACTAAATAGGGAAGATGTACAAAGGAAAGGATTAGGCAAAATGAATTGTATGGTTTTTCTTTTTAGCATTCAGTTTGTTTTTCTCCTACAATTGTAGCTTTTCCGTTCTTTTTACAATTTGAATTCTAAACCTAGTTTCTTCCCCAAATCTCTAGATATATTTCTAATTTCTCTCAATTCTTCTGCAATTTACTCTAGAAATGTCAAATTACTCTACATATTTTCCAGTTCCAGAACGATCACATTTGGGATCCTATCAATTGGTATCAGAGCCACCGATTCCATGGAGCCATGGCTCCCGGCAAGGAGCTCCACCGGAACCACCGCCATGGCAAAGCCATTTCGATCCAGTTCGGGGAGCTTGTGGAGAGTCGAGATTGATCTATCATGGATCTTGGAAGGAAGCTTCGCCGGAGCCGTCGCCACCACCTCCACGGCCATTCAATTCCAATCTAGGAGCATCTAGAGATCCGTGCTCGACCGGCCTTGGTCTTCGACCTCCAGGTCCGCCACCGCATCAACCAATCTCAGCGGAGGAGAGGCAACCTCAATCTTGGGAAGGTAAACTTCATCAACTTGATGATAAATTTGAGCAAGTCATGGAGCAATTGGTTAGGGCAAGGAGAGAAAGAGAGAGTCAGCAGTATAGGAATGTATCTCTCCCAAATTTTTGAGTTAATCAAAACCCTAACACCATAATTCCCAATTCTTTGCGTCTGCAAAATCCTATGACAACCTTTAAGCCAAATTTGACCACAAATCAAGTACTACCAAATGGAATGAGTTCTATGGGTTTGCAACACTATATGCCAAATTTTGAGCCAAATTTGAACCAACCACAGATTCATGATAATATGAGACTCGGCCAAGGGCAACTGTATCAGTTTGAGCCACCACAGTATAATGTGCCTGAAACATATGGCTATTTTCGGTCATTTTTCGTTCCGTACGACTACTACTATCTGCAGCAACAGTACTTGACTCTGCCTCCGACGACGTGCCAAATTTTGAGCCAAATTTGAACCAACCACAGATTCATGATAATATGAGACTCGGCCAAGGGCAACTGTATCAGTTTGAGCCACCACAGTATAATGTGCCTGAACATATGGCTATTTTCGGTCATTTTTCGTTCCGTACGACTACTACTATCTGCAGCAACAGTACTTGACTCTGCCTCCGACGACGCCGGATCACTACCTCCTGTCGTTAGAGCAGTGGCTATCGATGATGTCGCAGATCACTCCGCAGTCGCAGATCACTCCACCCTCGTGTCTACCTCATGTCTGCAACAGCAGCAGCACCAAGATGCTCTTCATTTTTCTTACAGCGACCGAGACATGTTTGATGAAATGTCTATGAGAAATGAAGTCCATGGAGGTCCTAAGAATGTGGTCCTAGTGTTCGATGAAATGTACAAAGAGAGACAACCTTCCCCAAAAGCTGAAGAACCGGAATGTGGGGGTAGTAATGGATTACTGGTGCTCCAACTTCTGAAGATCCACAGAACAATGTCATAGAGTCCGTTGCCATTACTCGGGTTTTCGAGAAAGAAGTGAGTCCTGTGGTGGTTGATGATGCGTCTCTTTCTGGATATGTGCTTGAGGCTACTTCAGGGGCAACTGAAGCTCCCGTGTTGGAAGATCGTGGTGCAGTCGATGATCTTCCTGTAGGTTCAAGTGCAGAGAAGTTTCCATATTCATACCAGCAGGAACTCAACTCCAGGTCACAAGGATGGTGAGCTCCACAACCTTCTGCTTCTAGTGGTGTAACATTACCAAATGGTCAGAAGGTGTCTGGTCCCTATGAGTATTCTCCAGATGTTGAAATACCATTTCAGAGATTCTCGAGCATTCATTCCGACTCTTCAAATGTTGTAGCAGCAACAAAGGGGATCTTCACTGACAAGACAAGGAATAATCAGTAGACAAGCTTCTTTTGAAAGATGCATTAGCTGCAATTCCACCTTTCTCTTTAATTACATTTAATGTGGAAGATTCCAAATGGACTGCTGGAAGCAAACCTGAAGTTGCAAAAACTGGACATCTGCTTGCAGGAATGGTAGGAAAGTCATCTATGCAAATTGCTCGAGATCGGGTTATGCAGGAGGTACGAAGGCATTTCAGGCCAGAGACGTTAAATACATTGGATGAAATTGTCATCTTTGACCCTTTTTTGCATGAACGACTGTGGAAGGTTGCCAAACTGCAGATGAGAGATGTGGCAGCTCGGTTAGCTGAGAGGGTTGTTACCTTGGTTGTATCTGATTCTGCATTGGATGTCGTGTTAACTGAATCATATGAACCTGTTTATGGTGTGAGACCTATCAGAAGATGGCTAGAGAAGTTGGTAACAACCATATGGGATCCAGGCATACCATACCAAAAATCAGGTCAAGTATTCCAGGTTAGTTCAGTTAACTCACTCAAGCTCCAGTATCGAGTATCGAGTCTTCCTAGCTTTAGTCTCAGTTCCAATGAGAGCTTGGTGCCTGATGAACAAGGACTTGTACCGTACACAACTTATCATATAATTAATTTAACTGTACATGAAGATGAAGATAGCATGTCCCTTGACTACTGTGAGTCAAATGAGGTTAAGAGGAAACTCATGGTCATTATCAAAAAACCATATGATCAGGAAAAATCTACTGAGGTCTTGGGTTCTATTCCGGAAGCTCCAAAAGCAATAGTTAATGTCATCGATATGACCAAAAGGACCCCTCCTATTAAGGATACGCTTCCTGTTGTTGATATATATATATAGTGTTATTGGGCTTTAGTCCCACATTGGCTAGAATGATAGGAGAGGAGGCTAGCCTCTCCTATATATATGTTGTTATTCCATTCACAATAAAATCACTTCAAGTCTCAACATGGTATCAAAGCCTAAAATTGCTTAGAATACCGTTAGAGACCCCTCCTCCACACAAACCCTCCCCCTTCTACGCCGCCGCTGCCGCCCGCTGCCACTGCAGCTGCTGCCGCCCGCTGCCGCTGCAGCTGCTGCCGCGCCGCCGCCGGCTGCTGCAGCTGCCGCGCCGCCGCCGCCGCTGCCGCGCTGCTGCCGTTGCTGTGCCGCTGTTGCGGCTGCAACTGCTGCTGCTGCTGCCGTGGTTGCCTTCGAGCACACCACTTTTAGGGCACCTACGCTGTAGGTCAGCCTGAAAGTTGCTGTACCGTTTTTACGGCTGCAGGATTCATTGTACCGCTATTGCGGGTACAAGATTCACGCTCGTTGCTGTACCGTTTTTACGGCTGCAGGATTCATTGTACCGCTATTGCGGGTACAAGATTCACGCTCGTTCTTGAGATCAATCTCAAGGAGATGCCTATAATCCCTAGATCCGATGAAATCAGACATATTCGGATTTAGGAGAGGACGGCAAGGACGAGCGTGAGTCGTGGAGCAAGTGTGAAGTGATCGAGAAGAAGCATCGATGGAGGAGATTCTCAAGAAGCTGGATGCTGACGATGTGGCGACATTGCTGAAGTTGATAAAGGTGTCGGCTGGTGAAAGCACGACACGAGCACCGCCAAAGTTGGAGCTACCCTCCATCGATCTGAAGTTGGATGGACCAGCCACCTATTTGAGTTGGTCACGACGGGTGAGAAGAACCCTTGCAGGTAAGAACCTGGAGGGATTCTTGACAGGCGAGAAGACAGAGCCGGAAGAGGGCTCGACAGGACGCGACGAGTGGAAATCCACTCATATGGTGATTTATATCTGGCTTCTCAACTCCTTAGTCCAGTCTATTGCTTCCACAGTAGATGGCATTGAGATGGTGAAAGACGTATGGGAGAAATTGAGAAGAACCTATGATGGCATAGGTAACAATCTACGGATCTTCCAGATAAAAGGGGAGATCGACGACACCGTATAAGGCGAGAAGACGGTGCAGGAGTACGCTACGGAGTTGGAACGTCTCTGGCTGGATTATGATCACCATTCCAAACGGGCAAGCTGCGGGGACCCAAAGTGCAAGGAGAGACAGGTGTGTCTGCAGGAGAGGACGATGAAATTCCTTAAGGGACTGACTGCAGCATTCACACAGAGGACAGCCTTACTCCTCGCCCAGCCAGCGATCCCTAGTCTCGAGGAGGCTATCTCAGCCATGATTCAGGAGGAGACGCGGATCAGATTACAGACAGAGACAGGCGCATCATCGACAGGTGCTTTACCCGAAGTGAAGTCAGCACTAGCAGCTACCGGTTCGGGGGATACAGGATCCAAGGGAGAGCTCTGGCAACAGAATCGGCAGTGCTACAACTGTGGGGAGATGGGCCACCATCGATATGCTTGTACCAAACCACCTAAGGAGGGAGACTCAGGTGGTGGACGTGGACGAGGATATGCTGGACGTGGACGTGGTCGAGGAGGCCGACGAGGCGGTCGAGGAGGCTATCGGGCAAACCTGCTGGTGGCAGATGGGAATGGAGGAGCTGGCGACGCCTTTACTGAGGAGGATCAGGCGCTACTGGACCTGCTGGAGAGAAAGCAAAAAGCGTCAATCGAAGGAGACAGGAGGAGCGTAGCAGAGGAGGCATCCACTCCATTCTTCAGAGGCAACGCCGCTATGTATGCCCATCCATCAGAAGGTACTGACGAGTCTCACGCTCTTGCATCTATGTCTTCCCTTAAAATGTCAGACTGGATTATCGACTCAGGAGCATCTCGGCATGTGACCGGAAATGCTAGTAAGTTTTCCTCGTACACTCACCTAGCATCGACAGACACCATTCAGACTGCGGATGGTACTTTCCAACCAGTGGTCGGTAAGGGTACTGTTAATTGTACGGGTTCAGTAAGGTTATCCAATGTTTTGCATGCTCCATCCTTTCCAGTCAGTCTCTTGTCTATTAGTTCTATAATTCTCCAACTAAAATGCATTGTTTCTTTTGATATTCCTAAGGTGATCTTCCAGGAGAAAGGGACGGGACGAAGACTTGGGACTGGCACTTGGCATGATGGACTGTGGTACCTAGATCAAGACGGACTGGACTCAGCATTGGTGTCTATGGCAGAGAAGGCTGGAATGGAGGAACTGCAGCAGAAGACTGAAGACACTTTGATACTTCATCATAGGAGGATGGGGCATTCTTCCTTTGATACTCTAAATAAGTTGTATCCAGATATGTATGCAAAATCAAATAAAAGAAAATTAGTATGTGATGCATGTGAGTTAGGAAAACTTACTAGGAGTTCATATGTTGGAAATGGTCATAAGAGTTCTTCAGTCTTTGAGGTAGTTCATTCTGATGTTTGGGGCCCATGTGCTACTAACACTATGAATGGGTATAAGTATTTTGTTTCGTTTATCGATTGTGCATCTCGTGTCACCTGGCTGTATTTGATGAAGAACAAAAGTGATGTATTTGCTTGTTTTCGGGACTTTCATAAATATGTCCAGACTCAGTATAATGCAGTGGTGAAGATACTGAGATCTGACAATGGGACGGAGTATACCAATAGGACACTTGCAGATACTTGTCAGCACATGGAATACAGCATCAGACCTCTTGTGCATATACACCAGCACAAAATGGAGTAGCAGAAAGGAAGAACCGACATCTTCTGGAGACCGCAAGAAGTATGATGATCGACATGAATGTCCCACAACACCTATGGGGATATGCGGTGTTGACAGCAGCTCAACTTATAAACAGGATGCCTTCAAAAGTCCTGGGATGGAAGTCTCCATGTGAAGTATTACAAGGTAATAATAGTGGAATACTTCCACTAAAGGTGTTTGGATGTGTGTGTTTTGTGAAGGACAACAGACCATTCGTTGGAAAACTTGACCCTAGAGCAGTCAAGTGCATCTTCGTGGGCTACTCAGCAACTCAGAAGGGGTATGTATGCTGGAGTCCAGTAGAGAAGAAGAAATTTGTTAGTATGGACGTCCACTTCCGGGAGCATGAGCCATATTACCGCCAGGATGGAACTTCGTATAACACGCCTCATACTACAAGTATAAGGCGAGAGGGGGAGATAGAGAGCTTGGAGAACCTGGTGGTAACCGATTTAGAAGTTTGGCATAGAGACACGGTTGAGGAGGAACATGAAGGTGAAGCGGAACAGAGGGAGAAGACGAGAAGTGTTACACCTACGGCTCAGGGGGAGTTACTGACCTACAACAGGAGAAACAACAAGCAGACTACAGGACCAGTACCTACAGTGTCAGTGCCAAGTCCCTTGCCTGCGCCTGTCCCAACTCCTGAGACACCTATACCACCATCCTCCTCATCTACACCACCATCCTCCTCATCTACACCACCACCCTCCTCAGGTGATATCGTTCCTCCCATACCACTACCTACACGAAGGACTACTCGCAGCAATGCGGGAAATCCTCCGGACAGATATGGTTGGGATCTTGCTAAGTTTGTTTCTTATGATCATATATCTTCTTCTCATGGAGCATTTATAGCATCTTTGGATAGTATTACTGTACCTAACAATTGGCAGGTTGCCAAGAACGATCCAAAGTGGAAAGCGGCAATGCACGAGGAGTTGGGAGCTCTTGAGAAGAACCACACTTGGGAGCTGGTGAGACTACCAGAAGGGAAAAGAGCAGTTGGATGTAAATGGGTTTTTACTGTGAAACAGAACCCAGATGGACAGGTTGAGCGCTATAAAGCTCGACTGGTGGCAAAAGGATACAGTCAGACGTACGGCATCGACTATGACGAGACCTTTGCACCAGTGGCGAAGATGAGCACTGTCAGGACCTTGATCTCCCTGGCAGCCAATGGAGGGTGGAAGCTACACCAACTGGATGTGAAGAATGCATTTCTTCATGGAGATCTAGTAGAGGAGGTGTACATGGAGATACCACCAGGATTCGGCACAAAACAGACAGAAGGCAAGGTCTGCAGACTGAAGAAGTCTCTCTATGGACTGAAGCAGTCTCCTCGGGCATGGTTTGACAGGTTCAGGAGAGCAATGATAGGGATGGGATATCAGCAGATCAATGCTGATCACACTGTCTTCTTCAGACGGAGTGGAGGCCATATCACCATGCTTGCAGTATATGTAGATGATATGATTATCACAGGCAATGATGAGCAGGAGATCGCCCAACTCAAAGTAAAACTTGGCAAGGAGTTCGAGGTGAAAGATCTTGGCCCCCTTCGATACTTCCTTGGGATTGAGATTGCTCGAGATAATGAGGGAATCGTTCTTTCTCAAAGGAAGTATGCACTGGACCTGCTTACGGAAACAGGGATGATGGGATGTAAACCAGCTACGACACCGATAGACCAGAAGTTTAAACTGGATGCTGAAGCTGGAGAACCAGTTGACCGGGATAGATATCAGAGATTGGTGGGCAAGTTAATCTACTTAAGCCACACTCGACCTGATATCAGCTTTGCGGTAAGTGTAGTAAGCCGCTACATGCATGACCCCCGGAAGGGTCACATGGACGCAGTGTACCAGATTCTGAGGTACTTGAAGGGAGCCCCCGGGAAGGGACTGATCTTTAGAAGAAATAATCATGTAGGCATTGAGGGCTATTGTGATTCTGACTGGGCTAGCTGTGCTGACGACAGGAGATCCACATCGGGATACTGCATATTTGTAGGAGGCAACTTGGTCTCTTGGAGGAGTAAGAAGCAGTCAGTAGTGGCCAGATCAACAGCTGAAACAGAGTATAGAGCGATGGCCTTGGGAGTCACAGAACTATTGTGGTTGAAGAATATGCTGACGGAGCTAAAGCTGGACCAGGGAGCAAAGATGAAGCTATGGTGTGACAACCAGTCAGCTATTAATATTGCCAACAATCCAGTACAGCATGACAGGACCAAACATATTGAGATTGACAGATTCTTCATCAAAGAGAAACTGGATAAAGGAGAACTAGAGCTGGGCTATGTTCCAACCAAAGATCAGGTAGCAGACGGACTGACAAAGGGGCTTAGTTCTATCAACATGATGAGAGGATGTGACAAGATGGGCTTAGTGAATATCTTTCGCCCATCTTGAGGGGGAGTGTTGTTGATATATATATATAGTGTTATTGGGCTTTAGTCCCACATTGGCTAGAATGATAGGAGAGGAGGCTAGCCTCTCCTATATATATGTTGTTATTCCATTCACAATAAAATCACTTCAAGTCTCAACACTTCCTCGTCTCACACCTATTTTGATATGGGATCCCGGTGTCAAAGAAACTGTAAGGACAACGGATTTTCCAGATTTCAAAACAGTTTATGCTAATGATGTACTTATTGAAAATCTCGAGCCTTATCAGAAGGAAGGATATAATGGAGGAAGAAATGAGTCCAGCTACTATAATGGCAACCTTAATGGTAAAGGTCCTATTAATGCAGGTAAGTTTTTGGGTGGATTTGATTCCTTCTTGGATCAATGGCAAGTAGAAAATTAGTTATATTTTGATGTTCATTACTCTAAGAGGCCAAAGCAACACTTGTCCATCATATTTGAAGTCTTTGGCTTGGCCGTATGTTGGGAAAGTTCACCAGTAAACTATGTTAATATTATGAAAGATCTGACACCATTTGGTAAGCCATATACATGTCCTGATGTGTCACAAAATTCAATAGCAGCAACTGAAGAAGTGGCTTTACTATGGCTGAACTTAAGACAAGTGCCACCATATTGGTCTTCCTAGAGGCAAAAGAAGAGAGATTGAATGAAAGGGATGCCAGTGGGAATTATAGTCAAAGCACAGACGATCACAGGAGGGATGACCACTCAAGTTTGAACAAAGATGACAAGCCCAAATGTTCAGTCGAAGTAGAAGCAGTTGATAGTGCCAGTTTCCATGTTATGGTGTGGAATCCAGGGATCAAATTCTGTAGTAGCCAGTGAAGAGCACTGGATATCTTATGAAGACTTCATAAAGACCTATCCCTATTTTGACCTTGAGACAAGGTCAATCTAAGGGGGGTGGAGTTGATAGGTTCCTACTGAATTTCCAGGGCCTGTAGTAGTGGAGTGATGGTGCCAGTATTAGTGTAGTTCAGACAACACTACATTAGCCTATTATCAGTGCATAATAAAACCTTACTGGCGAGCACAGCATACAAGTCAGCATACAAGTGAGTCTCCAGGTGTCATTACAGTCGGCCAATTCTCATCCAGTCATGTCCAGTCACCTATGGATGGGTATCAACACAGTATCAGTAAGGATACTGAGCTCTGGGAAACACATGAGCCTATAAATAGGGAAGATATGCAAAGGAAAGGATTATGCAAAATGAATTGTATGGTTTTTCTTTTTAGCATTCAGTTTGTTTTTCTCCTACAATTGTAGATTTTCCGTTCTTTCTACAATTTGAATTCTAAACCTAGTTTCTTCCCCATATCTCTAGATTTACTTCTAATTTCTCTCAATTATTCTGCAATTTACTCTATAAATGTCAAATTACTCCACATTTTCCAGTTCCGTATCGATCACATTTGAGATCCCATCAAAGCTTCAAGTGATACCATTCTTCATTGTTATCTTGCTGTATTTTGGCTCCTTCTCCTTGCAGTTTGTGAGGTGCAAGAATATTTAAAGCATATCATTGCTCAATTGTATATTTGTATGCTTAACGAAACAAGCCAACTTTCAATTTCAAGCCCATGCCCTGAACCATCTTCCTTTTCAATAACCGAAGGCCGGGTTGCAAAAGTGAAGGAGAATTCATAAAGAAGGTACTCTATTTTCCAACTCAATGAACCATTTTGTTGTCTACATGACAAGCCCAAGGTTTACCATACACAATTATACAGAAATAGAAGCAGCAACAGCAATTGGATCAAGGGCTACAGATGGAACTTTGAGACAATCCCAAAACATCTGCAAACTAAACTTCAAGACTTCCATTTTAGTTGTTCGCTATTTTTATTTAATTCAGCTTATTTCCTGGTCCAATTGGAAGAACAAGATCAAGAATCTGGTCAGGCAGCCCAGAACCAGGCCTCTGGTTTACTGTGGCTGTAGCCACTGGTTCATAGTGGCCAGAGATTTATATGGTACATAAGCAGATTTTGTCACTAAGATAAAGGGTATATGTTTCAATCAAACCTGGCCCCCAGTTCCATCGCCCTGTAAAATTACAGTTTGAAATGATGACTTGGTTTCGGTGTTTGAAGGAATTGTATTCATTGTAATTTGTACTACTACATTATTATAAATAAGATAAACTGAAAGTTATTTAGTGGGTACTAAGAAAAGAAATAAGTACTTTTGAATATCTCCCTTCCTGTGGCTATTCTGTGAAAATTGAGCCAAATCCCCTCATTGGAGCTCCTTGGGCCCTCAATATGGGTTTGTATCCATAGGAAGTGGAAACTCTAGCATACTCCTCTGAAATCTCTAAGTGCATAGCAAATATTAATTGAGTTAGGTTTTCTTCTCAATAGCTTAAAAGTCCGCACAATAATATCTAACCTAGTTTTAAGGCCGTGATTTATACAAAGATGCGAGGAATCAACTCTTTGACTAGATAGTAGAAATTGAGTTAAGTATCCATAAGTATTATTACTATTATGCACTATAAGAAGATACCACAGTTACATATGTTCATATGTAAAAGAAGAGAGTGAACACATTTATTTTTGGATTTTTACAATTTAGTGTTCAAGTTCCAAGCTTCAGTTGACAAACCATCAATGAGTATACTTGAGGCTCTTCAGTATTACCTGCTTAAGAAAATTTGCTAGCTTTTTAACTTCTGCTTTTTCATGTAGCAATTCTCCTTCTCGTTGAGTAAGTTGAACTGCTAAAGCTTCCACCTAAAGAAAAGTGTGCCCAACTTGTCCCTTTTAGTATCAGTTATTATAAATGCCTAAAAATGGGGAGAGAGAGAGAGAGAGAGAGAGAGAGAGAGGGAGAGAACCAACCATAGAAATGGCCTCATCAGCATCATCCTTATTTCGACCAGCTATTCGCCCTCTAAGTGATTCCAAAACGTCCCTGAGTTTCTTCAAAAGAACCTGTCTATCTAATGATACCGGTTCTCTCCATTTTGCCTGGATAACCAAGCAAGAAATAAGTATGATTTTTTAATGTATGGCCGAATTCATATATATGCAAAAGGAAATTTGACAAACTTTAGTTGACAGTTTAAAGTTTTTAACTTATAGCTGCACTGTTCATTCAGAAATCTCAAGGGCAATGTCTAGAAGATTGGCCAATATCGTAGAAATTCTTCAAATGATAAATAAAATAAACTACGAGATTCAGGATTCTAATCGGCAATTATGATCACAAGTCATGTTTTGGGGCCAAACCTCATCAGTCAGCTTGGCAGTCGCAAGACCATTTTCGAACTTCTTGGCGATGTCTCGAACCGATAGCCGCCTCTGCTGCTCCAACAACTGGGATGTCTCCTTTGCAACAATATCTTTAAGAGAAGGAAGTTGAGGGTCCTCCTCTGGCTCGATAATTATGTTGTTCGGTCCTATCTTGTAATCCGGAAACTTATTTGAAATAAAATTCACATCTGACGATACCGTCAACAACGCATCCTTCTTCATTCCTTCTCCAGAATCATGGATCGCTTTCGTCATCAATCATCCGATCGCAATTACTCTATTCCCATCAAGACAGAACCACTATTAGAAACCACAAGATAATAGAGGTAAAGTCTTAAAAGTAGACAATCATAAGGAGAACAAATCATAGAAAACCAAACCAACTAAACTTCTTTAATTGAGATGAAAAACTGTAGAGAATTTTAAGATATCTTATTGAATGGAATAACAACATATATATAGGTGAGGCTAGCCTCCTCTCCTATCATTCTAGCCAATGTGGGACTAAAGCCCAATAACACTCTATATATCAACACTCCCCCTCAAGATGGGCGAAAGATATTCACTAAGCCCATCTTGTCACATCCTCTCATCATGTTGATAGAACTAAGCCCCTTTGTCAGTCCGTCTGCTACCTGATCTTTGGTTGGAACATAGCCCAGCTCTAGTTCTCCTTTATCCAGTTTTTCTTTGATAAAAAATCTGTCAATCTCAATATGTTTGGTCCTGTCATGCTGCACTGGATTGTTGGCAATATTAATAGCTGCCTGGTTGTCACACCATAGCTTCATCTTTGCTCCCTGGTCCAGCTTTAGCTCCGTCAGCATATTCTTCAACCACAACAGTTCTGTGACTCCCAAGGCCATAGCTCTATACTCTGCTTCAGCTGTTGATCTGGCCACTACTGACTGCTTCTTACTCCTCCAAGAGACCAAGTTGCCTCCTACAAATATGCAGTATCCCGATGTGGATCTCCTGTCGTCAGCACAGCTAGCCCAGTCAGAATCACAATAGCCCTCAATGCCTACGTGATTATTTCTTCTGAAGATCAGTCCCTTCCCGGGGGCTCCCTTCAAGTACCTCAGAATCTGGTACACTGCGTCCATGTGACCCTTCCGGGGGTCATGCATGTAGCGACTTACTACACTTACCGCAAAGCTGATATCAGGTCGAGTGTGGCTTAAGTAGATTAACTTGCCCACCAATCTCTGATATCTATCCCGGTCAACTGGTTCTCCAGCTTCAGCATCCAGTTTAAACTTCTGGTCTATCGGTGTCGTAGCTGGTTTACATCCCATCATCCCTGTTTCCGTAAGCAGGTCCAGTGCGTACTTCCTTTGAGAAAGAACGATTCCCTCATTATCTCGAGCAATCTCAATCCCAAGGAAGTATCGAAGGGGGCCAAGATCTTTCACCTCGAACTCCTTGCCAAGTTTTACTTTGAGTTGGGCGATCTCCTGCTCATCATTGCCTGTGATAATCATATCATCTACATATACTGCAAGCATGGTGATATGGCCTCCACTCCGTCTGAAGAAGACAGTGTGATCAGCATTGATCTGCTGATATCCCATCCCTATCATTGCTCTCCTGAACCTGTCAAACCATGCCCGAGGAGACTGCTTCAGTCCATAGAGAGACTTCTTCAGTCTGCAGACCTTGCCTTCTGTCTGTTTTGTGCCGAATCCTGGTGGTATCTCCATGTACACCTCCTCTACTAGATCTCCATGAAGAAATGCATTCTTCACATCCAGTTGGTGTAGCTTCCACCCTCCATTGGCTGCCAGGGAGATCAAGGTCCTGACAGTGCTCATCTTCGCCACTGGTGCAAAGGTCTCGTCATAGTCGATGCCGTACGTCTGACTGTATCCTTTTGCCACCAGTCGAGCTTTATAGCGCTCAACCTGTCCATCTGGGTTCTGTTTCACAGTAAAAACCCATTTACATCCAACTGCTCTTTTCCCTTCTGGCAGTCTCACCAGCTCCCAAGTGTGGTTCTTCTCAAGAGCTCCCAACTCCTCGTGCATTGCCGCTTTCCACTTTGGATCGTTCTTGGCAACCTGCCAATTGTTAGGTACAGTAATACTATCCAAAGATGCTATAAATGCTCCATGAGAAGAAGATATATGATCATAAGAAACAAACTTAGCAAGATCCCAACCATATCTGTCCGGAGGATTTCCCGCATTGCTGCGAGTAGTCCTTCGTGTAGGTAGTGGTATGGGAGACATCGGAGGAACGATATCACCTGAGGAGGGTGGTGGTGTAGATGAGGAGGATGGTGGTATAGGTGTCTCAGGAGTTGGGACAGGCGCAGGCAAGGGACTTGGCACTGACACTGTAGGTACTGGTCCTGTAGTCTGCTTGTTGTTTCTCCTGTTGTAGGTCAGTAACTCCTCCTGAGCCGTAGGTGTTACACTTCTCGTCTCCTCCCTCTGTTCCACTTCACCTTCATGTTCCTCCTCAACCGTGTCTCTATGCCAAACTTCTAAATCGGTTACCACCAGGTTCTCCAAGTTCTCTATCTCCCCCTCTCGCCTTATACTTGTAGTATGAGGCGTGTTATACGAAGTTCCATCCTGGTGGTAATATGGCTCATGCTCCCGGAAGTGGACGTCCATACTAACAAATTTCTTCTTCTCTACTGGACTCCAGCATACATACCCCTTCTGAGTTGCTGAGTAGCCCACGAAGATGCACTTGACTGCTCTAGGGTCAAGTTTTCCAACGAATGGTCTGTTGTCCTTCACAAAACACACACATCCAAACACCTTTAGTGGAAGTATTCCACTATTATTACCTTGTAATACTTCACATGGAGACTTCCATCCCAGGACTTTTGAAGGCATCATGTTTATAAGTTGAGCTGCGGTCAACACCGCATATCCCCATAGGTGTTGTGGGACATTCATGTCGATCATCATACTTCTTGCGGTCTCCAGAAGATGTCGGTTCTTCCTTTCTGCTACTCCATTTTGTGCTGGTGTATATGCACAAGAGGTCTGATGCTGTATTCCATGTGCTGACAAGTACTCTGCAAGTGTCCTATTGGTATACTCCGTCCCATTGTCAGATCTCAGTATCTTCACCACTGCATTATACTGAGTCTGGACATATTTATGAAAGTCCCGAAAACAAGCAAATACATCACTTTTGTTCTTCATCAAATACAGCCAGGTGACACGAGATGCACAATCGATAAACGAAACAAAATACTTATACCCATTCATAGTGTTTGTAGCACATGGGCCCCAAACATCAGAATGAACTACCTCAAAGACTGAAGAACTCTTATGACCATTTCCAACATATGAACTCCTAGTAAGTTTTCCTAACTCACATGCATCACATACTAATTTCCTTTTATTTGATTTTGCATACATATCTGGATACAACTTATTTAGAGTATCAAATGAAGAATGCCCCATCCTCCTATGATGAAGTATCAAAGTGTCTTCAGTCCTCTGCTGCAGCTCCTCCATTCCAGCCTTCTCTGCCATAGACACCAATGCTGAGTCCAGTCCGTCTTGATCTAGGTACCACAGTCCATCATGCCAAGTGCCAGTCCCAAGTCTTCGTCCCGTCCCTTTCTCCTGGAAGATCACCTTAGGAATATCAAAAGAAACAATGCATTTTAGTTGGAGAATTATAGAACTAATAGACAAGAGACTGACTGGGAAGGATGGAGCATGCAAAACATTGGATAACCTTACTGAACCCGTACAATTAACAGTACCCTTACCGACCACTGGTTGGAAAGTACCATCCGCAGTCTGAATGGTGTCTGTCGATGCTAGGTGAGTGTACGAGGAAAACTTACTAGCATTTCCGGTCACATGCCGAGATGCTCCTGAGTCGATAATCCAGTCTGACATTTTAAGGGAAGACATAGATGCAAGAGCATGAGACTCGTCAGTACCTTCTGATGGATGGGCATACATAGCGGTGTTGCCTCTGAAGAATGGAGTGGATGCCTCCTCTGCTCCGCTCCTCCTGTCTCCTTCGATTGATGCTTTTTGCTTTCTCTCCAGCAGGTCCAGTAGCGCCTGATCCTCCTCAGTAAAGGCGTCGCCAGCTCCTCCATTCCCATCTGCCACCAGCAGGTTTGCCCGATAGCCTCCTCGACCGCCTCGTCGGCCTCCTCGACCACGTCCACGTCCAGCATATCCTCGTCCACGTCCACCACCTGAGTCTCCCTCCTTAGGTGGTTTGGTACAAGCATATCGATGGTGGCCCATCTCCCCACAGTTGTAGCACTGCCGATTCTGTTGCCAGAGCTCTCCCTTGGATCCTGTATCCCCCGAACCGGTAGCTGCTAGTGCTGACTTCACTTCGGGTAAAGCACCTGTCGATGATACGCCTGTCCCTGTCTGTAATTTGATCCGCGTCTCCTCCTGAATCATGGCTGAGATAGCCTCCTCGAGACTAGGGATCTCTGGCTGGGCGAGGAGTAAGGCGGTCCTCTGTGTGAATGCTGCAGTCAGTCCCTTAAGGAATTTCATCGTCCTCTCCTGCAGACACACCTGTCTCTCCTTGCACTTTGGGTCCCCGCAGCTTGCCCGTTTGGAATGGTGATCATAATCCAGCCAGAGACGTTCCAACTCCGTAGCGTACTCCTGCACCGTCTTCTCGCCTTGTACGGTGTCGTCGATCTCCCCTTTTATCTGGAAAATCCGTAGATTGTTACCTATGCCATCATAGGTTCTTCTCAATTTCTCCCATACGTCTTTCACCATCTCAATGCCATCTACTGTGGAAGCAATAGACTGGACTAAGGAGTTGAGAAGCCAGATATAAATCACCATATGAGTGGATTTCCACTCGTCGCGTCCTGTCGAGCCCTCTTCCGGCTCTGTCTTCTCGCCTGTCAAGAATCCCTCCAGGTTCTTACCTGCAAGGGTTCTTCTCACCCGCCGTGACCAACTCAAATAGGTGGCTGGTCCATCCAACTTCAGATCGATGGAGGGTAGTTCCAACTTTGGCGGTGCTCGTGTCGTGCTTTCACCAGCCGACACCTTTATCAACTTCAGCAACGTCGCCACATCCTCAGCATCCAGCTTCTTGAGGATCTCCTCCATCGATGTTTCTTCTTGATCACGTCGCACTTGCTCCACGACTCACGTTCGTCCTCGTCGTCCTCTCCTAAATCCGAATATGTCTAATTTCATCGGATCTAGGGATCATCGACATCTCCTTGAGATAAATCTCAAGAACGAGCGTGAGGCTTACCTACACCGTAGGAGCTACAGGTGAAATGAATCTCAAGCTTAGGCTTACCTACACCGTAGGTGCCACAGATGAAATAAATCTCACGTTCGGGCGTACCTACACCGTAGGTGCCCTAAAAGTGGTATGCACGGAGGCAACCACGGCAGCGGCAGTAGCCGGCAGCAGCGCAGCGGCGCACCAGCACGCGGCAGCGGCGGCGGCGCAGCAGCGCGCGGCAGCGGCAGCGGCAGCGGCGCAGCAGCGCGCGGCAGCGGCGGCGGCGCAGCAGCGTGCGGCAGCGGCAGCGGCAGCGGCAGCGGCGCAGCAGCGCGCGGCAGCAGCGGTGGCGTGGGGGGGGGACAAGATTAGGGTTAGGGTTGGGATGGAAGTAGGTATTCTAAGCAAGTTTAGGCTCTGATACCATGTAGAGAATTTTAAGATATCTTATTGAATGGAATAACAACATATATATAGGTGAGGCTAGCCTCCTCTCCTATCATTCTAGCCAATGTGGGACTAAAGCCCAATAACACTCTATATATCAACAAAAACGATCAAAAATAAAACTTTTCGCCGCACTTGAAGTAAACTAAATTAAACTACCACATTATGATACAAGAAAAAAAAACATTAAATAACCATGATTAATAAACTAAAATCTGCAGCAAAAAGAACAGTACAATTATACTTCTCCAAATTTGATCTATAATTAAAAAACTAAATAGAGTCAAATTCTACATAAAAATCGTACAGCAGACTACTTTAAGCGATGAGTATAGTTGTGAATGAACAAACATCGAACCATTATGATCAATGTACCAAAAGAATTAACAAAAAAAGAGCAACTATGCTTTTCAAAATTTTATCTTTCTGTCTAATTAAACTAAATAAAGTCAAAATTCTACATAAAAATACTATCATGAGACTACTTTAAGCAGCAATTATAGTTACGATAGAACAAGCATCAAACTATTATGATTAATAAACAAAAATCTGAACACACACATACAAAAAAACAGTACAATTTATGCTTCTCAAAATTTGATATTTCTGTCTAACTCTGTCTAACTAATTAAACTAAAATAAGTCAAATTCTACATAAAAATCAAATCTTTACACCAATTAACCAACTATTTTACACATGATCACGCAGCAAGTCCTAATTCTTTGATCCGAACCAACAACAAATCAAAATTTCCACATAGAGACAACAACAAGTAAACTTACGATATAAACTAAGATTTGAACCCAAAAAAAAGAAAAGAACAGTACGATTCATGCTTCTCAAATTTGATCTTTTTAGTCTAATTTTGTCTAATTAAACTAAAATAGAGTAAAATTATATGAAAAAATCGAATCTTTACACCAACTAACCAACTACTCTGCACTTGATCACGCAGTGACCTCTAATCCTTTGATCCTAGCCCAAAAAAAATCAAACTTTCACAACAAGATTCAAACTCGATCGGAACTGGAAACTCACCGATTCGAAGAACAACAAGAGGAAGAATTTTATTCTATTGTTCCACACAAAAATAGGAAGAAATAAATAAGAGAGAAAAAAAAACTAGTTAGAAGCGTAACCTTAAAGAGCACGACTCCAAAGTGGAATTGTTCGAATTGATCATTCACTTTTTTTTTATATATACCCTTTTTTTTAAAATTCAGCAGTCGGCGAGGAAGAGAGGATTCGAGTCGGACTCCTTAATAATAATTATTCTCGGTGCCCAGATGAAGTTACGCGCGGAGCCCCGACTTTTATCGTTAATTACTGGAGTACCATTCCAGGAGGGACCTGGTGGGGCAGTTCGGTAGATATTGCGGATAGGGGTGGGTGATTGTGGATTGGTTTTTCCCGGGACGAGCTGTCGGAAATGTGGGGCCCAGCTGGGCTGCGGGCGGCGCCACCTTGGCGGTGGGACCGACCGGTTATGCGAGCTTTATGACTGTGGAATGATGATGACGTGGTGGGTCGTAATAAGCTTTTAATTAATTAGTTATAAATAATCTGAGTTTGGTTAGGTGGAGTACTTGGGATTAGATTATATGGACTTAGATTGAGCCTTGGGTTTATTTGTCGTCGTTGGTCAAAGAAACATGTGTGTTCAATAGATGCTTTAAATTTGACGCTATATCTTAATTATGTTGATAGTACAGTAATACAATACGAATGACCCTTCTGATTATCCGAAAGAAGCATAAGATATTCTTTGAATGGTTGAAGTTCGGTGGATCAAACTGCAATGACATATTAATTATTATTTATTTGAAAAATGGTAAAAATATTCACTCGAAGATTTTTTTTTTTACTTTTCGGCTAAGTTACGTGGCATCCATTCTCGTTTACGTGGCAAGTTACGATAAAAAAATAATATATACAAGAAAAACGTCTCTCGAAATGACATTTTCTGTGCACAAACACGTCCTTCCGAACGACGTATGTCTTGATTAAAAAAAATTCTAAAACAACTGTATCATTTATTACGTCGTTCATATTGACTTTTTGGGTCTCAAACTGTAATTTGTTCAAACTTTATACTTCCAGAGTAATATTAAGAAACTTTGATCCTTTATGCAATTTTCTGTAATAAAAACCTTAAAGAATAAACTCTTTTAATATGTCCCCCTCCACGTATGTAAATATTAGATTCGCAATGTCATCCTAAAAGAATTCCTAAGATAATTCATTTGTATATTGTTTTCATAAGCATCTTTTCAATGTAATCCCTTATGCTTTTAGAAGCCGCCCAAAATAAAAAATTTAAAATAATTAATTATTAAATTATATTTTTTTTAGCAGATTTTTACCACTTTTATGTAAATGGGAAAAAAAATCACCTATTATAAGCAATGCTAAAACCAGACTTATAAGTAATTTTTCAAGATGTACAATATTTTGTTTTGTACTTGACTCGTTTTTTTTTATGAAGTGTTCCTCAACTTTTGTTTTTCATAATCACCCCTGTGTATAATTAGTTATAACTCTCCATTCTTATTTAACATTTTGTGCAGCGCATCAAAATACAGTATTAGTATTAAATTTGGTAGTTGGCAATAAAAATGCTAAAAAAACATAAATAACAATGGAAGCACAGGCTGCCACTACAATACATTTGTGTCAACATCAACAAACGAATATTCAAATTTGTTGGATTTGGACACGGATACAGTGTTTGTGTTGGAGAATAAATCTAAAGGCAATTAAGACCGCCGCACTACTGCACAAATGATGTGGTCCTAAAAAAATTCCTATGCAAATGGAACAAGCGCTCTCTAGTTAATTAAATTAATTAATTAGGTCATGTATAGTTTGCAGAAATAGGATATTGGGAAAGAAAAGTTATTCTAGTTGGATGACAAATAAAATGAGTTAAAGGAAAGAAAATTGATTCCCAAAGGAAAAAAAAAAAAACAACGATGTCTTATGGATTACGGACTAAGTGGAGAGTCCACGTGTTAGGTCGAGACTGGTGTGGCGGTTCCCATTGGAGGGAGGTGGACCCTGGTGATTGTAGGGGAGCTAGATCCAATGGGACATGTCAGTCAATCTCGATTCGATGGTCATTTCCGAAAAAAAAAAAAAAAAGAGAAAATAATTCACCAACTCATCCCATGGATCCACTTTCTCATATTCAATTATTCACTTTTGTTCCAATTTTTTTCAAACATTGAAAAAAGTTACTTTAATTTGTAATTTTCAAAGAACAAATAATAGAATTCCTCGTCTTACTTTTCAGCGAATCAAACGATGCATTATGTTAGACAGGTTGCCACTACAGTATATATGTGTCAACAACAACAAACAAATATTCAAAGTTCTTGGATTTGGACACGGACACTGCTATTTGTGTGGGAGAACAAATCTAAAGGCAATTAAGACCGCAACAATACTGCACAAATGATGTGTATGACTGTAAAACGATTCAAACCGTTCGCAATCAGCTCGTGTTCGGCTCGGTTAAAGCTCGATTTTAGCTCGTTCATGGACTAATCGATACCAAGTTCAACCATAGGTTGTTCGACTACTCGATCTTGTTCGCAAATAGGCTCGAGCTCGGCTCAGTTTATCATATTATGACTTTTTTTTATATGTTATGCTTTTTTTAATAGATATAAATATATTTTGTCTTATAATTTTTTCTCATTTTTTTATCTTTATATGATGGCAAATTGATGATGTAAATAGCATAAGTAATTTAATAAAAAAAAATCTTTCAAACTTGAGATAAACAGTGTGATATACATGTCCTATAAATACTCACTACTAGGGTTGTAAAACAATTCAAACCATTCGCATTCGGATCGGTCCATGCTCGGCTCGAATCAAACTCGTTGATAGTTAACTCAAACCAAGCTTGAACACTCTTTGTTCGAGCTCGTTCGTTCGATTTTCAGCCATAATGATGTGGTCCTAAAAAAATTCCTATGTTGCCTGAAAAGCCATCATGAAGCAAATGGAACAGGCTAATTTAATTAATTAATTGTGTAGTTGTTACGGGAATAAATAATAATAATAATAATAATAATAAATTTATCAATATTCATTGTACATTTATGTAATTTGATTATACTTTTATGACACTAGTACGATGAATAGTTCTATATATTATGTCACTTGATTATACTTTTTATGTTAGACGTGTAACATCATTTTCAGTTCGGCCTAAAAAATGGAGCATCTTACCATTGGATAACTAAAACGAAAATGCTTTGTTGCTCGCGGGCTTGGACCGCAGTCCTGGCCCGCGGACCACGTGGTGCCACCCCACTACTATCCCCTGCTATCTTCCAGACCCACCCGCCCTCTATCCAATTAGAAGGCGACATGTGGCTCGCGAGCCATGACTGCGATCAAAGTATGCGGGCAACGTAACAGCTTCCTAGCTAATTAAAAACCTTTGAGTATTCGTCCCAAATACAAAATCAAATTAAATAGAAAGAAGTACTAAAATGGTTGTTGACTTTACATTTAAATTTTAATATATTATGTGGGCCATTAGGTCAGATCGGATACCCAAGTTTGATCGAATTTGATTAGGTTTGAACCAAGTCGACTCGAACTTTGACCTAAATGATCAAATTTGACTAGTTTTCTTATTTTATTTTCAGCATCATTCTTCAAGTAATTATATAATAATAAGTTTATGGAGATATACACATATATAATATATTCATTATTGTCGCTTATTCAACAATTACATTAAGTCATGTCCTTTTTAATGTCATGTTGTTTTTGGCTTAGTTATGTATGGGATTAGTTTACATGTCTTATACATATTATTTGGGGCTGGAGTTCACATGCATATAGTGGAGTATGCTTCGGTATGATCAATAATGTTGGATCTCTCATAGTGGTTTGATTTCGCATATTTGAGATCGGGACGTGACAACTCATGTGTGAGATAGAAATACATGTATTTAGGTTTCCTCCTATGTGAATTGTTACTCAACTCATTTTTTTTTATATGTATTAACAAACAAATTGATGTTTTGGTTAGTAAATTGACGAGAATATAAAAACATCTTTGAACCCAATATTCATGGGTGTTATTTAACGCACCATTGTTTTCATTTTTTTTACACCCTTCTTATTTTTAGGAGCTTTGATAAGCTTTACATTATTTTAAAAAAATAATTTATAAGCTTACCCCCACAGCTATTTTTTTTATAGATAATAATGTTTTTTTGATTTAATAATTTTAAAATATAAAGTTTATAGTCCATTGTTAAAAAGCATCTAATCGGTTTACACCCACATAAAGCTGATAAACATGTTTTAAAATACTTTAAATACGAAGTTAATAAACATGTTGATAGACATGTTTAACATATCTTAAATGTAAAGCTGATAAACACGATGATATACATGTTTTAAAAGATTTTAAATATAAAGTTGATAGACATGTCTACATTTTAAACCTATTTTTATAAATTGACTATTATGTAAACCTTATAGTAATGTTTTCTCCTACCTAAAGCTAATGTAATCAATTCATTTATACACAAATATGTTTAAGATTAACCATATAGATTTTTACATAAATATCTCTACATACGTTTAAATTTTTTTAACCATTTTACTTCTTACATAAAGATAACCATGTCTATCTAGATATTTTTTTTATTTTCCGGATAATGTAATATATATATATATATATATATATATATATATATATATATATATATTGATTGCTGTCGGTTTAACCGAGTTAACTGACTATTTTTTTTAAAAATTTTAAAGGGTAGAACACACTTTAGAAGGACGTTTTTGTGTACAATTTTTCCAAAAGTTGTACTTTGGGTACAATTTTATATACTTTGTATGCTCTAGTTGAAAATTTACGATTCATATATTATCCATTCCTCCATAAACTAATTAACCGTCTATTAAAAGAAAAAAAAAAGGGAAACTCAGCGGCCCTTCAACGTAAAATTACACACAACAAAAAGACCAAAACACCCTTCCTCTAAATAAACATATCTGGAAATTGCTGAGAAACCCAATTTCGGGGTGGGCTTTTATGAAATGCCCACCCGCTGGATGACTTTTATGAAATATCCAGAATTAAGTATTTTCACGTTAAATATTCCAAGATTTCCTTTTAGATGCCACCCGCTGGAAACTGCTATTTTTATAATACCGAAACTACCCCTCCGCGCGAATTGGTCATCTATATGTATTTGAATTCAAAAAACTCAGATCTGGATTGCGATTTTCGTCTTCTTCTTCTTCACGGGAAATCTGAATTCCATTACTCTCATCTTCAGCAGAGATCGCAAAGATCGTTCGTAGTTCGGTGTGCTTTTCTTCAGTCGAACTCAGATCATCGCTCGTCATCGTCATCGCCATCATCGTCGTCTTCATCGTGGAGACATTTGAAGTTTTCCGACGATTAGGCCAATTGTGGAGAGAAGATCTTTCTTCTTCTTTTCCATAAGGATTATCATCGTTTTGAAAGAAGAACGAAACTCTTTATTTATGACAAAATTTATCTAAAAAAAAATATTCTCCGTGTTAAAACCACAGAGAATGACCATTCTCCATGCTAAAATGACGGAGAATGACTATTCTCCGTTTTAAAAACCACGGAGAATGACAATTTTCTATGGGTTTTAACACGGAGAATGCCATTCTCCGTGGTAAAGTGACGGAGAATGGCCATTCTCCGTCATTTTAGTACGGAGAATAGATTCTCCGTGGTTTTAACATGGAGAATGGTCATTCTCCGTCTTTTTTAATACGGAGAATGACCATTCTCCTCCATGTTAACACGAGATTGGTCATTCTCCGTGTTAATATCACGGATAATGACCATTCTCCGTGTCGAAAAAGACGGAGAATGACCATTCTCCGTTGTAAAAAATGACGAAGAATGTCCAGTCTCCTGCGTTTTAACACTAGAATGACCATTTTCCGTGCTAAATTATACAAAGAATGGTCATTCTCCGTTTTATTTAACACGGTGAATGTCATTCTCCGTTTTATTTAACACGGAGAATGGCATTCTCCGTGTTTCTAACACGGAGAATGGTCATTCTTGACAATTCTCCGTGCTAAATTACACGGAGAATGATATTCTCTGTCACGCCCCAGAACCAGAATACTGGAGAGCGGGGGCCGACACAGCCAGCTACGTATATTGAAATAGAATACATCTCAACTATACGGTCACGGCTGTCTAGATATGAGGGTTTACTACAAGCCAGCAGTCTCTTAAGGTCAAGCCTATTGTCTCAATCTCAAGCAATTAACAGAGTTACAAGATATTTGAGCATCAAATATATATATATAAGGCGTCCCAAATATTACATATTGGATGATCATGAAGCTAGTCGCACAAAATGATAGGACTAGCAAGAGTTCAGTCATACATGATCAACCCTAGGATTTGTTAATCATGTTTACAGCCCGTAGGCAGACAGTAAGTAAATGTGCATCGAGCTAACAGGTGCTCGTCGGCTAAACGCCTCAAAAGAATAAATTTACATATAAGTGGGTGAAACAAAAAGGAAAACCCACTCTTGGCCCGGGTTCCGTCTAGTTGTCACCATTGGGCTGGAAGCTTGGTAGATCCTCGGGAGCTGCTCCGAAATCTGGCCACACAAAACCAGCTGGGTCAAACCCCAGAAAGAGCAAGTGCCACAAAGGAGGCCACAAATAAGAACAAAAGCCAGCATATCAGAACATAAAGAATAAAAGAAAAGTACAAGTAGTAAAAGTACACAGGGCGATAAAAGACTAGGGACGTGGAACCATTCCGGGAGCCAGGTTACAATCCTTAAACCAAACAAGGACCGGGATTGTACCCCTTCGCCTGAATAGCTCACTGTCTCTACCCATTTATCGTTAGATATAAGTAAAACAATCATGATCAAGGGTTCCAGGTACAGGGGCTAGACAAGACTTAGACAGGGCTGGACACCATTCATTCACAATCGGCCAAGCAAGTACTACGGCTTACTACTTTAACTAACTAGGGTTATCACAAGCCTAATTACTAACAAGATGCAAGTGAGAATTCCAGTCCCAAGCCCTGCAGACCATCCAGTTATCCTTCCGCGGGTTGAGAGTTATAGGTGGGTACATTGCCCGGGAGACAAATGTACCCTTAGGTGACTTAGAGGGTGCAACACATGACAGTGTGCTGGAAATGTGCTCTACTCGTCGGCAAGCTACAAGTCCATTAAAGCGCCCAGATAACGAGATTGCCTGTGACTGGGAACTCTCCATGTTCTAGTTTGATCTAATCATTAGCCTAATCCAATTTAGCGCGAGTCCCTGGCCGTGGTACCCAGGAAGTCACGTCCTAGACATGATGCAAGACAAGACAAGTGGATTGTACAAGCAAGCAAGCAGAAACACCCACGGTGTCAAGACAAGTCAAGCTAAGTTATCATGTCATGTCAAGTCAGGAGTACGCCACGACGGGCCACTATCATGTCATATTGGTCATGTCAGGAGTGCACCACTACGGGTCACTGTCGTGTTAGGCTAGTTCCTTGTCATACCATGCTATGTACAATAGTCATTCCAGACATATTAAGCAAAATCAAGTTCATGCCAAAAGGCGTAAGGATATAAAATGGGCGTAAAATACCTGATAAAATACTAATATAAAATAGGACTATAGAAGAGCCAAGATCAAGAAATAACAAATTCATCATAGACAAGTGAGCTGCGCAGGGTATATACTGCGCAGGGTGCCAAGTGCGCAGGGTGAGCTGCGCAGGGTACCAACTGCGCAGGGTGCCAAGTGCGCAGGGGCAGATGGCGCACAGATGGATTGCGCAGAAGGTAGACTGCGCAGGAGTGAACTGCGCAGGAGTTGGTTGCGCAGAGATGGATTGCGCAATGGTCGAATTACGCAGGGGTTGCTTTGCGCATGGCTGGCTTGCGCATGGCTGGCCTGCGCCAGCGCAATCCAGCGCAGCGCAAAGCACTGGCCAAGGATCTTGCGCAAATGGCCATGCGCTAAAGAGCACAGGTCAGGGTGCGCAAATGGCCTTGCACTAAAGAGCGCAGGCCAGGGAATAGTGCGCAATCGGCCAGGTGCTAAAAAGCAGTGGCCGAGAGCTCCACCATGGCTGAACTCTCAAGAACACCAAGTTCAAATCTTCACAACTTAGCCAAATCAAAACCAAATTTAGATTTTCAAAGTTCTAACTTGAGTAAAATTAAATTCTCTTCCACATGGAAGCATCAAAACAAGCTAAAATCAAAGTTTAATAGATCAAAACCAAGGAATTCCGAAAATAACTAAAACTTAGATCTAGAACAATGGAGACTCCAATTCACAAAATTCCAAGTTCTAATATTGTTCTCCATGTCCTAATCTAGCTAATGAACAAATAAAAGGTGGTGCTTATTTGATGGCAAGGTGCACTTGCCTAATGGGTTGGGGAGTTGTGTGGAAGAAGGAAGAAGAAGAAGTTGTAAGAAATAAAATGAGAGAATAAAGAGGAGAGAGAAAGTAGGTGGAGTTATAATGAGGGTGGTTGTGTGGTGGAATGGAGGTGGAGTGTAGGCTTATGGTGTTCCATGCATGTTGAACCAAACTAAACCAACTTTCACAAAATAAAACCAAGCCATGGTCTAAAACCTGCTTACAAGAATCAAAAGACCACATGTCCAGGAAAATAAAAATACGTGCCAAAATCAAATACGAGCATAATATGAAATACAGGAAATGAGGGTGACAACTCTACCCACCTTCAAAGAATTCCGTCCTCGGAATTTAATCAAGGAGCTAGAGATTGCCACGACAAGCTATACTAAGCACAGACAAGCTACACTAAGTAGTTCAATCATACAATCATACAATGCAAGCAAGGAAGGAAAAGCGTAAGGCATAAGAAAGACATTATACCTCACGAGTCAAACAGGTAGGGATATCGCGATCGGATGTCGTCCTCACGCTCCCACGTTGACTCACCTAGAGAGTGATGACCCCAAGCAACACGGACTAAGTTAATAGTCTTGTTCTTGAGCGTCTTTTCTCTCCGGTCCAATATAGACACGGGCCTCTCCTCATACGAAAGATTGGTACCAACAACCAATTCCGAATGATCTAGGATATGGCTCGGGTCCGGGATGTACCGTCTTAATTGGGACACATGGAATACATCATGTACCTCACTTAACGACGGCGGAAGAGCGAGACGATAGGACACATCGCCTACTCGCTCCAGAATATCGAACGGCCCTATATACCTAGGACTAAGCTTTCCCCGTACGCCAAAACGAATGACGCCGCGGGTGGGCGAGATCCTAAGGAATACATGGTCGCCGACGGCAAATTCTAAGGGACGCCGATGAGCATCGGCCCAATGGCGCTGGCGATCCTGAGCAACTCGGAGGTGATCTCTGACTTTCCTGACCACTTCAACCGTCTGAGAAATCAGTTCTGGACCGAGCATCTGCCTCTCTCCGATATCGTCCCATGCTAACGGGGATCTGCACTTCCTACCATACAGAGCCTCGAAGGGTGCCATCTGGATACTGGCCTGGAAACTATTGTTGTACGAGAATTCCACCAGGTGCAGGTGATCCTCCCACGAACCACCGAAGTCAAGGGTACACGACCGCAACATATCTTCGAGAGTTTGTATAGTACGCTCTGACTGCCCATCTGTCTGCGGGTGATATGCTGAGCTGAACTTGAGACGAGTCCCCAAACTTTGATGAAGACTGCGCCAGAAGTGCGATGTGAATCTTGTATCCCTGTCTGATACTATGCTGACTGGCACTCCGTGAAGTCTGACAATCTGCCTGAGATACATCTCTGCTAGCTGTGCCGTTGACTGTCCAACTCTAAATGGAAGAAAGTGTGCCACCTTGGTAAGCCTGTCCACAATGACCCAAATAGCATCTCTGCCTGCCGGAGACCTGGGTAATCCAGTCACGAAATCCATGGTAATGTGTTCCCATTTCCATTCTGGGATCGGTAAAGGTTGAAGAAGTCCAGCTGGCCTCTGATGTTCAGCCTTGACTTGTTGGCAAACCAAACATCGAGAGACATACCGGGCTATCTTCCTCTTCATACCATTCCACCAAAAGTGCTGACGAATATCTCGGTACATCTTTGTGCCGCCTGGGTGAATGGAGTACTGCGAACTGTGAGCCTCTGCCATGACTTCCTGTCTGATATCTCCACTGGGTACACAAAGACGCGTGCCGTGTCGAAGTGTACCATCCTTATGAATACATAACTCTGGCCTTCTCCCTGCCTCACACTCTGCTCTGAGCCGCTGAATCTTGGAATCTGTTAACTGTGCTGTCCGGATCCTCTCAACTATGGTGGACTGAATCTGTAGGCTGGCCATCAAGGCCACATTGGAAGGAAGAATCACTTCAATTCCCATCTTCTGAAGATCCGACAATAGCTCTGGTTGCGCCGTCAAGAAATAAACTCCGGCTCTCCTGCTCAACGCATCTGCTACAACATTGGCCTTCCCTGGATGATACTGCAAGTCCACATCATAGTCCACAAGTAGCTCGAGCCATCTTCTCTGCCGCATATTAAGATCTTTCTGGGTGAAAACATACTTCAGGCTCTTATGATCAGTGAATATCTCCACTCTGTCCCCGTACAAGTAGTGCCTCCACAACTTAAGTGCAAACACTACCGCTGCTAGCTCCAAGTCGTGGGTCGGGTAATTCTTCTCATGATCACGGAGTTGACGTGACGCATAAGCAATTACCTTCCCATGCTGCATCAAAACACATCCCAATCCTCTGCCTGAAGCGTCGCAATAAACTGTGAATCCTCCGGTCCCATCTGGAAGTGTGAGAATGGGAGCCGTTATCAAACCTCGCTTCAACTTCTCAAATGATTCCTGACATTCTGCTGTCCAAACGAACGGCACATCCTTGCGGGTCAACTGGGTCATCGGTGCTGAAATCCTTGTAAAATCTGAGACGAACCGTCGGTAGTAGCCGGCCAATCCAAGAAAGCTGCGAACTTCTGCCACTGAGCTGGGTACTGGCCAAGACTCGATGGCCACAATCTTCTGGGGATCTACTTCCACTCCTCCTCTGGTAATGATGTGACCCAAGTAAGAAATGCGATCGAGCCAGAACTCGCATTTACTGAACTTGGCGTACAACTGGTGCTCTCTGAGAATCTGGAGGACAACTCTGAGATGCTGCTCGTGCTCTGCTTCATTCTTGCTGTAGACCAGGATGTCATCAAGGAACACTATCACAAACTGGTCCAAGTAAGGCATGAAAATACGGTTCATGAGGTCCATGAACACTGCCGGCGCATTGGTCGCTCCAAAGGGCATAACTAGAAACTCCCAATGCCCGTACCTAGATCTGAACGCCGTCTTCGGGATGTCCTGCTCTCTGACTCTGATCTGGTGGTATCCTGACCGTAAGTCTATCTTCGAGAAAACTGAAGCCCCCTTGAGTTGATCAAACAAGTCATCTATCCTTGGAAGAGGGTATCTGTTCTTGATTGTCACTGAGTTCAAGGTACGATAATCAACACATAGCCTGGACGTACCATCCTTCTTTTTCACAAGAAGCATCGGGGCTCCCCAAGGCGATCCACTTGCACGAATGAATCCCTTGGTCCTGAGTTCTTCAATCATCTTATACAAAATCTCCAACTCTGAAGGCGCCATTCTGTAGACTCGCTCTGATACTGGTGCTGTCCCGGGAATCAAGTCAATGGTGAACTCGATCTCCCGCTCTGGTGGCATCCCTGGAAGTTCCTCTGGAAAGACATCTGGAAACTCTTCAACTATCCGGGGCAACTGCACTGCTGCTACTGCCATCCGTAATACTGGGGGAGATGGCTCTACTGTGCCTCTGGAAAAAGAAAACTCTGGCTCTCCGGGAATACTAAAGACAACTCTGCCAACATGGCAGTCTATCCTAGCATAATGGTTCCTCAACCAATCCATGCCTAGGACTACATCATAGTCTGCCATAGGGAACTCTATGAATCTAGCGGGGAACTCTCTACCGCTAACTACGATCCGACACGAGGAAAATACTCGATCTACTCCCACAAGACCATTACCAGTAAGTATATTGAGCCTCACTGATAATGACTCGGGCTCCAATCCTATCCGTGTCGCGAATCGTGCAGACATGAATGAATGCGATGCACCAGAATCAAATAATACAGATGCTGGAAAAGTGTTGACGAGAATAGTACCTGCCACTACCTCACCTGGTGCAACTTCCTCTTCCATGGTCATCATCATAGCCTGACCTCTAGCTGCGGGTCCCCTCTGCTGGAAACCCCTCTGTCGGCTCTGTGCTGGAGCCTGGGTGAACTGCTGCTGGTTCTGCTGCTGAAAGGCCTGGGCCTGGGGCGCCAATGGCCTCGGGTACTGCTGTTGCTGCTGCTGTTGGACTGGAACTGGGACTGGTCCTCTCACCGAAGAACTATAAATGTTGGATGATGATGGACCTCCCCTATTCGGGCAGGTCCCTATCTGGTGGTCTGCTCCTCCACAAGCCAGGCACAATCCCTGTGCCCTACGACACTCTGCCACTACATGGCCCGGCTTCCCGCAATGAGAACATCCCATCGCGGAAGACTGCTTCTGTTTCTGCTGCTGCGGGTACGTCGGGGTCGAATGCTGAACCGACGTCACTGAGGCCACCCGCTTCGGAGTTCCAATGGTTATACCCCTAGCTGCCGGGGCTGGAGCTGAAGATTGGTGCATCTGGTTGTGGGACCGCTTCCTGCCTCCGGTCCTGTCCACAATTCTCCGGGAGGTATACTCATGCCTCCTTGCTGCCTTCAACACTGCATCGAACGTCTGGTGCTCGAACTGCTCCACAGCCAATAATATCTCTAAGTGCAGCCCTTGCTGGAACCGCTGAGCCCTATCGAACTCGGTTGCCACCAAGGTGGGGGCGAACCTACTCAGCCTGGAAAACTCGGTCGCATAGCCATCGACCGTCCTGCCTCCTTGCTTCAAGTTGGTGAATCTGGTCTGCAGGTCGTACCGTGCCACCGCATCGAAGTACTTTGTCTGGAACCTCTCTCTGAACGTCGCCCAAGTGACTGGTGTTGCTAATCCCATGGCCTGAGCTGCCCACCAATCACGAGCCAAGTCTAACAACTGTAGGCGTACCACCGCCACCTTCTCATTCTCAGGCGTCCTAGCTGCTTCTAGAACCACCTCGGTATCCTGAAGCCAAGCGTCCGCGGCAATCGCATCTTCACTGCCGTCAAAGAAGGGAGGGTTCAAGCGCTTGAAACTGTTGGCCGCCTGATTTCCTTGGGGACCTCCTCGGTTTAGTGCATCATGAACTTCCTGGTGCAAGGCGTCGCCTCGACGATCTTGGGATGCAAGCAGTTCTCTTATAAGCCCTACCAAAGGCCCCTCATCCTGTCTAGCTGGTTGAACGGGCGGAGCTGCCTGAACTGGAGGTTCCGGGCCTCCGGAAGGCATAACTCGAGAGGCTACTCCAGAGTGCTGAGCTTGATCTTCCTGGCGCTGGAGTGCTTGTCGAGCTTCCTCTGGCTGGTTGGCAGGTCCGGGAGTAATGCCGCTGAAGAAGACGACATAGGGAACAATAAGGAAAGGACCAGGACAGATCAATGATACAAGCATGTGATCAAGTCAAGAATATCAGGGATTTGAAGATACGAGCAGAGATCAAGGGCGAATATTGATTAAGACATCTATTGGGTAAACCCTCACATTTCTTGATTGACAAGACCTGCATGGGCCACCACTTAAACCGTGTCACGCCCCAGAACCAGAATACTGGAGAGCGGGGGCCGACACAGCCAGCTACGTATATTGAAATAGAATACATCTCAACTATACGGTCACGGCTGTCTAGATATGAGGGTTTACTACAAGCCAGCAGTCTCTTAAGGTCAAGCCTATTGTCTCAATCTCAAGCAATTAACAGAGTTACAAGATATTTGAGCATCAAATATATATATATAAGGCGTCCCAAATATTACATATTGGATGATCATGAAGCTAGTCGCACAAAATGATAGGACTAGCAAGAGTTCAGTCATACATGATCAACCCTAGGATTTGTTAATCATGTTTACAGTCCGTAGGCAGACAGTAAGTAAATGTGCATCGAGCTAACAGGTGCTCGTCGGCTAAACGCCTCAAAAGAATAAATTTACATATAAGTGGGTGAAACAAAAAGGGAAACCCACTCTTGGCCCGGGTTCCGTCTAGTTGTCACCATTGGGCTGGAAGCTTGGTAGATCCTCGGGAGCTGCTCCGAAATCTGGCCACACAAAACCAGCTGGGTCAAACCCCAGAAAGAGCAAGTGCCACAAAGGAGGCCACAAATAAGAACAAAAGCCAGCATATCAGAACATAAAGAATAAAAGAAAAGTACAAGTAGTAAAAGTACACAGGGCGATAAAAGACTAGGGACGTGGAACCATTCCGGGAGCCAGGTTACAATCCTTAAACCAAACAAGGACCGGGATTGTACCCCTTCGCCTGAATAGCTCACTGTCTCTACCCATTTATCGTTAGATATAAGTAAAACAATCATGATCAAGGGTTCCAGGTACAGGGGCTAGACAAGACTTAGACAGGGCTGGACACCATTCATTCACAATCGGCCAAGCAAGACTACGGCTTACTACTTTAACTAACTAGGGTTATCACAAGCCTAATTACTAACAAGATGCAAGTGAGAATTCCAGTCCCAAGCCCTGCAGACCATCCAGTTATCCTTCCGCGGGTTGAGAGTTATAGGTGGGTACATTGCCCGGGAGACAAATGTACCCTTAGGTGACTTAGAGGGTGCAACACATGACAGTGTGCTGGAAATGTGCTCTACTCGTCGGCAAGCTACAAGTCCATTAAAGCGCCCAGATAACGAGATTGCCTGTGACTGGGAACTCTCCATGTTCTAGTTTGATCTAATCATTAGCCTAATCCAATTTAGCGCGAGTCCCTGGCCGTGGTACCCAGGAAGTCACGTCCTAGACATGATGCAAGACAAGACAAGTGGATTGTACAAGCAAGCAAGCAGAAACACCCACGGTGTCAAGACAAGTCAAGCTAAGTTATCATGTCATGTCAAGTCAGGAGTACGCCACGACGGGCCACTATCATGTCATATTGGTCATGTCAGGAGTGCACCACTACGGGTCACTGTCGTGTTAGGCTAGTTCCTTGTCATACCATGCTATGTACAATAGTCATTCCAGACATATTAAGCAAAATCAAGTTCATGCCAAAAGGCGTAAGGATATAAAATGGGCGTAAAATACCTGATAAAATACTAATATAAAATAGGACTATAGAAGAGCCAAGATCAAGAAATAACAAATTCATCATAGACAAGTGAGCTGCGCAGGGTATATACTGCGCAGGGTGCCAAGTGCGCAGGGTGAGCTGCGCAGGGTACCAACTGCGCAGGGTGCCAAGTGCGCAGGGGCAGATGGCGCACAGATGGATTGCGCAGAAGGTAGACTGCGCAGGAGTGAACTGCGCAGGAGTTGGTTGCGCAGAGATGGATTGCGCAATGGTCGAATTGCGCAGGGGTTGCTTTGCGCATGGCTGGCTTGCGCATGGCTGGCCTGCGCCAGCGCAATCCAGCGCAGCGCAAAGCACTGGCCAAGGATCTTGCGCAAATGGCCATGCGCTAAAGAGCACAGGTCAGGGTGCGCAAATGGCCTTGCACTAAAGAGCGCAGGCCAGGGAATAGTGCGCAATCGGCCAGGTGCTAAAAAGCAGTGGCCGAGAGCTCCACCATGGCTGAACTCTCAAGAACACCAAGTTCAAATCTTCACAACTTAGCCAAATCAAAACCAAATTTAGATTTTCAAAGTTCTAACTTGAGTAAAATTAAATTCTCTTCCATATGGAAGCATCAAAACAAGCTAAAATCAAAGTTTAATAGATCAAAACCAAGGAATTCCGAAAATAACTAAAACTTAGATCTAGAACAATGGAGACTCCAATTCACAAAATTCCAAGTTCTAATATTGTTCTCCATGTCCTAATCTAGCTAATGAACAAATAAAAGGTGGTGCTTATTTGATGGCAAGGTGCACTTGCCTAATGGGTTGGGGAGTTGTGTGGAAGAAGGAAGAAGAAGAAGTTGTAAGAAATAAAATGAGAGAATAAAGAGGAGAGAGAAAGTAGGTGGAGTTATAATGAGGGTGGTTGTGTGGTGGAATGGAGGTGGAGTGTAGGCTTATGGTGTTCCATGCATGTTGAACCAAACTAAACCAACTTTCACAAAATAAAACCAAGCCATGGTCTAAAACCTGCTTACAAGAATCAAAAGACCACATGTCCAGGAAAATAAAAATACGTGCCAAAATCAAATACGAGCATAATATGAAATACAGGAAATGGGGGTGACATTCTCCGTGCTAAATTACACGGAGAATGACATTCTCCGTATAAATTAAGACGGAGAATGGTCATTCTCCGTGTAATTTAGCACGGAGAATGACCATTCTCCGTGTAAATTAAGACGGAGAATGTAATGGTCATTCTCCGTGCTAAATTACACGGATAATGACCATTCTCCGTGTTACTAACACGGAGAATGACCACCCTCATGCGAAATTAACATTTTTTGTGTTCTAACACGGAAAATGGTCATTCTTCTGCATTTTATGGTTAGCTGAAACTTTGGAGGGCCATAACTTTTGACTGGGAGGTCGAAACGAGGTCCCGTTTGTCTCAAAATGAGCGTATCGTCGAGGAGACTGAAAGTAACAATTTTTTCGTTAGACGGCCTTCCGAAATTTTAGAATTGCAAAAAAATGATGTTTGGACCTCCGTTTTAGCACTTTTGCCGTTTGTCTCGATCTTTCCGAAGTTTTTCGACGAGTTTTTGAAGATTTTTGAGGAGAAAACATAAATTCGAAAGTGAGCAGCGTATGGAAGAAGATGAAGTATCGAAACATTTTTTTAAGAGCAGTTTCATGGATGTTTTCAATAAATTAAAAGGAAGGACAAAAAGGTCATCTGGAATCCGCTTTGAATAAGTTTCTCTAATTCTGGGCACGCGATGAAAGTTTTTTTAGCGGTGGATTTTACATAAAACTTTTTTAGTTTTTGGGCATTCCATAAATTCTCCCTAAACATATACATTAACAAACTCCCACCACTCTCTTCCTTGGCGCGAACGCTCCTAATTTTCCCGGCAAAAAAAGAAGAAGAGAAAACCCTAAGCTCGCTCGTCCTTCCTCCTTCCGTTCCCAATGGCAAGTTGCGGTTATCACTCGCCTCAGTTCTCAGAGGTCAGTCCCCCCTCTCTCTCTAATTACCAATCTGCCATCCGTCGTCCCCCATTGACCAAAGGGTTCTTCTTCTTTTTCGATCGATTGGGAATTGGTGTTTTGTGCGTTCGCGATCTATTTCGTTAGGGTTTGGTTTTGTTGATTCTCGAAGAAAATCAGTACTCTAATTGGGGTTGTCGATAAATTTCTGCAGGACGTAGCTTGGCTTCCGGCGTGGCTCCAGCCGCACCAGCTGCCGCCTTTCGGCGACGACCGAAAGAAGGACGGAGAAGCCATTTCCCAATCTTCTCGTGAGGTGTGTGCATCCTGATTGTGTGAGTTTATGGTTGGAACCCTTCCTAATTGTTCAGCACTCTGTTGCAAAGTAAATGATACTTTCTCATTATTATGATTTATTTATGGCACGAGAACGCCCATGCCAAATCACTTTAAGGCCATGTTTTGGGAGCCAGAGGGGCAAGGGAGGCAGTTGCACCCTCCTAGCCCTAGCCTAGCCCAGTAGAAATTGATTAAGGGACCGTTTGGTTTGCATGGTTGGACAACATAATGTAATTGACATTACGTTGTCAATCTAATTTGGATGCTTGGTTGGACAATTTACATTGCACTTACAAGCTTGATTACATTACATCATTTTCTTTTAAAACCAATTACGTCATAAAACCCATGTAATCGCGATTTACTCGTTTTTGTGTCGGTCAGATGTAGATTGCACTCTGTTAAAGTCCCTGCTGCTATACCAAAACTTTAGAGCGTTGGCGAGGGTTGAGGGTTAGTGTTATATTATTTAACAATCCTCTTTGGTTTGGATATCTAGGATGATTGCCCCTCCTTTATTGATAGTCCCGGTTGTGTCGTTGCCTGTGGAGGAGTATCCTTGCGACCTTGACCTCAAGATATACTATGGGATTGTTCTTTTTTTGGAGAGATAAAACGGTCGGTGGGAGAAAAATTCCTGTGCATTTCACTAATGATAATTAACGAAACAAGTCCCAAGCACATCATAATCACATATGATCATAATGACCATAGTGAACAAGAGCTAATTCTAAGAGACACAACTATCTATCACATGAAATAATAAAAAGCAGTAAAGGACAAAAGTTTTTGACCCCATCTATGCAGTCTTTACTAGGTCCCTGCGTCCTCTTGATCGCCTGCACCATTCCATCACAGCCTCTTCTTGTGTTCCACTGTCGCTTCCTCTACTCATAATCGGATGTTAAACAATATGGAAATAGCAAGTTAGTCGAATGCTCATTTTCTTGTTATAAAAATTCTATTGTTCCTTTCCTTCCATGCCCCACCTAGCAAATGGACGTCACAACTATATCTCGTAGCAATCTATCTCGCTCTCTCACCATTTACCCCAATTTGATGGACCATGGGTGACTATCAATTTGGAAGGGATCCTTACATGCTTCCCAAATCGGTTGAACATCCGTGCAGATAAGTAGATGGTCAACTGATTCCTCATGTCTTCCATAGAGACTGCAAGTATCCGGTATGTTCAACTTTCTCTTAATGAGGTTGTCCCTGGTCAGATTGACATTCTTATACCTAGGCCATATAAAGATACGGAATTTATAAGGGGATTTAATAGTCCATAAGACCTTTGCGTATTCATCAATTAACATCCAAAGTTGAGATTCCAGTATAGAGATTTGATCAAGAACCTGCCACGTTGTGCCACTTCCAAACACATGAATCCTTAATGTCTTGACCCTCTGGTCTCCACTGTTGTATGGTGTTTAAAAGCTGCTCTCTTTTCCTTCGCAAAACCTCTCCCAGGGATCTTCAAAACCGAGGCCTTCATTGCCCCCCCCCTCTCCATTGTATAGACACGGGGTCCCATTTGTTTCATACTTCCTCATTGAGAGCAGGAAACTGAAATTTAAGAAGAACGGTTTCTCCGCACCATGGATATTCCCAAAAACAAATTCTATCACCCCTTCCCTATTTGGGATTGTTCTGAAATGGTCGATTTAGGTTTTACGAGATTGAGGATGCTTGTCCTGTTCCAAATTCTTTTGCATAGACAGCCACATTTTGCAAGAGGGAGCTCACTAGCCTGGGAGGGAACCACGACATAACAAGGGTTAGTATTTAGTTCTCCATTGTAAGCGTGTTTCAGATTTTGTTGCTATAAAGCATTAGTGACCATAATTACTGCTTTCTTGTTGTAATTACTTTCAAGGTGTGACCAGCCTTTTAAATAATATAGATTCCATCTAATATTTTTCTGCTCCTTTAAGTCCATCAGAGCAATAGGGTGTGTCATCTACTTACTCAGAAATGCTAAAGGCTTCTGGCTCCTCTCTCCACCAAATTCTGAATAAAGGATCATCCCTTTATATTATTAGATCATTTTGTTCAGCCCATCGACCAGTGTTACAAATAGCAATGATAAAATAGGATCTCCTGCCTAAATCCCCTGCATCATTTAATCCCTTATATCTTCTCTCAATTCACAATATAGCTGATTTTCCAATCATCTTCAGAGGTGGATCCATTTTTATCTACTTATCTTTAGAGCCCTCTTTTTCAAACATTTCCAGTATGCATTTTATTCCACACCATGCTATCTTGAAATCCAAGCCCTCTTTCTATATATTAGACAATTTAATCTATTGTTTTTCTGATATAGAAGGGGGTTAGCAGTTCAACATGTGCCATTAGGGATAAGCCTTAGAGAAGCATAAATCAAGGAAACACTATTAAGTTGCATGTATAGATCACAAACAATGCTTAAATAGAGTCCTAGCAAGATTGTGGATCTAGCACCTTATTTGTTGGGACTCGAGTTTGAATGATCTGTTCAAGGATCATCAAGATATATTTTTCACTTTGGAAGATACCTGTGCATAATCTCAGACTAGCTGTGAAGTCCTTATGTGACAACGGTTAAAGCTGTTGAGGTCTTAGCAAGGAATCAAGGGGAAGGCAGGATTCAGTTTCCGTTGCCCTGATTAGAGATAGGCAGGAACACTATTGACAGGGACATGTATGAGAAGAATTTGGATCACATTTTGTGAAGCTCATTTGATCGATGACTCGTGAGTCGACACTCACTTTTGTATATAATGTGTGCAGATTGTGGGTCATTTGCAAGATTCTAGTCCACATTATCCATTACATTGATGTCATATGGCTACTCTTTCCTACCTCGGTATTAGGCGGTCGAGAACTAATCACCTTACCTGTATCATCCCTTACCTATTACCGCTCAAAGAGGCCTTAAAAAACCATTTCTGATGATCCTTTACTCTCAAAGACTGCTGTGCTAAAGATCATTTCTGAGGACCCCTTACCTACTACCGTTAAAAGAACTGTGTTAAAAATCATTCTGATGATTTTTGTTTAGTTCCAAAATTTATGGACAATGTGGAGAATATCAGACGATCTCAGTTGCATGCTGATAGGTGATAATCTATATGTACTATTTAACTGCTTCATGTACCATAAAGAATGCTTATCTGTTTAGTCTATTTAAACTTACTTCGAACTTGCTTTTTTTGTGCTTTTTACACTTATCAACCATGTCCTTTGCTAGTTAAATCTATTCCATGCAGGATCACAAAGTAGTCAAAATTTTCTCTTGCTTCAAAGTTACCGTTTTCTTTGTCCATTTCAATATTTTGGTTTTTACATTTATTGATTTGACTGTTTCATTTTTCATTATTTGCAGAATCTAGCACCTTCCGGTAAGAACATATGCCATGGACAAGATGCTCTATTATTTAGAAATCATGATGCCAAATATAGTGGTTGTCATTTGTATTTATCTGGAGAAGACAATTCAATAGCTGGAAATTCTCCATCGTCTGCTAGCGTATGTCTTCATGACTCGATACTTTCAAAGTGATTATGAACAATTTTCCCGTTCACATATTCTTGCAACTGCTCCAGCCCAATACGGTGATAGAGCTTATATGTTCCATGAAGTGGCTGCATCAGGAATATATTTTAGCACTCGACTCCCATTTTAATTATCATGAACAAATATATTCGATCATGGCATATTAGGGCATGCATGTTCAGTAAGCTGCAGTTTGATATTGGTTAGTTTTATACTGTTGTAGCTTGAGATAGGAGGCGAAGAATGCATTGCTAAAACCCTAGGTTTTAAGAAAACTGACACATCTCCCCCAACCGGGAGTTCAATTTAGGTATAAGAAAAAAAACTGTGCAACGTGCAACAGTCGCAATTTCCTCGAAACCCTAAGAACAGTACTGAACTCTCGATCAGTCGACTGGACTATTGCCTAGTCAACTGGCATAGAGTAGCTAGTCAACTCTGCTATTAACTACTTGGCAGACCACTGCTCGACAGCAGTTGTATTCTTTACATAATACATAGACTTACAAAGAGGTCAGAAGTTCTCACTAGCATATTGGAGGTTAATAATATATCTGATGCCTTTTTCTCCACAATCCTTGAAAGCCATTAGATCAAACAGTAGTACGAACAAAAGTTTTTTCCTTCAGAATGAAACTTTATACAGTATATATGTTATGAATTCTCTTTTCATACTTTTCTCTCCATCAGCAGGCACTGCATTTTAATCTGCATCTTTCCTCAGCAGATGCTTCACAGATCTCCCCAAGTAAGATATCTGAATCAGGTTATCCACAAATAGAAATTTCTCAATCTGGAAAGTTTGAACGACAAGTATCTCAATCAGGAAGAATTGAGAAAATTGAAAGTTCTTTTAAGAAGCCTGTTCATGGTACACCAGCAGTCCATGGTGGTGCGACCTGTCAATATATAGTGAATGATGGATCCCCTGCATCAACTTTACCAGTAAGACGTGAGTCAAAGATGTCCTGCAAACGGATCTTTGAGTCCCAAAATAGAGCTGAACAGACAAAACGGAAGAAGCTGCATGGAAAGATTGACACTGAGACACTAAGTAATGCCATTGAGTTATCAATTGCTGCCTCAGAAGCGACAGCCATTTCTGAAATAGTGTCAAGTAGTTTGCAATCAGAACAGTTATCTGCTGCAGCAATATTGGAAATTGCTCTTCGTGTAAAGCAGGCACGCAATGAACCCTCAAATGTCTTGAACTCTGTTCCTTCCTTGTCAGCTGATGAATTTGACGAGACTGACCAGCTATCTGATTTGGATGAAACCATGATGGCAGATGCATTTAGTGATGTTGGTATACTTTGCACTCAAAATGATGGAACTGCTAGTAATTCAGAATCTGGCGGAAAATCACTTCACTCCAATTCTTTCTGTGATGTAAGCTCATTTAGTCATCATCAAGTAGAAGAACCAGGCAAGAAAATTCAAGCTGGTGATGCAAATACCACTGAAGCTACTTCCAAAGTATATGCCATGTTTGCCATTGAGTCAATATCTAATAGCCAACCTTTAAATCCTCTCCCTGTTCAGCATATGAAGCCATCTGCATGTGTACCTCTTTATTGCAGTAATTCATGTTTGAGAAGCACATCGAAAGCTGATGCACAGAAGTTACATTGCAGAGTCGATGCTTTAACAGCAATCAAGATTGGTGCCATAGATCATGGAATTCATGAGGTATGGAATCCTACCTGTAAGCTATTACTCGAGGTTTTGATTTACTAGTGCAAGTTTTCCTGGATTTTGAGGTATCACTAGCAGTTCTGTTTTTCATGTTAACTTAGTAGGACCACTAACCATGCTGCCCCTCTTTTCTTTTTTACTTGAAGGATGACAAAGTTCCACCGGAAGTTGCCAACATTAAGGGAAGCTCAAAACCATTCAAGTGGGAGACTAGCTTTATTTCAGAAGCAACGGATATGATGGAAGAAAGCACATCTGAGCATGGACCTGAAGCGGTACCTGAGACAGTTGCGTCTTCAGATACACCATATGGAGAAGCAACTAGATGTCTGCACAAGGAAAGTGAAAGGCACATATCTTCTAGCTTATCATTAGTTGATCCTCTTTGTTCCTTTGTACCATGCAGTATTTCTTCTGATAGTACTCGTAGTCTTTGTGGTTACAACCAGAAGGAGATCGAAAAGGAGAATGAAATATTAACAAGATACGCAGGAATTTCTGTGTTACTAGATTTAGATGAAACATCTAAACTGAGGAAAGCCCAAGAGATGCCCTTGAAGCTCGTAGTTCAAAATGGAAATTCTGTCTTTTCCGCAGGTGGATCTACAGATCCTGGGATGCCTAGTCGCAAGCACTTCAGTTCACTGAAGCCTTACAGCATGGTGATGCCTGATCCATGCACAAGTGGGAAGATCGCTTTTGGACAAATTTCACCACACAAGATCTCGCAGTCTATGCAGTTTTCTCCTTCTGAAAGAAATAATAACATCAATTATTTTGTGTCCAGTGAAGGGATTGCTGATGTTCCTTCGAAGCCCATAACCATATGTGTAGATTCTAGTGGATTGGACAATAATCATAGTCATGGGGTTAACAATCATGTAGCTGAGAGACCTGACAATGTTGAGGAAAATGATGATATCGGGGCATTGATTAGCCATTATGATGAGAGAAACTCATCTATTACGTTGAATAATAAGAAGCGTCGTGTTCGGGCTTGTAAAGTAATTAGTTTAGAAGAAATTTTAAAAAGATCTTCAGAACCGAAGAGGAGAAAATACAGAGCAAGAAATTCTACGAATGGGGCTAGATGCAGGGATCAAGCCTATGCTAAATCATGTATCCCTCTGCACTCAAGTTTGCACTTGTATCCTGCAGATAAACAAAAGCTTAAAAAGAAGAGCGTTCGATTTGCGGAAGCTATAACTAGTACTGATATGACCAACAACAGAGTGAACCAGCAACCTAAATATCAGGCTCATGGTAATTATATTATTCATCATCCGTATTTTGTACTGCATAAACAACTTAGACCATGCCATTTGAATTGTATGCGGAATTTTTTGTAGGTTCGCTTCATGCAACCGATAAAAGACAAAAACAGTCTTCCTCTCGGTACAAACATATTCTTAAGAAAGAAAACTATAACTATTTGACATGTTCTCAGACAGTAGATGAGAAAGGAATGATACTTCAAGGCTTGGAATTTCTATTGACTGGATTTTCAAGTCAGAAGGAAAAGGAACTTGAAGCATTGATCCGATTATATGGAGGCTATGTTCTTCCCAACATACCTTCAGGTTATCCAGGTTTAGAAGCATGTCAGAGGAAAAAGTTACTGAGAAGGAATCTACCAATGGTTATCTCACCAAAGAAGGTTTGTGTTATCATTTCTAGCTGAGTTGCATTTAAAATATCATTGGTCATGTCTAGTTGTATCTCAGCATCCAAAACTACATCGGGTTATCAATTTATCTTACTTTATTAAGCTGGTTTTTGCATACATTGCGGGCCTATAACCTAATAGCTTATTTTTGCGGTCAAAGTGGCTATTTGACATGGCTTTCCTGAGGTCCTCGATTCAAATTTAAATTTGCAGTATATGTTTTATACCCATTTATTTTTTACCTGGCCACGTGCCTGGCGAGGCTGTTTGTAACTCCGTCTACTTCCTTAGGGTTTCATGTAAAGAAGATAAATTAGTAGAAATAAACATGAAAGAAGAAACGAAGAAATCGAAGGAAAAGGTGAAGCTCATCTTAACAGACAACCTTTCAGTTTATTATCTAAATGATTAATGGATCCACCATTATCTCTAGAATGGCTAAATAGAATCACGGTTAAGAATGTACCTTAAATGTTTACTGCATCCATCATTAGCTTTAAAATGAATATTGCATGCCCTACTTGAAAGTCGAAATCACGGTTAAGAAATGTCCCTTAACCATCAGCTTCTAACAACTGCTATAAGATCATTATCCTAGATGATATTAAGTTATTAGGGCTAAAAAGATTTAAGGAAAAGAGTTGTAGTCATATTTCTTTCGTATTCCATCTAGTTCTGAACATGGACATTTAGTATTACCTTGGGAACACTCCCATTAGTTATTATTACAACAGAGCCCTTTCCCCGAATTGTTAGTACAACAACAAGAAGAAAGACTTTTCTCCAAATTCAGCTCTGTTAAGAGTCATGCCCTCTGGATCATTGACAAAAAACATCCTTCTTTACAGCTCAGTTAAGGGAACTCCCAATGGTTACACCAACAACAAAGCCTTTATCCCAAATTGGTGTTGGCTATTGAATCATTTTTTTTTTCCATTCAGTTCAGTTGAGGGGACTTGTCCTTTGTAATATTAGCAAAAAAACATACCATTCTTTACAGCCTCAATCAAAGTTAGTAGAATACCCAATTGTTGCTAGACCAAAATGAAGGCTAGCCAAAGCATTGTGCACACTCACATGCTCTTGGTAGCTCGAATTTCATCGGCGAGCATGTATCTTGATATCCATAAATTTAAGTGCCAAGGCATAACCATGTTATTCTCGACCTGGGAATATTTAGTTTATTGGCATTTCGTCATAAATGCACACACATGCACATGCTTTCAGAGATAAGGTGAAAAGAAGAAAACACAATATTCCATTTCTTCTTATTCATTGACTTCACAGCTTTTGGACTGTACATTTGTAATATGGTTACCTTCATCTTTGCTCTGAAACTAATTTCGAGTCCTTTTACTGAAGTTGCCACATATATCTGCTGGAAAATAGTTGTATTTAGAAGCTTCTGCTGTGAACTGTTTTTTCTCGTGTGCTTCTCAGGTGCAAACAACTAAGTACTTATATGGATGTGCAACGAATACTTGGATGCTTAATGCCCACTGGCTTATTGATTCCATTCAGGCTGGTTCCATACTGCCTCCTGGAAAGTGAGTTTGTCTTCAGTCATTCTTCAATTGAACTGTGCATAAACTTCCAACTTTCAGCATGATATCCAACTGCCTATCATGATAATAGATATCAAGAATGTTAGGTAGTTAATTGTATGTTTTTTTTTTTTTTTTTAAATGTTATGGTGTATAATCCAGACCCCCCAAAATTCGTTATATAACGTTCACTCATTTGCTAGTGTTGTGGCACAGCGGAAATAAATCCAAGAAACTCAGAGAAAATTCACAACCACAAAGACAATGATTTACGTGGTTCGGCCAAGATGCCTACTTCCACAAACGAGGGTAATTTAATTCTACTATGAAGAAGAAAATGAATTATAATAGCTCTCTACACTTCTCTCCTTGCACTCAAGAACTCTCTATCACAAAGATAAAAAAAATTTCTCAATTTTTTTGTGTGTTGAACTTATTCAACAACTTTAGCTCTCTTGTGTTGAACTTATTCAACAACTTGAGCACAATGAGATATCTCAAGAAGCACCTATAGACCCCTTTATATAGCATAGAAATCCAATCCTATGTAGGCTAAAAAATATAATCATAATCCTATGTAGGATTACCACATATATGGTCAAATCCAATCTTGTATAAGATTACCATATATATGGTCAAAAAAGGTCATTGACCTATTTTTGGACAATTTCCTTCATATCTCCACCTCGGTAAGATTTTTCTACAAAATTGAGCCGACACTTCTCCACCGCATAGCTTCACCAAATCAACCACTCGTCAATTTCGCCCCTAAGGGCTCTCAAGTAATTGGTAGGACTTGGAGCAAGTCCAAGCAATGTTGGAACTTAGTTCTAGGAACAACCTTAGTCAACATATCAGCGGGGTTGTCCTTGGTATGCACCTTTTCAAGTGCAATATCACTGTCTTCTACAACATCCCCGTATGAAGTGGTAGCGAATATCAATATGCTTGGTCCATGCATGATGGACTTGATTCTTTGCCAAGTGGATAGCACTCATACTATCACAATGCACATCAACTACATCCTGCTTCACCCCAAAATCATTAATCAAACCACGAAGCCATAGGCCTTTTTTCACTGCTTCTGTTACCGCCATATACTCTGCTTCCGTAGTTGATAGGGCAACCGAAGCCTGCAACATAGACCTCCAACTGACTGGTGCACCATGTAAAACAAACACGTATCCAGTAGTTGACCTACGCCTATCTAGATCACCAGCATAGTCCGAATCCACATATCCACTGATTTGACTAAAGTCTCCACCAAAGTGTAATCCCACATCAGTGGTGCCCTTCAAGTACTTGAATATCCACTTCACAGCCTCCCGGTGCTTCTTTCCCGGATTAGCCACGAAGCAACTAACAATACTTATGGCTTGTGCAATGTCTGGTCGAGTGCACACCATAGCATACATTAAGTTGCCAACTGCACTCGCATAAGGAACTCGAGCCATGTGCTCCTTCTCCTCATCTGTGGTAGGGGATAACTTGGCTGAGAGCCTAAAGTGGCCAACCAAGGGAGTAGAAACAGTCTTTGCATCTTCCATACCAAAACGAGCAATGATCTTCTCAATGTACGACTTCTGAGACAAAGATAATTTTTGTTTCTCCCTCTCCCTTTTAATCTCCATCCCCAAAATCTTCTTGGCTCCACCCAAGTCTTTCATCTCAATCTCCGAGCTAAGTTGAGATTTCAGTTTATCTATCTCTACCATGCTTTTTGAGGCAATAAGCATATCATCCACATAAAGCAATAGATAGATATAGTCTCCACCACGAAATCTATGGAAGTAAACACAACAATCATACTTCGGGTGAAATCATGCCGTATCATGAAGGTGTCGAACCACTTGTACCGCTGTCGGGGTGACTGCTTCAACCCGTACAACGATTTTTTCAACAAACACACATGATTTTCGTTGCCAACCACCTTGAAGCCCTCCGGTTGATGCAAATAAATTTTTTCGTCTAGATCGCCATGCAATAATGCTGTCTTCACATCGAGTTGCTCTAACTCGATATCATGATGAGCTACGAAGCTCAACAATACGCGAATAGAAGTATGCTTGACTATCGGAGAAAAGATCTCATTGTAGTCCACTCCCTTCTTCTGCGCGAAGCCCTTTGCCACTAATTTTGCCTTAAACCGAGTACCACTCGACTCTGGAGAAGCTTCCTTCTTTTTGTACACCCACTTGCAGCCTATAGCCTTCTTGCCTTTGGGCAATGGAACCAGATTCCATGTACAATTTTTGTGGAGAGACTCAATCTCTTCTTGCATAGCCACCATCTAGTTCTCGCTGCTAGTATTTTTAACCGCCTGTCTGAATGTGATAGGCTTGTCATCCTCCACTGGTAGTGCATGTGACACCACATTTAGCTGTCCATAATGCTTTACCGGTTCCTCAAATCCATACATATGTACTGGATTGACTGATCTCCTTGGCCTAGTGGTAGTCAAAGAATCTTGCTGCTGGTGCTGCTCATCCTTTGGTTGTCGTTCTTGTGGGGCTTGATGAACATCTTCAGAAACCTTCACCTCATCTGATGCATCCTCAAACGACTCAATCTCAATTATTTGAGATTGGCTAGATACACCACCATCCTGATCGGACTCACTCTTCTTGCTCGAATCCAACACTGAAGACTCGTCGAATGTGACATCCCTGCTGATTAAGAACTTCTTATCCTCCAAGCAGTACAGACGGTAGCCCTTCACTCCTTGTGCATATCCCAAGAATATTGCTTTCTTGACTCTCGGGTCCAACTTACCCTCATTGACATGATAGTAAGTTTTGCATCCAAACACGCGCAAAGTGCTGTAATCTGCTGGTTTGTCGGTCATCACCTCATATGAAGTCTTACAATCTATAGTCGGAGTTGGTGATCTATTAACCAAGTACCACGCCATGTGTATAGCATCTGCGCACCATTCCTTGCCTAAACCGGCATTGGAGAGCATACATCTTGCTTTCTCAAGCAAGGTTCGATTCATCCTCTCTGCTAACCCATTCTGCTGCGGTGTGTTCCTAACAGTCCAATGTCGAACGATACTTATTGAGCACAGAAATCTTTGAAAGGTCCATAGGTATATTCAGTACCATTATCAGACCTCATCGTCTTTACCTTTCTGCATGTTCTGTTCTCCATAGTCACTTTCCACTGCTTGAACTTTTCGAACACTTTATCCTTGGTTTTGATGAAATACAACGAAACATAACGTGTATAATCATCAATAAAAGTGACATAGTACCTTGCTTCATTCTTGGAAGGAATCCTGCTAGGTCCCCACACATCTGTATGCACATAGTCGAGAATACCTCTTGTCTTCTGCTTGCTTGTACTGAAGGTCACCCTGTGCTGCTTGCTATAAACGCAATGCTCACAGAAATCTATACTTGTCTTTTTCAAGTTCTTCAGTAATCTTTGCTTGCTCAGTAAGGACAGGCCTTTCTCGCTCATATGCCCAAGCCGTATATGTCAAAGACGCGTGCTATCAGACAAAGCATATGTAGTGACTGCTAAAGTCCAAGTCACAGTGCTTCCCAATAAGATATAAAGGTTACCCTGTCGGTGACCTTTCATCACCACCAAAGAACCACGAACGACCCACAAGACTCCGCCCTCGGCGACGAACTTGTTACCATTCGAGTCAAGCGTACCAAGAGAAATAAGATTTTTCTTGAGGTCGGGAAGATGTCTGACATCGGTCAAAGTTCGCACAATTCTATCATATATTTTTACCTTGATAGACCCAATTCCAACAGCTCGACATGCATTGTTGTTGTCCATCAACACAGAACCACCATCTGTCGCCTTGTAGGAAGAAAACCACTTCCTCTTTGGACACATATGGTACGGGCATCCGGAATTGAGAATCCAACGGTCACTCATGTTGTCATGTGCCACCGAAAAACAGACTCCGTCACTATCAGCTTCTGAAGCACAGTTTGCTTCATCACCTTCTCTCTCTGTCTTATTCTCCTTTTTCTTGTTCTTCTTCTTTGGATGAGAACACTTATTTGCATAATGTCATTTCTCATTGCAGTTGAAGCACTTCATCTTCTCAATAGGTGTTTTGGACTTGGATCTTGACCTTCTGCTAAAAGATGCTTTATCATTTGTCCTTCCTCTTACCGTCAAACCTTGGGCTTGGCCTCCACCGTTTCCGCCATTAGATGCCAACCTCCGCACCTCATTAGACAATAAGGCACTCGTAGCTTCTTCTACGGAAATTGAGTCATTTTCGTACAGTAACGTTTGAATAAGATTCTCATAAGAATCGGACAAAGAAAATAATAGAATTAGTGCCAAACGATCATCTTCTTCATGTATTCCTTCAAGTCGGAAATAATTTGATTGAATTTTGAAATATGATCCCGAATTGACGTACCTTCCTCCATCACTAGTCTGTAGAGTGACTTTAACATATAAAGTCGGTTGGTGAGAGTCTTCGTCATGTAGAGTGATTCCAACTTCAACCAGAGCCCAGCGACGGTGGTTTCGTCCTTCACAGAGTACATGACATCCCTTTCCAAACACAGGCGAATAGCGGCACATGTTTCGAGATTCATGTCATTCCAATCATCATCGGTCATGTCAGTGGGCTTCTTGGACTTTTTTCGTAAAGCTTTGTGAAGCTTTTGAGATATGAGAACGTCATTCATCTGACTTTTCCAAAAGCCAAAATCATTTTTTCCATTGAACTTCTCAATTTCATACTTCCTGATCCTGCTTGACGGAGCCATATCAAGAATCTACCCAATTAACTTTTTCTGAGAACTTTGTCGAAAATTTTGCTAGACTCCCAAAGCTCTGATACCAATTTGTTGTGGCACAGCGGAAATAAATCCAAGAAACTCAGAGAAAATTCACAACCACAAATACAATGATTTACATGGTTTGGCCAAGATGTCTACTTCCACAAACGAGGGTGATTTAATTTCACTATGAAGAAGAAAATGAATTACAATAGCTCTCTACACTTCTCTCCTTGCACTCAAGAACTCTCTATCACAAAGATAAAAAAATCTCTCAATTTTTTTTTTTTGTGTTAAACTTATTCAACAACTTTAGCTCTCTTGTGTTGAACGTATTCAACAACTTAAGCACAATGAGATATCTCAAGGAACACCTATAGACCCCTTTATATAGCATAGAAATCCAATCCTATGTAGGCTAAAAAATATAATCATAATCCTATGTAGGATTACCACATATGTGGTCAAATCCAATCTTGTATAGGATTACCATATATATATGGTCAAAAAAAGGTCATGGGCCTATTTTTGGACAATTTTCTTCATATATCCACCTCGGCAAGATTTTGCTACAAAATTGAGCCGACACTTCTCCACCGCATAGCTTCACCAAATCAACTACTCGTCAATTCCGCCCCTAAGGGCTCTCAAGTAATTGGTAGGACTTGGAGCAAGTCCAAGCAATGTTGGAACTTAGCTCCAGGAACAACCTTAGTCAACATATCAACGGGGTTGTCCTTGGCCTATTTTTGGACAATTTCCTTCAGCTAGCATTTACTATTTTGAAAATTACCGCCAACATCTTATAGTACTTTTCTAGATTGGTGATGACCCTGTTGGCATGTCCATATTTTGGCCATGCTCTCCACCTTCTGTGTGGTCCTCTGAAGCTGACAGAGCACTACTGGGCATGTATCTCTGAGCTCAGTGATCAGCATGCCACTTCCAGCTGCATGTGGGTCTGTAGAGGAAACCATCAGATACATGGCTACAATATTGGAATCATAGGATAAACAACAGAAGATCAGTGTTATCGACCTCAAAGTGTTGGAGACCAGAAGAGCAGTGGCATCACCTGCTCAAGACAGCAATTTCTGTCTCCAGCAAGTTTGCATCTCAAAATAACACCTGAAACTTGAAAGCGTAGACTAGCTATTGAGTTTGGTCAAATCCTTGATGTGCTTACCAAAATAACAGCAGGTGACTCAAGTGATTATTAGTTTCAGCTAGATAGCATCCAAGAGTCTTATGATTGTCTTGATGTCTTCTTTTGGAAGGGACCACAAATGACCTTTGCAGGTTTAAATCCCTTAGTTTTGCTTGCACATGTACATAGTCAAGAGTTTTAGATTTCAAGATTTTCAGAGAATAGAAGATGGAGGAATAGGGAGAGATTGAAACAACTTCCAACCTTATTCATCTGAGAAAATAACAAAATACGCATGTATACTTGTTTAGGCCCATTCAGTACAGGAAGTCTGGATTACCATTTCCATTTACAAAAAAAGTCATAACGTAATTGGAAGCTTTTGATTCTACATCTGGAGTATTCCGCTTCTATAGAGTACTTCCTGTGTGGTAACGAGAGCTAAAGTTAAAGTGCACAAATTCCATACCAAACCGGAAGCTTACAGTTTTGATTCTGGCATTCCAGTTGCAATAGCAGAACACGGTTGGGAACGAAACACGGAAACCGTTTTCCCAAACCAAGAAGCTACGAGAGAACCGAGCAAAAATGTACAAAACCAAATCGCCAATAATCACAAAAGAACCAAACACAAACACAAGCGATTTTTACGTGGAAAATCCTAACGGAAAAAATCCCGGGACGATCGGAGTCCAACCTTGAAAAGCCTCAACTAATGAAATAAGAAATACACCGACTCCTTACAAGCTTCTCACCGATCCGAACGGATCCCCACAACTCCTTGGAATAGAAAATTTGATTACACTCGAGAAAAAAAAAAATCCAAAAACGATTTTCTCTTCAAAGTAGGTGTCAATCCCTCTTTCTCTTTCCCAAAAGTTGTAACCTTGACGATATTCATCAAGTTGCATCAACCTTTTTATAAACTTTTGCATGGATTAGGGTTACCATATATTAGAAATCTATATATGGAAGTCCAATATATTTAATCATATATATGGTCAAAGTCAAAGATATGGAAATCCAATCATATATAGGCTTACTCGGCCTTGAGTTCATGGGGGGCCTATGCGAACTTTCAAACTGGAGCCCCTTTATATAATGTAAAAAATAATAATTAAAAAACTAAAATAAAAGTAAATTAAAAAAAATATTGCAACCAAGAATTGAACTAAGGACCTCTAGTGTGCAACTTTAACATAATAACCACTACACTACAATTGTTTTGTATTAAAAGAGCCCCATGGTACATACTAGTTCTAATTTAGATACGAAATTATATATATATATATATATATATATATATATATATATATATAAACTATTTTTTTGGGCCCTCCTGCTCCGTGGGCCCTGAGCTTACCATATTGTGACAAGGCCTACGAAGATATAAAAGAGTACCTGACCAAGCCTCCGGTATTGGTTGCCCCCTTAGCCGTCAGTTCTGGCGCGCGCACCGCTTGCGATGTTTGAAAGAATTCCCTCTTTCCAGCTTCACGGGGCTTGGCTTTCATACCTTCAATCGGGGACAGAAGGTCGAAACTCACTTCATTCACGCTCAGACAACCCTTTCTTCCTATGAAATGAAACTACTATATGTTATCAAAGCTAGTCAGAGATAATGGGAGCTAGCCTTGTCACTCCTTGACATTCCCTTTTTGCATACTGAGTGACACTACTTGGGACATAGGGCTTGCTTTCAAGACTCACTTAACTGAAAAGACAGAGTGAAAACAAAGGACATCAAACTACAAGAGAAAGTGCTGGAACAACGGAAGTTCAAAGCTTGCTTGAAAAAAAAGGGCTTGCTTCCTTGTCCAGCACCATAGGTGGGCACTAGCGCACTAGACCGGTAACAGAACGGAAACGATTCTCTCTCTCTCTCTCTCTATATATATATATATATATATATATATATATATATATATGGTCCTGTCCAATATATGATGCTCGACGCACTCTCCTAGCTTTTCCGACACACGGATGACGCTCGTCGCACTTCCGGGGTATTCTCCACATAGGTTGGGAACCCCACCCAACTCCAACAAACATAAGCTTCCAGTTCTAGCACATCGGGCACGAGACTTTAGATCTCTTATATTCATATTAACTACATGGAAAGCTTAACAAATGCATTGTTTTATGATTCTGTAAAAATATTTTCTTTCTATTAGTATCTGGCATTGTCTTTTCTTGGAGTGGCCCAGAACTGAAAGTTATTTTAGCATGGACAGTTACAATAGATTCAAACAGTATTTTCCAATAGTAGTGCAATGTATTTAAAGGTTGGAAGCGCAATAGAGTACTATGGTAACTGGGTAGATATGTAAATGTAAGATGCTGATCCTACATCATAAAAAATAGGATTAGGTATCTTCTAAACTTGTCATGCAAATCAATATGCTTGAGCCCATGTCTGTCGATCTTTTATGCGGAACTGAGAATTATGAAATTGCATCTAGAAGCCAAACCAATTTTTTGTCTAAATTATTTACGTCAGGATTCAGACATTCTTTGTTGTAAAGCAGTGCTATAATGTTTCAAGACTTTTTTTTTTTGCTAAAAGATGGTTAATCCATTTGTTTGACATGGACACATTTCCATGTGTAGATCCCAGGTAATATTTTGATTATTGCAAACAGTATGCCACATGAAACATATTGTCTCTTTTTGGCTAACAGCATATGTGTCCCAGATTTCCTTGTTGCTTGTTAGATTTTTTTTAATGCACTACACGAGCACAAGTTAAAACACAAAACAAACACATAGAGTTGGTCCCTTCCTTCCTGAATTTGAAACTTGTCAGGTAAACTCTTCAATAATAATCCAAGGGCTATAAAATGCATGACATCTGTAACTGTTAGAAAGTGTGAATCTTTGTATGACAAGAAACTCATTAACTTGTCAACGCTCTGTGGACACTTTCCATTTTTGTCTACTTCTATGAATGTAAAATGGTATACACAACATGAAATATATTATGTTTCTTTGCCTAACATATACATTTCTTTGTTCTTTGTTAAATATTTTAATTCTATATACCCAAAAAAATTTGAAATACAAAGAAACACATTTACTTGGGTCCATGTGTCCCAAAAATGGATACTTGATTATCCATGCCAACAAATAGTAGAGAGAATATATATATATATATATATATATATATATATATATATATATCGTTGCAAATGACCTCTAGCCTAGTGGTTAAGAGAGATGCATGCGGCCCGAGTGGTCAGGAGTCCGAATCCCAGTGGGAGCGATTCCAGAAACAATTTTCCTGGTTCCAAAAAAATAAATATTTAATCGTATCTTTCCAGATATTCAAGAACTGAAATATTATATCAAACAGTTAGCAAAAAGTCTTTACTATTTGCTAGAACTTTTGTTTGTGGCTGATACATAATTCTGTATCTTGGCTGATCAGGTTTATTTTTATCAGATTGGCTGTTCAGGTTTTAAGTTCATCAGTTAACAATGCATCATATATATTCCTAGAAAACAAGTATTGTGGTCAGATTAACTAGATCTGGTCACGGGGAATAGGTCATCCCAAAATGACAAGATCCTGTCATGTTTGTGGTGACCATATGTGGTCGAATCCCTAGAGCAGATAGAGGTATTCTGGTAAATTTTTTTTTCTATACAGTTCAGTTCAAAGCTTAATGATAGCAGGTATAAGTGTTTAAAAATATAACATTAGGAAGTAACCTGCAGAATATGTGAAATGTTTGTGGATTTCCTACAATTTATTCATCGATAATCTGGGAAGATATTATTGTACAAGGTTTCTTCTGGTAGTAGAACATAGTTGATTTGCACAGCTCAGATGTGTCTGAGTTGAGTCATTACCTATTTCTATTAAAAAAATGTGATGGTAAAATTTATAGCTCTTTTGTTATTGATTTGCTAGGTACATGACTCGACCGATTCAAGGCTCTGAAAAGAACCAGTTGAGAATTGAACAGCCATTATATCTCAATAGCCACAGTTTTATCTTCGAGAAAGCGGGGATTATGATTCATGGGAAACCCAGCTTCTGTGCCAAGTTTTCCAAAATTGTAAAGGTGATCTTTTTTTTCTTTTCGATTCTATATGATACATGTGATTTTTGTTGTCATGGATATATGAGTTTTTCAACTTGTTTTTCTCCCTAGTTTTTTATTGTCCACCTGATTTTCTGTCCCTTTGATCATCTTTCTTTGTCTGGATGATTCTACTACATGTATCTCCTATGATTTTCTGTTTTTATTGTCCACCTGATATTCATCTTGCTTTTATCTATGATACATAGTTAAATGGACCCAGCCTAAGCTCTTTGATTCAACTGAAGTATTAGGATACTCAAGCTTGTAACCCCAATTCACTGTATTATTGTTGGGTTGTATCTCGCTCAAGTTTGGCGATGATATATGACGAGATGCATAGAAAGTTTAGTCCCACATCGGGTAGAAAGCCGTAGGTTGAGGTATAGGTAATTGTGATTGGTCTTGGGACTTAACAAAGGGATTTCCTTTTCAAGTCATTTGGGCCAAGTCCAATATCATACCTCATGGGTCAACTCCAACCTCGTGGATCAACTACCATTCGGGTCTCACCATGTTCTGCAATAGTTATTTCTATTTTGGTTATAGTTTTTTTTTTCTTCTCCAATACGTAAAGGACCCTTTCAACACCATAATAAATATCTTCTGTAAGGTGGTTAACTATGTAGCATGGATCCAAGGGGAAGCCCAACAAATCACATGGGTTCATGAATCGAGTTCAAATTCGAATTGGCACCAATTTGTTCGGATTCACAAGTTCAATTTGCAGGTCTTGATTTCTAAAACTAAAAGAAAACAACAAGGGTGGAGTCCAGTCCGTCTACGTAGATCAGGAAAAGGGAGAAAAGTATTTTCTGATGTACACCAAAAAAAGAAAGGGAGAAAGAAAGGAAAGTTCAATGGGAGAAAAGCCTAAATGAATTCATTACGTCAGCATTGTCGATGTCGTTTACAACAACGTATATCTCCGCCCTCTAATATTTTATCAACTGAAGAGTGGCGGGGGAGTAGAAACTGCTTTAAAGTTTAGACCCGCTACACCCTCCAGAAATAAGGATGAGGGTCAATTAATACACTCTACAGAAGTCTAGAATCTGGTGTTGGTTGAACTCGGTTATAGTTGTGTGTAACAAAGTTACTTACACCAAGCAATATCATTGTTGGATATACAAGATCCAGTCAGGTGAATAACATGGGAGATACTGGGATTCACAGTACTCTCTCTCTCTCTCTCTCAGATAAAAACAATCGGAAAAAATCTCCCTGCATTTCATTAATGTTAATTAATGAAACAAGTTTCAAGTACATCGTAATCACATGTTGATCGTACTAACCATAATGACACCTATCTACCACATAAAACAAAAAAAAACACAACATAGCATGCTTTAACTCCATCTACTCAGCCTTTACTAGGTCCCTGTGTCATCTTGTTGCCTACAGTAAAACGTTGCACCTCTTTCTTGCCTCTCCATTAGGGGTGAGCATTCGGTTATTTCGGTTCCAACCAAACCGAATAACAGATAACCGAATTGGACCGAAAACCAAATAAGCAAAACTGAAACCGAACCGAAATGGCCCATAACAGAATCAAACCGAACCAAATTAAATCGGTTCGGTTTTCGGTTTATTCGATTTTTCGGTTTATTTGTACTTTTTTTTGTTAGTATATATAGTAACTATATATATATATATATATATATATATATATATTAAAAAAAAAAAAAAAAAAAAAAAAATATATATATATATATATATATATAAACTAAATTTTCTTATTCGGTTTTTGGTTTTGGACCGAAATCCGAAACCAAATAAGAAAATTTAGTATTTTCAAAACCGAAACCGAACCGAATCTATTATTCGGTTCGGTTCGGTTCGGTTTTCGGTCCAAAACCGATAATGCTCACCCCTACTCTCCATGCCGTTTCCCCTGCCCATAATCCAATGTTAGAAAATATGGAAATAGCTGGTTGTCCAATGTTTTTCTTGTTATTAAATAGAATATGTCTTTAACTCCATCTACTCAGCCTTTACTAGGTCCCTATGTCATCTTGTTGCCTACAGTAATGCCTTGCAGCCTCTTCTTGCCTCTCCATGCCATTTCCCCTACCCATAATCCATTGTAAGACAATAAAGCATTAGCCAGTTGTCCAATGTTTGTTTTCTTCTTATTAGATATTCTATTGTTCCTTTCCTTCCATGCGCCTCAACAAATGATGGTCACAACTATATCCCACAGCCACCTCTCTTTTACTAACTATACACTCTCTCCATTTACCCCTAAATGATTTGATTGGTACCAGATGACTATCAATTTGGAATTGGTCCTTGTATGCTTTCCAAATGGTCGAACATCCGCAGAGAGAAGTAGATGGTCCACTGATTCCCGTGTCTTCCACATTTTTTTATTGTAACAAATCTGCTATTTCTCGAAAATAGATCTTGTATTATTCAATGGCGATATCTGCTAGATGTTACTAACAATATATCATTTGAGATATATGCAAACTTAATGGCAAGTACTTTGAAGTTATCTTATTCATCAAGTATCAAGAATGGACAGTTTTCAATAGCACGGGGTAGAGATGTGTGGTGTAGAATGTTTTATATCTACTAAAATCTACTGTGTAAAGTTTTTCTTCATGATGCCCCTTTATGGTTTTAATGTCCATATAATAAAATATGTATGAATTTTCGGTATCTGATCTTCCGTGATGCCCTCCATGGTATTTTGGCTTTAAATTCTTTTTATCTTATCAAATAACATCACTAACTTCTTTGATTAACCCAATATCTTGGAATACTGAGCTCTCAGCTTTTATAGTTGAGCTCTCAGCTTCTGTAGTTGAGATCTCATCTTTTCTAGTCAAGCTTATCTATGTCAACAATATCTAGGAATACCTTTGTTGGGAATAAGATGCAAAACTTATTCTCCAAGAATCGCACTCCTCAACGACCAACAACAAGCCGGTGACCGGCTTTAAAGACACATATTATACTGATTACGTAGAAAGCCAAACTTATGAAAAACCAGGGGAAGCGCGAAATCAAATACAAGAGAAAATCTACAAGAGCACCCAAGAAAGCTCAGAGATCACACCCAAGAAACCTAATCCCTCCTAAGTCTCTCTTCTCCTTCTCTCAAACTTTCAGTGACCATCAACACCCAATCACAATAGATGATTTCCCAAGGAACCCCAGATTTCTTTATATAGCATGTCACTAACCCATACATGGAAACCAGTAGAACTGAATGACGGGATGATTTTATTGATGGGCCACTACTTGCTACTTATAGAGGTTTCAACTCCTCTTCATACTACATATTCCAATGTGGGACTAAAGTCCCTTATTGGTTCTCAACACTCCCCCTCAAGATGGGCGATAGATATTAATCATCCCCATCTTGTTACATAGCTTTGATAGACTCAATGAACTAAGACCTTTAGTCAGACAGTCTGCAACTTGTTCTTCTGAGCGAACATGGTCAATCTTCAGTATCCCTTGTTCCAGCTTCTCCTTGATGAAGAATCGATTGATCTCGATGTGCTTCGTTCTGTCGTGCTGAACTGGATTGTTGGCTATACTTATTGCAGCTTGACTATCGCTCAGAAGATATAACGGTGCTCCCTTATCCAGCTTCAACTCTGTCAGCAGTGCTTTCACCCACAGTAACTCTGACACTCCCTGTTGATATATGTGTAGAGTATTATTGGGCTTTAGTCCCACATTGCCTAGAATGATAGGAGAGGAGGCTAGCCTCTCCTATATATATGGTCTCTATTCCAATAATAATCACTTACAAATCTCTACATGGTATCAGAGCCTAAACTTGCTTAGAATACCGTCAGAGCCACCCTTTCCACACAAATTCTAACCCTAACCTCGCCCTCCCTTTCCCCCCACGCCGCCGCTGCTCCGCTGCAGCCGCTGCCGCTGCGGCTGTGCCGCTGCCACTGCTGCGTCGCTCCCGCTGCTGCTGCAGCTGTCGCTGAGCCGCTGCCGCTGCGGCTGTGCCGCTGCTGCGGTCGTGGGTGCCTCCGTGCACACCACTTTTAGGGCTCCTACTGTGTAGGTAAGCCTAAACTTGATATTTATCTCATTTGTGGCACCTACGGTGTAGGTAAGTCTAAACTTGAGATTTATTTCATCTGTGGCACCTACTGTGTAGGTAAGCCTAAACTTGAGATTTATCTCATCTGTGGCACCTACAGTGTAGGGAAGCCTAAAATCGTTCTTGAAGATTTATCTCATATGAGATTCTCAAGGAGATGCTGATGATGTCTAGATCCGATGAAACCAGACATATTCGGATTTAAGAGAGGACGACGAGGACAAGCGTGAGTCGTAGAGCAAGTGTGACGTGATCGAGAAGAAGTATCGATGGAGACAATCCTCAAGAAGCTGGATGCTGACGATGTGGCGACGTTGATGAAGTTGATAAAGGTGTCGGCTGGTGATAGCACGACACGAGCACCGCCAAAGTTGGAACTACCCTCCATCGATCTGAAGTTGGATGGACCAGCCACCTATCTGAGTTGGTCACGGCGGGTGAGAAGAACCCTTGCAGGAAAGAACCTGGAGGAATTCTTGACGGACGAGAAGACAGAGCCGGAAGAGGGCTCGACAGGACGCGACAAGTGGAAATTCACTTATATGGTGATTTACATCTGGCTTCTCAATTCCTTGGTCCAGTCTATTGCTTCCACAGTAGATGGCATTGAGATGGTGAAAGACATATGAAAGAAGTTGAGGAGAACCTATGATGGCGTGGGAAACAACCTACGGATCTTCCAGATAAAAGGGGATATCGATGATACCGTACAAGGGGAGAAGACGGTGCAGGAGTACGCTACGGAGTTGGAGCGTCTCTGGCTGGATTATGATCACTCCTCGAAACGGGCAAGCTGCGGGGACCCGAAGTGCAAAGAGAGACATATGTGTCTGCAGGAGAGGACGTTGAAATTCCTCAAAGGGCTGACTGCAACATTTGCACAGCGGATAGCCTTACTCCTCGCCCAACCAGAGATCCCTAGTCTCGAGGAGGCTATCCCAGCTATGATCTAGGAGGAGACGCGAATCAGATTACAGACAGGGACAAGTGGTCCCTCCGAAGAAAAGTCAGCACTAGCAGCTGCTAGCTCGGGCGACACAGGATCCAAGGGAGAGCTCTGGCAACACAATCGGCAGTGCTACAACTGCGGGAAGATGGGCCATCATCGATATGCTTGTACCAAACCACCTAAGGAGGGATACTCAGGTGGTGGACGAGGACGAGGATATATTGGACGTGGACGTGGTCGAGGTGGCCGACGAGGCGGCCGAGGAGGCTATCGGGCAAACTTGTTGGTGGCAGAAGGGAATGGAGGAGCTGGTGGCACCTTTACTGAGGAGGATCAGGCACTGCTGGACCTGCTGGAGAGAAAGCAGAGAGCATCGACCGAAGGAGACACGAGGAGCGGAGCAGAGGAGACATCCATCCCATTCTTCGGAGGCAATGCCGCTATGTATGCTCACCCATCAGAAGGTACTGACGAGTCACTCGCTCTTGCATCTATGTCTTCCCTTAAAACGTCAGACTGGATTATCGACTCAGGAGCATCTCGACATGTGACTGGAAACGCTAGTGAGTTTTCTTCATACACTCACCTAGCACCAGCAGACAACATTCAGACCGCAGATGGCACTTTACAACCAGTGGTCGGTAAGGTTACTGTTAATTGTACAGGTCCAGTAAGATTATCTAATGTGTTACATGCTCCATCCTTTCCAGTTAGTCTTTTGTCTATTAGTTCTATAATTCTCCAACTAAAATGCACTGTTTCTTTTGATATTCCTAAGGTGATCTTCCAGGAGAAAGGGACGGGACGAAGACTTGGGACTGGCATGAGGGACTGTGGTACCTAGATCGGGAAGGACTGGACTCAACATTGATATCTATGGCAGAGAAAGCTGGAATGAGAGAGCTGCAGCAGAGGACTGAAGATACCTTGATACTTCATCATAGGAGGATGGGACATTCTTCTTTTGATACTCTAAGTAAGTTGTATCCAGAGATGTATGCAAAATCAAATAAAGAGAAATTAGTATGTGATGCATGCGAGTTAGGAAAGCTTACTAGAAGCTCATATGTTGGTACTGGTCATAAGAGTTCTCTTGTTTTTGAGGTAGTACATTCTGATATTTGGGGTCCATGTGCTACTAACACTATGAATGGATATAAGTACTGTGTCTCCTTTATTGATTGTGCATCTCGTGTATCCTGGCTGTATTTAATTAAAAATAAGAGTGGAGTATTTGCTTGCTTTCGGGACTTCCATAAACATGTCCAGACTCGGTACAATGCAGTAGTGAAGGTACTGAGATCTGACAATGGAACGGAGTACACCAACAGGACACTTGCAGAGTACCTGTCAGCATACGAAATACAACACCAGACCAGCTGTGCATACACTCCAGCAAAAAATGGAGTAGCAGAAAGGAAGAACCGACACCTTCTAGAGACCGCAAGAAGTATGATGATCGACATGAATGTCTCACAAAATCTATGGGGACATGCAGTATTGACAACAGCTCAACTTATCAACAGGATGTCTTCAAAAGTCCTGGGATGGAAGTCCCCATGCGAAGTATTACAAGGCAATAATAGTGGGATACTCCCACTAAAGGTATTTGGGTGTGTGTGCTTTGTGAAAGACAACAGACCATCAGTTGGGAAACTTGACCCCAGAGCAGTCAAGTGCATCTTCGTGGGCTAATCAGCGACTCAGAAGGGATATGTGTGCTGGAGTCCAGTAGAGAAGAAGTTCGTTAGTACGAATGTCCACTTCCGAGAGCATGAGCCATATTACCGCCATGAGGGAACTTCGCACAACACGCCTAATACTACCAGTATAAGGCGAGAGGGGGAGATGGAGAACTTGGTGGTAACCGATCTAGAAGTATGGCATAGAGGCACGGTTGAGGAGAAACATGAAGGTGAAGCAGAACAGGGGGAGGAGATAAGAAGTATCAGGCCTACGGCTCAGGGGGAGTTACTTACCTACAGCAGGAGAGAGAAGCAAACTGCAGGTCCAGTACCTACAGTGCCAGTGCTAAGTCTCTTGCATGCGTCTGTCCCAACTCCTGAGACACCACCATCCTCCTCATCTACACCATCACCCTCCTCAGGTGATATCATTCCTCCTACTTCTCCCATACCACTACCTACACGAAGGACTACTCGCAGTAAGGCGGGAAATCCTCCGGACAGATATTGTTGGGACCTTGCTAAGTTTGTTTCTTATGATCATATCTCTTCTTCTCATGGAGCATTTATAGCATCTTTGGATAGTATTACTGTACCTAACAATTGGCAGGTTGCCAAGAACGATCCAAAGTGGAAAACGGCAATGCATGAGGAGTTGGGAGCTCTTGAGAAGAACCACACTTGGGAGCTGGTGAGACTGTCAGAAGGGAAAAGAGCAGTCGGATGCAAATGGGTTTTTACTGTGAAACAGAACCCAGATGGACATGTTGAGCGCTATAAAGCTCGACTGGTGGCAAAAGGATACAGTCAGACGTACGACATCGACTATGACGAGACCTTTGCACCAGTGGCGAAGATGAGCACTGTCAGGACCTTGATCTTCCTGACAGCCAATGGAGGGTGGAAGCTACACCAACTAGATGTGAAGAATGCATTTATTCATGGGGATCTAGTGGAGGAGGTGTACATGGAGATACCACCAGGATTCGGCACCAAACAGACAGAAAGCAAGGTCTGCAGACTGAAGAAGTCCCTCTATGGACTGAAGCAGTCTCCTCGAGCATGGTTTGACAGGTTCAGGAGAGCAATGATAGGGATGGGATATCAGCAGATCAATGCTGATCACACTGTCTTCTTCAGACGGAGTGGAGGCCACATCACCATGCTTGCGGTATATGTAGATGATATGATTATCACAGGCGATGATGAGCAGGAGATCGCTCAACTCAAAGGAAAGCTTGGCAAGGAGTTCGAGGTGAAGGATCTTGGCCCTCTTCGATACTTTCTTGGGATTGAGATTGTTTTAGATAATGAGGAAATCGTTCTTTCTCAAAGGAAGTATGCACTGGACCTGCTTACGGAAACGGGGATGATGGGATGCAAACCAGCTACGACACCGATAGACTAGAAGTTCAAACTGGATGTTGAAGCTGGAGAACCAGTTGACCGGGATAGATATCAGAGATTGGTGGGCAAGTTGATCTACTTGAGCCATACTCGACCTGATATCAGCTTTGCGGTCAACGTAGTGAGCCGCTACATGCATGACCCCCGGAAGGGTCATATGGACGCAGTATACCAGATTCTGAGGTACTTGAAGGGAGTCCCCGGGAAGGGACTGATCTTCGGAAGAAATAATCACGTAAGCATCGAGGGCTATTGTGATTCTGACTTGGCTAGCTGTGCTGACGACAGGAGATCCACATCGGGCTACTGCATATTTGTAGGAGGCAACTTGGTCTCGTGGAGGAGTAAGAAGCAGTCAGTGGTGGCCAGATCAACAACTGAAGCAGAGTATAGAGCTATGGCCTTGGGAGTCATAGAACTATTGTGGTTGAAGAATATGCTGACGGAGCTAAAGCTGGACCAGGGAGCCAAGATGAAGCTATGGTGTGACAACCAGTCAGCTATTAATATTGCCAACAATCCAGTGCAACATGACAGGACCAAGCATATCAAGATTGACAGATTCTTCATCAAAGAAAAGCTGGAGAAAGGAGTACTAGAGCTGGGCTACGTTCCAACAAAGGATCAGGTAGCAGACGGACTGACAAAGGGGCTTAGTTCTATCAGCATGATGAGAGGATGTGACAAGATGGGTTTAGTGAATATCTTTCGCCCATCTTGAGGGGGAGTGTTGATATATGTGTTAAGTATTATTGGGCTTTAGTCCCACATTGCCTAGAATGATAGGAGAGGAGGCTAGCCTCTCCTATATATATGGTCTCTATTCCAATAATAATTACTTTAAAATCTCTACACTCCCAGAGCCATTGCTCTGTATTCTGCTTCAGCTGACGACCGTGCTACCACTGACTGTTTCTTGCTTCTTCATGAGACCAGGTTTCCTCCTACAAAGACAAGTACCCCGTGGTAGACCTTCTGTCGTCTATGCAACTCGTCCAGTCTGCATCGCAGTATCCCTCAACTTCTATGCGTCCATTCTTCTTGAACCATAGCCTTTTTCCGGCGTCCCTTTCAGATTGCTTGAGCCCGTATAGCGACTTCTTTAGTTTACACACTTTTCCACGCGACGTCCCTCCGTCTGATTCTGTCGCGTAGCATCCTGGCGGGAGCTCCATGCACACTTCTTCTTGCAGGTCCCCGTAGAGAAAGGCATTCTTCACATCTAATTGGTATAGCTTCCACCCATAGTTTGCTGGAATGGAGACCAGAGTTCTTACCATGCTCATTTTCGCTACTGGAGTAAACGTCTCATCATAGTCGATGCCATATGATTGTATCCTTTTGCAACCAACCTCGCCTTTTACCGTTCTACTTTTTCTTCTGGCGTCTCCTTCACTGTGTACACCCATTTGCATCCCACAGTTTTCTTCCCTTTGGGTAATGGAACCAGCTCCCATGTCTTATTTTTCTCTACTGTCCCAAGTTCTTCCATCATTGCAGCTTTTCACCTTGGATCTTTCTTTGCTTCCTGCCAACACTTAGGCAAAGAAGTAGAGTCTAACGATGCAATGAAGGCTCGATAATTCGGAGAAATGTTAGAATAAGATAAGAAATTGGCAATGTCATGTTCATAATCATCATAACGACTAGGAGCCTTACCCGTATTGATGCGAGAAGATCTCCTTAAGGGAGCAATATGTGGTGGAGAGATCATACCATCCAAGTCAGAGAGATCCGCATCAGAATCAGAGTGATTCAGTGCGGGGGCAACATCTTCAAGAGTTGGGGCAGGAGTAAATGTAATGCCCCGCTCCGCACGGTGCATTATGCTGAGTCGTTGACTCGAAGAGTTGCGTTGACCCGATTACGTATCGATGCGAATCGATACAAAGTGTTAAGTTGTCCCGAGGAATGCATCGAACTAAGTGATGCGAAGAGTTGCCTTGTCCCAAAGAATGCATCGAGTGAATCGATGCGAAGCGCCGCGTTGCCTCGAAGGATAAGTGCGTTGAGACGGCTCGAAGATTCTAAGAAATCGAATCGACCAAGGCGCAAGTCCGAATCGATGCAAGTATTGATTTTAGTTGGTTTCATGTGCAGGCTATACGTTTACGCTGAAATGTTAGAGGTCGATCTTTTGCCTTATTCAGTAAGGGGTCCGCGAAAGCAAATCGTCGTCTTGCGACGGACGGAAGCGTTGGCACGCTAAGCCCAAATCGGACGTATAATTCAATAAGCACGAAGTGCTCGAATGGCTAAGTCAGGTGAGTGGCCGTGCAACAAAGTTATAAAATCGAGCCGCATCGGCTCGGCGAAACGACAAAGGCGTATCGACTCAAGGTGGGAGGATTGACTTCTTTTTACTCCTTCATTCGATAAGTCAAATATATTATTGTATGCTGAGTTAACCTATCAACGCCACGGGCGTGGCTCGATGGTGAGATAAACGTAGTGCATGTCGAACACTAGATAGAACAATTGAAATGAATCGTACGACAAACATACGAGTCGCTATGGAACATTGGATATCGCAAAGGCGAGCGCCTCGGTGCGCAAGCCGCAAGAACATGGGATAACTGTACTCGGCGAGTGCCTTAGTGCACGAACCATACCGTGCCTTCGCGCACGAGTTAGAACGGCTAGAACATTGAAAGACAATAGGCGAGCGCCCTAGCGCGCAAGCCACGGACATTGAATACTAAGTCATAGAACATCGGAATACGGTCGAAACGTGCCTACGTGCACGAGATAATAAAAGATGGCTTCGTTGCGAGAGAATGCAGTTGTGGCATGAATGTGGCGGAACTGTCGGATATGACATAATGCCTCGAAAGGTGTTCGGGACCTTCGGGTCGTTCGGTTGATGAACATTGAGTTGAGGCATAATGCCATTGAACATTGAAACGAAGTATGAAACGTAAGAACAATAGAAAGTTAACGTAAGAAATGCGAGATGATAATGCGGCATGGTGCCCTTCGAAATGTCCATGGCCTTCGGGCGTTCGTTGAGGACATTCGGGCGTTGTGCCAATTGAAATAGAGATAAGCGAACTTGCTTGGTTGTTTGAAAGATAAGATTCGTTGCATGGTCAAATGGACTTAAAGATATAAGAGCCCGTGCATGGGTATTCCCTCGAATGCGGCGCGCCAGGGCGCTGGGACCGTTCGGCCTAGGAGGGATTCGTTTACGGTATTGTTGGTGCACTTTATTTAGATGGGTAGCGACCGTCTGGTGAATGTGATAAGCCACTTGCTGCGATTATTTCGGTTGCCTCTGTTGTTGGTTAGCAACCGCACAGAGTTAACATCGTCTTATGTTTCGATTCGATAAATATAAGTCCATTCTAGCCCGAAAAGCTAGTGACCTTCATATAGATAAGGACGATGGGTTTGGAAGTGCAAGGTATGCGTATATCCTGCATGGACGGATTCTGAATAGAGGGCACTTATAACATGACAGGAAAACGGATAGGCGCATTCACCTTGCGTCGGTTGCAAGGGCGGGTGCGTCGATATTGTAAGTTGCGCCACGAATCAAACACGAGATTGCTTGCCTGTTTGCTTATGCAAATTGAATAACATGCTTGCCATGCTTTACGCTTTCGAATATGTCATGAAATTGACCCTAAGGAGAACATAACAAGATCATAAGCTAAGTTGCATGATTTAACATAAATATTAAAATGTCGGTTTGGAAAGAAGATCTTTGCTTCAGTACATGCGAGGACGAACGTACTGATCCCCCACCAGCTTCATGCAGGGTGCAGGGAATGGATTGCTCGCGGCGAAGCGTTGCTTGAACGCGTTGAGGCTTGGAATGCCGAAGCGTATTGAAGCGTGCGATCGCATTGACGCTCGGACTCGCGACAGGATTGATGCGGCCGAGATATAGAAGGCATGATGTATGGAAACGACGAAATCCTTGTGGGCAAGAGAGAACCTGAGTGTTGTAGCCAATCTGGCAAATTCTGTTGGGCTATCGAAAGCCTTTGTAATCTGATTTCGAATATCAATAAAGTGAATCGTTTTCGTATACTCTGTTTTGCCTTTCGTTGTTAACGTTCAACTCAAAGATAACCATTTGAGAATTTGTCATCTTGCCTTGCACGAGCGCAACTCCAGGCTCGTGCGGCATCACGTCCCAGCGAGGACGATGATTCGGGTGATTCCGGGTCGGGGCGTGACAGTAGACGAGGGACTTGGTACAATAGGCAATGAGCACGGCACAGTACTGGACTTCTGTTGTCTCCTTCTGTAGACTTGGAGCTCCTTTTCCCTTGTTTCCTCCTGCGTAACATATGTATCTTCTTCTTCATTCTCCGTATCAGAGTCACTGCTATCTCCCCCTTTCGTCCAATTTTCCACGACCGGGCACGGGACCGATCCGACTACCACGTTTGGATGTATTATCTCCCCCTTACATCTAACACCCTCTGTGTTAGGTGTGTCACAAACGCTGAACCTTCATCCGAACCATAGTATGGTTCCAGTTCTCTGAATGTAACGTCCATGCTTACAAACATTTTTCGCTCAACTGGGCTCCAACATGCGTATCCCTTCTGAGTCGCTGTGTACCCGACAAATACACACTTAACCGCTCTAGGATCCAGTTTGCCAACTCCTGGCCTATTATCTTGGACAAAACACACATACCCAAATACTTTCGGAGGAACAGGGTATGTAGTTGCACCAGTAAGCATCTCCAACGGTGTATTCCAGTCCAATATCTGAGAAGGCATTCAGTTGATGAGATAAGAGGCCGTCAATACAGCTTGTCCCCGTAAGTGTTTTGGGACATTCATAGCCAGCATCATCGTCCGTGCGACCTCCAGCAGGTGTCTGTTCTTCCGTTCGGCCATACCATTTTGAGCCGGTGTATAGACATATGAGGTTTGATGTAGTATTCCATGAGTGGATAAATACTCAGCAAACCGCTTATTTGTGTACTCCGTCCCATTGTCAGACCGGAAACACTTAATTTTAGCCCTATATTGTGTTATCACCCGGCGAAGAAAATCCTGAAAAGCTTCAAAGACGTCGCTTTTATTCTTCATAAGGTAGACCCATGTCACGCGGGTATAATAGTCAATAAAAGTGACGAACTATTGAAATCTGTTAATACTTGTTGTAGGACAAGAATCCCATACGTCCGAATGTATCATATCAAAACCAGCGAAACTTTTATTTCCAGAGCTCATATAGGAGCTTCTGGTATGTTTGCCCAATTCACATGCATTACAAACTAACTTCTCTTTATTAGCCCTTTGATATAAGCAGTGTTATAAATTTCGGTAGGCGGATTCGGTGCGGCAAAGGGGCGCCTAGCGCCTAGGCCGCCGCACAGATTTTTTTTTTGAAGTTTTGGGTTTTGACTTTTGAAAAATTTTGATATTTTTTTAAATTTTTTGAAATTTGAAATTTTATTTATTTATTTATTATTAAATTTAATGATTTTTTTATTATTTTTTTAGAATCTGATTTTTTTTTAATTTTCAAAACTGAAATTTTAAATTTCTGAAATTTCAAAATTCAAATTTTTTTGCTTTGGCCGAACATGCCGAACAGGGGCCGACTTGGCCGAACAGGCCCGCCTAGGGCCGAACAGGCGTCTAGGAGGCCGATTTGGGGGTTTTCGGTGCGGCAGGCGGCCGCCTAGCACCCCGCCTAGGCCGATTTTTAGAACACTGGATAGAAGGACGGATACATTTGACTAATAACTTTAAAGGAAGAATGCCCGACATGCTGATGGTGGAGTAACAATTCGTCTTCTACATTGCGACGTGAACCGTCCGGTTGTGCGCTTGCGACCAGAGATGCCAGTGCTGTGTCAAGTCCGGTCCTGTCCAAGTACCATAGCCCCTTATGCCATGTGCCAATCCCTAGTCGTCGTCCTGTCCCCTTCTCCTGAAAAATTACCGTAGGAATGTCAAAGAAAACAATACAGTTAAGATCAAGGATAATGACACTAATAGAGATAAGATTGACAGGAAAAGATGAAGCATGTAAGACATTAGTGAGAGTGAGGGAAGGGGTGCATGCAACACTGCCTTTACCCATTACAGGTCTGGAGGTACCATCAGCAGTCTGAATACTCTCCGGCGTCGGTAGGTGAGTATAGTCCTGGAACTCACCGCGGGACCCCGTGACATGGCGAGATGTCCCAGAGTCTATAATCCAACCTAGCTGATGGTCAGATACAAGAGCATGCGCAGGTATACCTGTACTGGTTTGGGCAAAGCAAGTGATGTGATTCCCCGAGGTAGATGATGCCGCATGAGGGTCGAGACTGTCGTCCGATCCCTGCTTCGAGCCGCGTAACCTCGCGAGGAACTCCCTCTCAAGAGGGGTTATTTCAGCTAGCTGCTTTTCTCCCCCTTCTTCTGCCAGATTCGTTTTGTGTCCTTCAAAAGAATTTTTCCTTTGACCATCATGTCCTCCTTTACCACCTCGACGTACTCCACGGCCCCATTCGCGATCACTCGACTGACTTCGCAGGGGTTTTGGACAAAATCTGATGTAATGTCCGGAGTCACCACAGTTGTGACAAACACCGCCTGCAGAGTGAGGCGGATTGAAAGCGGCAAGAACAGACTTTTCAACAGCGGCTTGCTCCCCTGGAAGTAGTCCTTGTTGGGCATCAACTTCAACCGAGCTTCTTCCTGTGCCATGGCGGCTATAGCCCCTTCTAAGTTTGGAAGCTGGGGTTGGGCTAGGAGTACATTCCTTCTCTGCTCAAACACCGGGTTGAGCCCCTTCAAAAACTTCATCATTCGCTGCCGCGAAATATACTCCAGGAACGCCTGAAAATACTTCACAAATGAAGGTTCAACCCGTGCATCTTCCATCCCAAGAGGATCATAGTGATCCAGATCAGACCAGTACTTCTTCAACAGGGCTGCATACTCAGAGATGGTACGTTCGTCTTGGGTCACCCTATCGAGTTCATCCTGCAGTTGGAAGACCCACATAGGGTTGTCCGAACCGAAGTACATATCCTTCAAAGTCCGCCATATATCAGCAGCAGCCTCCATCGCCTCAACATTGTCCGACACCTGGTCGGTCAATGAGGCTGTCAACCACCCCGCTACTACGTTGTTGACCATCTCCCAAATAGCAAACTCCTTTGAGGAGGGATCGGCTGACGCCTTGGTTTGGCCATTGACATAGCCTACCAAGCCACGTCCCTTCAGCATCCGCATCGCCTGCCGCGACCATTTCAAGTAGTTGGAAGTTTCTTCCAACTTCGTCTCTAGCTTTTCCAACTTTCCCATCTTGTAAGGTGACGGATCCACATCAGTATGGGTCACACGTGGGGTCGTCTCGGTCAATCTCTTGGACAAGATATCATCAACCAAGGCCCGCATCTCCTGTGCCGTCAGTTTTTCACTGATTGCATCCATTACGTCGTCAATCTGTGTGGTCCTGTTGTATCCCAAGTCGTCTTTGTCGTCTAACTACTTTGTGTCCCGATCTTTTGTGTCTTCGTAGTCAACTGTTGAGACCGGGGTGGGGGGACAACAAGGAGCCTTCTCACAGATATTTCTCAGGTATACAAGCAACTAGAACAACATTACATCGAACAAGGAGAACAACTACGTGGGTCGTTTACTCCTTGCATGATCGATTGTTCCAGCACTCCAAGTATAAATAAGGAGGGGAGGGGAACCGACACTCCAAGTAAAAATAAGGAAGCGGTGGGGAAGATCCGACACACCAAGTAAAAACAAGGAGGCGGGAAGGGAGGGGTAGGGGGGGTCGGCAGCAGCGGGGAAGGGGGACGGGTGGGTTGGGTGGGGGGGTAATTCGGCAGCGGGGGACGGGTGAACTCCAGCAGGGGGGGGGGGGGTTGGTGATCTCTCTATGGGATCAGCAACGGGGGGGGGGGGGGGGGGGGCAGCGGGGTTTGCGGGGGGGGGGGGGGGGGGTCGGGGAAGTGGGGGGTGCTGGAGTCGGGAGCGGGAGGGATTTTTTTTTTTTTTTTTGTGGAGAGGGTTGGATGAGTTATGGCTCTGATACCATGTAGAAATGAATGATGGGATGATTTTATTGATGGGCAACTACTTGCTACTTATAGAGGTTCCAACTCATCTTCATACTACATATTCCAATGTGGGACTGAAGTCCCTTATTGGTTCTCAACAAAACCCAACCCAAGATCCGGAACCAACTTCCACTTTTTGGCCCCCATCTAGTCAACTAGTCACCAAGATCGGTTAAGCTGTCATGCATACCATAGATAATAACTCCAACACATAATTGGATCAATCCGGTCTTTGCGACCGGTTGACCGGTCAGGGTACAGACATTGGAAGTATAGAGAGGTTGCCCTCGACAGACTTGTACACCACCGCAATTTTCCCTTATGCGTGCTAATTCTCATTTGTGAACAAATCATCGGATGGCAAAACGATTTTTTTTGTTATTGGTATATACATTAGTTTGGACCCCCAATGTTTGATTAAAATTGTCAGGCTGCCTGTTTCTACCCTTTGACCTCTGCTTTATATTGCCGCATTACTGTTTGTTCAATTGCTTTATGTATTAAAATGTTGATGTCTTCTCAAACTGCAGCATGGAGGTGGTCAAGTATTTAAATCTTTACAGCGGTTGGTCCAGAGCTTGACGAATGGGACAAATACACTAGGGACTGTTATTGTTGAGAATGAGAGCAATGTCTCACGTCACCTGAAGTACTGTGCACTGGAGAACAATTTACAGACAATGGTTAGTGTTGCTACCCATCATAAACATGTAGTATTTATAATTGCAAATATGGGTTGTGCCATTGCAGCATAGTTCTATTTCTACAGTTTGCTGGAAGTTGCATGTAAGTTATTCATCAATGGCTGAGCCAACACTGTCCTTAGAAGCTGTTGTTTAAGATAAATATACAGGCAAGCTAACTCAAGAATAGATACAAAGTAAAAGAACTTGAACTTAATGTCATTAGAATGTCATGCAGATTCCTAGCTGGTATCAGCTAATATGATACATGTTTGGCTGATAAAATGAACTGTTGCTTTCTTAGCCTTTAGCAATACTCGATCATACCATATTGATTGGTACCCCTTGCATGAACTCTATCTGTCAGATTTCTGTTGAAAAAACAGTCGTCCTAAGCAATCCAATTATGTAAGTATATCGCCAGCATAATCATGGCCCTATTGCTAACTACTACCTCAGAAATTACTGCATCTATTGATTATTTAGTGGTTAGTGGAAATTGGATGTTTCAGTACAGATCATAAACATATTTTTTGCACCAAGTTTTTAATTTAGAAGGACACTGATTAATTTAGAATTTAGAAACTGTCTTGTAGGGAAAGCCACATGTTGCTCCACAAGTTCTTAGTTGTGTTTGTGGCTCCAACCAAATTCTTAAAATTATTGAATCAGGCTGTTGGATTTACTAAAGCTTTCTCAAGTACTTTTATCGTATTTCTTCAACTTGGATTAAGTGCTGACGCAATATCAGCTACAATACCATGCTTTTGATCGAGTCCTCTATTCGTCTTTTTATTTGTGAAGGAGAATGATGCCTCTATGAGAGATCACATGATTTCTTTTGATGCATGCATTCTTGCCGTTATTGCACCACAAAGTTGCCAGAGCGTGTAACTCGAGTTATGAGAGAGCCTTGAACCACAAGGATGTGACTTATACAATACACCCTTCTCTGTTTATTTGCAGATAGTTACAGAAACTCATCATGATTTAATATGCCATCTTGTTGATTTACCTTAGATATTTGTTAATTTTGAGTTCCTTTGTACAGCCAGCCAGCTGGATTGTAAATAGTTTGTTTACTGGCAAGCTACTTCCTTTCAAGAAGGACCGTTCTGCTGCCTTGCATAGGATCAAGATGCCGACGTTTCCCCCAGCTCAAGATACTGATATGAGTGAAGAAATTTGACTCTGGAACAGTTTTCTGATTCCAGAATGACATTGTGGAAATCCTTCTTCTCTGTTCCTTTCAGTTAACAATTATGTACATATAACTTGACCACACATGCATTATACAAAGGTAGAAGTGCCAGAAACTAGTTGTTTGGATAAAGTATCTGAATTATGTAATCTTTGTATAAATTCCAGATCTCAGATCTCAAAGTGCAAAATACAAAGGCACAAAACGAGCATCCTGATTGTTCAAGACTTACAGTTATAGAAGGTTTTTGGTGGCATGTGAACCTTGTAAATTATTTAAGGTTACAGATTCTTGTTTTTTTCTCACTTTATTTGCATCCAAACGTTGATCTGTGATTGTAACTTACTTGCAAGTTGCAAGTGTCTTCCCTGAGGCTGAGGTTATTATAGCAAATCGTGTACTCAAACCTGTCAACAACAGAATCAAGGACCTTGATTTTGCGGTCGACTGGGTTCTCATGTATATAGACTCCATAGCATTATACAGTCTGCAAGTTTTGCTTGAACTAGCTAGATGATGTGATTCGGAACAAGTCAAAGTTCAGGACACCTCCTCTCTCCTTGATTTTGCGGTCGACTGGGTTCTCGTGTAGAAAGACTCCATAACATTATACAGTCTGCAAGTTTTGCTTGAACTAGCCAGATGATGTGATTCGGAACGAGTCAAAGTTCAGGACACCTCTTGACGCGGGACGATGAACCAAAAACAAATTGTTAGTATAAAATTAGGGATTTGAGAAGATTTGAGCGCGGAAGCTTTAATTGAAGAGTGAACAACAATTATTATAAATTTATCACAAAAATTATAATATGAATGAAAAATAATAATTAAAATTATCGTTGGGGATCAGAAGCGGAGAAGCTATGTTGAAGACGTTAACGTCGAAAGCGGAGAAGTAACTAAGGTAGAGATATCTAATTTAAGGTTTTGGCATCGCACCATATAAACTCAAAACAGATTTTTCATTTTCAATTCTTCGATTCCATCACCTATGAAATTATAAGCTATTTATAAGCTACAAAACAATCAAAATAAGATAAACTAAATCTCTAAGTTCTTATCCATGAGATAAGTCAATCTCTAACCAACCCCAACCAACTCAAGAGATAAAATTCTTTTTATTTTGGTTTATCCTAACAAACAAGCTAAAGAATCTAAAATAACTGAAAATTCCAAGTGGTTCTCCATCATTTCCCTCGGCTTTGAAAAATTCACCTCCTGGTGAATCAAGTGTAAAATCTGAGAATTATGCTCCTGTTGAAGCCCTCCAATTCGGCCATGGCAGAGGCCTTTGCTTTGACAACTTAGTCAACGTTGAAGCTTCTGACAGGACGACAAAACTCCATAGTGGCACTGGAGGTTGTGGAAGTGGAAGAAATAGAATATTCAAAAAGGACCTGTCAAGTACTTCAACAACTTTTGGATGTCTCGATGTCTCCAGAACAGCAAAATGATTGTCCCTACAATCAATTATATTTCCTGCAAACTATTACAATTATTTGTAACAAACATATAATAGAAATTGTTCACATGTTCAATTATTGGGGCACGTTCAAAATATTTAGGTGACTTAATAGGGTTTTTTAATTGATTGGTTTCATTGAATGACCTATTTAGTTCTTCTAATGTTGATATATAACGTTCAAAATTTATTAATGGTTTAAACTAGACTTATAAAACTCAAGATTTAGTATTGGTTTAAATCTAGACTTAGGTTTAACTTATGACTCGTCTATGACAGACTTAATATGTTCTATTAGTGAATTTTTTTTTATGTATATAGGATCATTGTTAGCAATAGTTTTTACTTCATTTCTATTAGAAAATTCTTCAAACACCTTTTTCATTTCAGCAAGCATCTTATTATATATATTATCGATTATCGCACAAAGTTGTTGCGAGTAATTTTGTGTAGACATTCTTGAGCTATTTCTAAACCAGGGTTTGGCTCTGATACCAATTTGACGCGGGACGAAGACCCAACAAGAAATTATTAATATGAAATTAGGGAATTTAAAATATTTGGGTGCGGAAGCTTTAATTGAAGACTTAATTGCAGAGTGAACAACTATTATAAATTTATCACAAAAAATATAATAGAAATTGAAAATAATAATTAGGATTACCCTTGGAGATCGGAAGCATCGAAAGCGAAGAAGCTACGTTGTCGAAAGTGGAGAAGCAACGTTGATAGAAAGATCCACTTTAAAGTTTTGTTATTGCACCATATAAACTCAAAATAGATTTCTCTCTCAATTCTTCGGTTCCATCACTTATGAAATTATAAGCTATTTATAAGCTACAAAACAATCAAAATAAGATAAACTAAATCTCTAAATTCTTATCCATGAGATAAGTCAATCTCTAACCAACCCCAACCAACTCAAGAGATAAAATTCTCTTTATTTTGGTTTATCCTAACAAACAAGCTAAAGAATCTAAAATAACTGAAAATCCCAAGTGGTTCTCCATCACCTCTTCTCCTTCTGTAGATGGGTGTGTTCTTGGGATTCTGATTTATACTAATGTGGAGTCGGAATTGTTAGGCCGACTAAGGGTAAGTCTGGCAATATTTCAGACTTGGGCAACCCCTCTTATCTAGGACAATCTTTCAGGTCCAACTTGACTTGCAAGAGGTCTGGTCCCAGGTGACCTTTCAGAACTAGTCCACAACAAGTACCAATGGGCAACCAAAATAAGTTCTGTTTCGGACTACCCAACCATTTGGGGCCTCCCTGTTGGTAGGGTTGAGCATTATTCGATTTTGGACCGAAAATCGAAGCAAATCGAACTAAATAAGAGATTTGGTTATGTTTGAACTTTTTTGGTTCGGTTTCGGCTTTGAAAATAATAAAATTCTCGGTCCACAATCGTAAACAAAATAGGAATCATGCAATTATGTAAACATACTTAATTTTATGCATATTTTGTGATTAAAAATGTGTATATTTTGAAAATAAAAATTCTATGTATATGTTTGAAGTTTGACTTTGATAATTTAATAACTAGTCAAACTTTGGACGCAACTTTGAAAGTACAACAAATGTGTTTATAAAAATTATAATTTTTAGTATAATTTAGTCGCGATTCCAACTTTGGACAATCCCATTAAACAATAGAAATATTTTATCAGAATTGACTATGCGGTTCTACTTCAGTTTTGGATTTTTATAATTTTGGTTTATTTGTTTTTGACTATTTTGATTCGGTTGAAATCGGATAAACTGAATGACCACCCCGACAACAAATGATAAGAAAATTTTACATAAACACCCCAACCGTACCTATACGTATATTTTTTTGAGATGTCAGGCGTAATGCACGGGACTTTGTGCACACTATATTGTATGCCATTTGGGCCCATTGCCCACGACTCCCCAGCAGTTCGATTCCGAGATCGTCCGTCTGGAGGTTGTACCTTTTCTTGCTGACCACAATGTTCGAAACGAAGCGCGGAAACAGTTCCCCCAAACCAGAGAGTCCTGTGAGAAAATCGAGCAAAAGCAAACCAACCAAAAATGCCAAACACAAATTGCAGACACAAGATTTTTGACTGAAAAATCCAAATGGAAAAAACTACGGGACGATCGGAGTCCAACCCTGAAAAATCTCTACTAATGGAATAAAGAGAGTACACCCTCTATAAAATCCATCTGATCCAAACGGATCACCACAACTCACTTGAAAGAAGAAAATTTGATTGTAAACTCCGAAGAACAAGAGATGTCGAAAAATTATTCGAAGCGATCTCTCATTCACAATAATCTTCAGTCCTTTCTCTCTTTCAAAAGTTGTAAAGCACTATTGCTCCTCTTTTTTTTGAGATATATTTTATGGTAATAAAATACCTAGTATATATAGCCTCAAACCCACAACTAATTGAGGTATTCTACTATATGTAGGAATACTCAATCTAAACCATTGATATATTTCTATTATATATAGGGATACCCAATCCAACTCCATTGGGATATTCCTACTATATATAGAAATATCCAATCCAAATCTATTGGAATATTTCTATTATATATAGGAATACCCAATTCGACTTTGGGGTATTTTTCACATTAGTTGGGAACCCCACCCACTCCAACAAATCTCTCCCTTCACAACTATGTGGAGGGGGTTGCATCCCGGTGATCCTCCTGCAGTACTCAAACTTTTTTCTTGGAAGAACCTTTGTGGACATGTCTGCTCCGTTGTCATCTGTATGAATCTTCTCAAGCGTCGCATCCTTCTTCTCAATCACATCTCGTATTGTCACGACCCGCACCCGTTTTTTTTAAACGGATACGAGACGTGTCCAAGCCAGCCTACGCCGCAGTGTCGGCGGTAGAACGCTGTCACGGCCATGAAGATCAAAATCACAAATAATGCTCATTCACATAATTAATTTAACTTACAATGATCACAAGTTTTACATTTGTAGAAAATATAAACTTGTACAAATAAATGAATGACTACAACTCAACTATCTAGCTAGTCTCTAGGCTTTTGTCTGCAAGTATTTCCGTCATTCCCCAAGCTAAATGAATCCACGGCTAACCTGAAAATGTTGGTTTCCAGTCAGAAATGGAACGAGCACAATTCACTGAATGCAATTTCAAATAAAGAAAATGACTATAAAACAAAGGTTAGACATCAATCACGAGCTTTGAAAATAAACAGTAAATACGGAAAACCAATAGCAATAAATAGACACAAAATACTTTCCCCAACTGCTAGAAGTACCTTTGATATGTGATCGGTCTCGGGACAATTATGCGACACGGTCTACACGGTCTAAAGTTACACGGTCTATAGTTACACAGTCTACAGTTACACGGTCTACAGTTACATGATCTACAGAAAATATTGCAATAAAGAAACACTGTCTACAAAATAATAATCACGATCTACACAGTTTAAATGCAGTAATAATCACGATCTACACTGTCTACTTTGCAATAAATAAATCACTGTCTACACTGTCTACAAGAAATAAATAAATCACTGTCTACACTGTCTACACGATCTAAGGTCAGATCACACATCGTTGGTACTTCTCATTCCCGACTCAACAATTTATAATAGAAAATAATCACATAACCAATGGCCAATCAATGAAATATAGTGAAAATCAATATCGAAATACAGACAATAAACTGTACTCGCCTGTGGTCCTCTGCTGGTGAAACCGACAGTCTGAGCTACTCAATGTGCCACAATAGTCAAAATCCGTACAACAGTCCCCGGAAGCTGAAATAAACATTACCAATGTTCTCAGAATAGTCAAATTAGCTAGGATTGCCTGTCCTTAAGTCCAATTCTGGACACAGGGGCAAAACGGTAATTTCTGGCAAAACGATGTCCGCCGTTGGACCCGCTTTGCACCGAAAAGCGTGCCAGAGTCAACGGTCTCTAAAGTTATCAAACTACATGTCTACGGATCTAGTTTTTCGATATGAATCCAACCGTATGTCCAGAGTTGGATTTCGGAAGGCCGTGCACAAAATCGTCCGTTGAGTCGGACCGTGGGACCCGTAAAACGGCGATCCAATCAACTGTCTCGGAATCGGACCAAAGTTGGCATACAGGACCAGAAAAATGATACGGTCCTGTTGGCGCAAGTTTTGTCTCGATCTGACGAGCGTGCACAAAGTAATTGAGAATTTGTAAAGTGTACGATACGGTGAATTTCGACGGATACGCATCAAATTCGTCGCGCACACGCGACCAATTTGAATTCTGTCAAAGCCCACACGACCACGAAGCCGTTACACAGCTTTCGATGCCTTCGGTTCGTGACCACGTCGCCCGAAATGGCGGAACGCACGTCGTGTGGATGAATTTTCCAATTTTCTATATTTTTTGAAAACAGGTTTTTCACCAACTTTGGGTTCGAATATCTTTACATCCAGTGAATGAAAATTTAAACTAAAAGAAAGGTTTTGAAGGGCTACATGCAGTCTAAAATATCTTTCAGAAAAGTTTCAAGATTTACTAATAGGTTGATCAGAATCCGTCTCGAAACATGAGGGTTTCGACTGTCTTCAAGTTATCAGGAAACTAGTTTTTCCATGATTTTCGAGTCGGTCTTTCGAGTCGATGGGTTAATACCATGGGGTACTACTAGGTGGGTCTTCTAGAGGGTTATATGGGCTGTCCGTAGTATTTTATGGGATCGAAAACGATCGAACAGGCGAGTAGAAAATTGACCGTAAACTTCGTACCTGCAACTGCTGCTGTTGCTGTTTGTGGCGCGCGCGCTGTCGGTCTCACCGCGCCTGGCCGGCGGTCCTGGTCGGCCGGCGGTGGCTCTCCGCCGCGCACGTGCAGGGTCAGGGTGGTCGCGGATTCTTATGTTAGGGTTTCGAGGTTTTGGTTGAACTTCCCATCTTTCGTTTCTATATAAGGTTGTCGGCGGAAAATAGGTTCGGTTTGAGAACAGAAAGGGGGTCTGCTGTTCTCAGCTGTGTGTGGCTTTGTTGGGCTCGGAAAGAATTATGGGGGAGTTGGGCCGCTCGGGCTGTGGGTGGCTTGCATCTAAGGTAATTAAATTATATATATACATGTCTCCATATACTTATATATATATATATATATATATATGTACATAAAGATACCAATATATATATATATATATATATATATATATATATATATATATATATATATATATATATATATATATATATATATATATATATATATATATATACACCCCTATACATATATATTTTGTATATACATACACGTACACTTATATATAATATATTTTCATACATATTCATACATCTACATAATATATAATCTTTATTTATATATTCATACACGTACAAAATATATATATATATATATATATATATATATATATATATATATATATATATATATATATATATATATATATATATATATTCATTTATATTCATTTATATCCATATTCACATACACACGTATTTATATATATTTATACATACAAACACTTATATACGTATATAATATCTATTTATATATATGTATATCCATACACACGCGTATAATATATTTATATATACATATACACATATACACGTATAATATATATATATATATATATATATATATATTTATATATATATATATATATATATATATATATATATATATATATATATATATATATATATATATATATATATATATTATATATTATACGTGTATATGTGTATATGTATATATATATATATATATATATATATATATATATATATATATATATATATATATATATATATATATATATATATATATATAAATATATATATATATATATATATATATATATATATATATATATATATATATATATATATATATATATATATATATATATATATGTATATATACATACGCATACGCACGTAGATAATGTATATTTATATATATACATAACTTCCGTGCATACCTACCATTACAATAATGAATATTCACAACAGCCAGAAATATATCCTAATAATTATATATTCATAATATAGTATCTTATTTATAGAAATATGTATATACACCTATATATTTATACATATCATTATAATAAATGATTTAATAAATACAAATCGCCAATTCCTAAATATATACAAAATAATTGTATTTACCAAACATGTCTACAAGGTCGTGTGTGGTCCCACTACATGCTTACATGGACTTGGATTTGACTTGAGCCCAATCTGGTAAGGTTCGGTACAACCGGGTTCTCTAAGACTCAATAATATAATTAAATAATAAATAGAATCTTTGGTAAGGATTAGGTCGCAACTTGGCCTGGTTTTCCTAGTTAGAACGTTACTATGGCTCGGCCTTCCCTGGCATGGCTAATACACTAGTCGAAGCACGCCACTGCACTATTCGTGCCATGATTTCTAGTCATCTTGTATCCCAGTTCCTAACCATGACTAAAATCATCTACCGTAATAATTAACTAATAATAACTTACAAAAATTCTAAAATTACCATTTAAATCAAATAAAAAAATAAAAAATATTTCAAAATTCTGGGAAGGGGAGGCTACAAATCTACCCACCTTAAAAATAATTTCGTCCTCGAAATTCTAAATCTTAAACATGCCTAAACTTCAAAATAAAAATAATAATAATAACAAATCTATTATTCCTTTAGTCCTCTCAAATTTAATTAATCCAAATATCTTATACCCTCTCTAGCCATTTTGCAATTTCGAAACTCCGAGGACTTCTACCCACCTTCGGATACACTACTCCCTCAAAGCTATGTCCCTACAACTATATAATCATCCTGACTAGTTGCTACAATTGCTACCAATAAATATCTACTGTATATGGCACCTATAAACCTCTCCTATCTATCAAGCAACCTAAAATTTTAACAAGCAACAAGCTTACACAGGTAGTTAAGGATTATTGGTAAATTTCAATAATCATGACCATTCGTCGCTCCGAAACAGGAGGGACAGGAAAATAAGGAAGAACAATCGAGAGTAAAAATAAAATTTCTAGAGCGGTAGAGAGTATCCAATGCTGCAGATGGAATGAAGGTTTATGAACCATTGACTTATTTGCTAGAGGGGCTACTCTAGTCCAGTCATTCGCTAAATCGAAGAACCCTTCGTTTCTTAGAGTGGCCTGCAATCCGTGCAATACAGAAATTCTGTTCTCGAAGTCCTAAACAAGGTTCCAAATTAGAACGGAATTTAAGAAATCAAGATTGTGATCTTTTCCGTGGCCATTTAAACATACGAGCAAGGGATATAAATGCAATACAAGCTCATATCGCGACTTCCAGGTTGGTGGAATAATAGCTATGAATGGAATCACATCCTAAGAGGTGGGGGCTACATAATAGGTATAGGGGCCTATTTCAATTAGTTCAGTTTTATAGTCGAACATAGTGATATGCTTGGATGGGTTCTAGGGGTCTTAATGGGTTCTCTATTTGGACATCAGTCGTTGGTTGGATGAACATTGGGTTTCAATCTATATGGATTGGACAAGATCCCAAGGATTCCTACTAGGTTAAGATAACCTAGAATAGGTTTCCACCCAAGTGGTTGAGCTAAAAAGGCAGTTGGGTAGGTTAAATATGTTTCTAAAGCCCAAAATGTGCCTTCCGTGATTTTTTGTGTTTAAATAGCACGAGAAAACACAATTGAGTGGCACACTAGTGACACGTGCATAGTGGGCTTCGAGTAAATCACAACCATATATTGGGTCGAAAGGTTCGAGTCGAGGTTGAGACTCTAGTTGTAGTCGGGAAGTATACTGGTATCATGGTAAGGGTTATAGTTAGTCTTTTTATCCTAAAAGTCATAGTACAAAAATAGAGTACAAGGGGACAGGTTTGAGTGGGACATGATATATCTAGATGAAGGTGGACTCGTCTAGATCTTACATATGAAATTTATTGGAAGGTAACAGCTGGTCTCGTGCTCCGAATATTAATGGCACGGTCGGGGACACGAAATGATCTCAATGGAAAGTGGGAGTCCAGGGGCACTAATTATCACCCAAATGGAAATTATTCTAATCATTCGGTAATCCTCGTATATCCTAAAAATTTAGAAGGCTTACAGTCTACCCACCTTAGAAGCTAGGACATAGTTTTAAGAATAATGAGGTCAGAAGAATTCCAAATCCAGGTATTGTACCTCAATTCTTGTTAATAAAGAATAAGGCACGGCGTAACGGGATACGGTAAATATAAGTCAACTCAAGGATCGTTTCTCAATAAATAGGAAACGAGTGTGTACAACGACACGTGGTCGATAAAATAGAATGACCTACTCGTCCCTAGTATATGAGAGTTATCACGGGGTAACCAACTCTAAGGCACATTATGTGAATAGATTTCTAACAACTGAGTCATGAATATCTATTTGTGTTAAGCCTGCCAGACTATTGTCACAAGGGTTCTAGTTAAACCAAGCTTCAAAGAAATGATTAGAGGCTCACAACGTTTGGTTCCTTGAGAATAGATAGTCTCCTAGGTTGGCATTACGACTAAGGGTAAAACCCTAATCATCTTAATTTCAGATGGCTCGAAAGTCCCGATAACAGTTTGGGGTCGAGAGGAGAACGAGTAACTCGATCACATGGCTGGCTGACGATAACTACCCTTGTGTATACAATTACCATAGCCATGGGAATACGCGGTAAATTACGAGCTTTTGCCTTTCCAAACCAGTAAAAGACAAAAACCATAAAGAGTTCAAGAAAGATGTTACTGAATACAATCACGTGATTCAAGGGCAAACGTATAATTCAAGAGGAATTGTCAAGCAGTCGCGGATGAGATACTAGATACCTATATATCTCCATCCACGTAGTGTAATTAAACGAAGAGCGAACCAAATGCATCATGGTTGATCAGACCATAATACACTGATTCTGATTAGACAATAAGTTAGCAGGCGTCCCCACTAAACATATACCTCGAATCAAGCTCGAGAACAGAGTGAGTTTTGCAAAACTAGGCTGTAATAGCAGCGTTGTTTAAGATAGTCAAATACAATTATGCGAGATTTTTGAAAGAAGGCACAAGTAGTCCGAGTTCTGAGAGAATCAAAACCTTACCTGATGTTATTGCTTATATAGTCTTCCCACTATCTTCCTATCCATAAAGCCTTGGTCGACTAATGGGTTATGGATCTCTAAATTCTATATTCTGGGTAAACATATTAGTGTTAGTCAATAGGTCACAGGGACCACGAAAAGCTAGGTTGAGAGACATGCTACCCAGCTAACAAAACTTCCACTAGTATTGGCTTTGTATCTTATGGGACATACATGGCACGGTCCTATACTCTATAGTACCCTAAACTTGTAATCATGTCTGAAATTATTTTACCGAGGATTATGTCCCGTCCGTATACTCGGGCGATGGTAAACTCTTGGTTTTGTGATTCAGATGTGATATACTATCAGATACTCTACCTAATCTCGGCACCCGGGTAACTATGATCAAAGAGGACCACTAGCCATAGTTTTAGGAATATTCTATAATCTATATTTTCTTAGACCAATTCCAACTCTAGGGGTCGTCTCTTGCCAGTGCGCTGCTGGCTACATTGAATCCAAGGTCTCCATAATTCAAATAAATGACGACAGTGCGCTGCTGTCCTGCCATTATGAGTTAATTAACATTCCTTTAACTAGGTTTATAAAAATCCATGAGCTTCTAGAGATTCAAACAAGTTGACTATGAAATAAAGCGTAGGTATCTATCAGTCACAACCCTTATAATAAAAGGTGAACATGAAGAAAATAATTGAAGACAAAGAAATACAAACATTTTAACTATTCCATTGTATTCAAACATTGAGGAAAAACTTGAACCGAAACTAACTCAAGGTCCGTATGTGGATAATCTAATCAAAAATTATATAAAATAATAATCCTTAGGGCAAAATAGGGACTGAGGAGGCAATTCGGACTAAGATGTGAGGATGATATCTAAAGGGGCAAGGAGAAGGAATTGCACCATTTATCAAGGTTAAACTATTAATTCTAGAAAGTCCTGTATCACCAAGTGAATAATCTATCCACATTGGATCATGTCGTCTTATGAAAAGGTAGTCGTGTACCTATGGGGATTGACAAACTATCAAAATTAATAACTCCTCATCTAAATTGCATGGCCTAGACTACCCATCGGTAAATTTGTATAAGGGACTCCTAGTCCTAGCCATTCTCTTAAATTAAATTAATCTCTAATTCGTGAATGAGCATTTCCTAGTCGCAGGCTCGCAATAGTACAACTAACTTAAGTACTATCACGAGTTCGCATGATTTGCAAAAACAGACCTGCATGGGCCACCACAAAAACTTGTCACGACACGCACCCATTTTTTTTTAAACGGATACGAGACATGTCCAAGCCAGCCTACGCCGTAGTGTCGACGGTAGAACGCTGTCACGGCCATGAAGATCAAAATCATAAATAATGCTCATTCACATAATTAATTTAACTTACAATGATCACAAGTTTTACATTTGTAGAAAATATAAACTTGTACAAATAAATGAATAACTACAACTCAACTATCTAGCTAGTCTCTAGGCTTTTGTCTGCAAGTATTTCCGTCACTCCCCAAGCTAAATGAGTCCACGGCTAACCTGAAAATGTTGGTTTCCAGTCAGGAATGGAACGAGCACAATTTACTGAATACAATTTCAAATAAAGAAAATGACTATAAAACAAATGTTAGACATCAATCATGAGTTTTGAAAATAAACAATAAATACGGAAAATCAATGGCAATAAATAGACACAAAATACTTTTTCCAACTGCTAGAAGTACCTTTGATATGTGATCGATCTCGGGACAATTATGCGACACGGTCTACACGGTCTAAAGTTACACGGTCTACAGTTACATGATCTACAGAAAATATTGCAATAAAGAAACACTGCCTACAAAATAATAATCACGATCTACACAGTTTAAATGCAGTAATAATCACGGTCTACACTGTCTACTTTACAATAAATAAATTACTGTCTACACTGTCTACAAGAAATAAATAAATCACTGTCTACACTGTCTACACGGTCTAAGGTCAGATCACACATCGTTGGTACTTCTCATTCCCGACTCAACAATTTATAATAGAAAATAATCACATAACCAATGGCCAATCAATAAAATATAATGAAAATTAATATCAAAATGCAGACAATAAACTGTACTCGCCTGTGGTCCTCTGCTGGTGAAACCGACAGTCTGAGCTACTCAATGTGCCACAATAGTCAAAACCCGTACAACAGTCCCCAAAAGCTGAAATAAACATTACCAATGTTCTCAGAATAGTCAAATTAGCTAGGATTGCCTGTCCTTAAGTCCAATTTTGGACACAGGGGTAAAATGGTAATTTTAGGCAAAACGATGTCCGTCGTTGGATCCGCTTTGCACCGAAAAGTGTGCCAGAGTCAACGGTCTCTAAAGTCTTCAAACTACATGTCTACGGAACCAGTTTTTCGATACGAACCCAACCGTATGTCCAGAGTTGGATTTCGGCGAGTCGTGCACAAAATCGCCCGTTGAGTCGGACCGTGGGGCCCGTAAAACGGCGATCCAATCAACTGTCTCAGAATCGGACCAAACTTGGCAAACAGGACCAGAAAAATGATACGGTCCTGCTGGCGCAAGTTTCGTCTCGATCTGACGAGCGTGCACAAAGTAATTGAGAAATTTGCAAAGTGCACGATACGGTGAATTTTGACGGGTACGCATCAAATTCGTCGCGCACACGCGACCAATTTGAATTCCGTCAAAGCCCACACGACCACGAAGCCGTTATGCAGCTTTCGATGCCTTCGGTTTGTGACCACGTCGCCCGAAATGGCGGGCCGCACGTCGTGTGGATGAATTTTCCAATTTTCTATATTTTTTGAAAACATGTTTTTCACCAACTTTGGGTTTGAATATCTTTACATCCATTGAATGCAAATTTAAACTAAAAGAAAGGTTTTGAAGGGCTACATGCAGTCTAAAATATCTTTCAGAAAAGTTTTAAGAATTACTAATAGGTTGATCAGAATCCGTCTCGAAACATGAGGGTTTCGACTGTCTTCAAGTTATCAGGAAACTAGTTTTTCCATGATTTTTTGAGTCGGTCTTTCGAGTCGATGGGGTAATACCATGGGGTACTACTAGGTGGGTCGTCTAGAGGGTTATATGGGCTGTCCGTAGGATTTTACGGGATCAAAAACGATCGAACAGGCGAGTAGAAAATTGACCGTAAACTTCGTACCTGCAACTGCTGCTGTTTGTGGCGCGCGCGCTGTCGGTCTCATCGCGCATGGCCGGCGGTCCTGGTCGGCCGACGGTGGCTCTCCGCCGCGCGCGTACAGGGCCAGGGGGGTCGCGGATTCTTAGGTTAGGGTTTCGAGGTTTTGGTTGAACTTCCCATCTCTCGTTTCTATATAAGGTTGTCGGCGGAAAATAGGTTCGGTTTGAGAACAGAAAGGGGGTCTGCTGTTCTCAGCTGTGTGTGGCTTTGTTGGGCTCGGGAAGAATTGTGGGAGAGTTGGGCCGCTCGGGCTGTGGGTGGCTTGCATCTAAGGTAATTAAATTATATATATACATGTCTCCATATACTTATATATATATATGTACATAAAGATACCAATATACGTATATATATATATATATATATATATATATATATATATATATATATATATATATATATATATCTATTCTACTATATAATAGGAAAACTTAGATGGTGAAACTTTTGAATTTCGAAAATACCCTTACATACTTATACTAAATAAAAATAGTTCATTAATCTATTCTACTATATAATAGGAAAACTTAGATGGTGAAACTTTTGAATTTCGAAAATACCCTTACATACTTATACTAATTAAAAATAGTTCATTAATTTTAATAAGGACAACTTAGTAATTAGGAAGACTACCCTTTGGTTTTCCTAAACTAATTAAGAAATATTAAAATACGTGCAAGGCACGTGCACATATGCTAGTATATATATATATATATATATATATATATATATATATATATATATATATATATATATATATATATATATATACCCCTATACATATATATTTTGTATATACATACACGTACACTTATATATATATATTTTTATACATATTCATACACCTACATAATATATAATCTTTATTTATATATTCATACACGTACAAAAAATATATATATATATATTCATATATATTCATTTATATCCATATTCACATACACACGTATTTATATATATTTATACATATATACAAACACTTATATACGTATATAATATCTATTTATATATATGTATATCCATACACACGCGTATAATATATTTATATATACATATACACATATACACGTATAATATATATATTTATATATATATACATACGCATACGCACGTAGATAATGTATATTTATATATATACATAACTTCCGTGCATACCTACCATTACAATAACGAATATTCACAACAGCCAGAAATATATCCTAATAATTATATATTCATAATATAGTATCTTATTTATAGAAATATGTATATACACCTATATATTTATACATATCATTATAATAAATGATTTAATAAATACAAATCGCCAATTCCTAAATATATACAAAATAATTGTATTTACCAAACATGTCTACAAGGTCGTGTTTGGTCCCTCTACATGCTTACATGGACTTGGATTTGACTTGAGCCCAATCTGGTCAGGTTCGGTACAACCGGGTTCTCTAAGACTCAATAATATAATTAAATAATAAATAGAATCTTCGGTAAGAATTAGGTCGCAACTTGGCCTGGTTTTCCTAGTTAGAACGTTACTATGGCTCGGCCTTCCCTGGCATGGCTAATACACTAGTCGAAGCACGCCACTGCACTATTCGTGCCATGATTTCTAGTCACCTTGTATCCCAGTTCCTAACCATGACTAAAATCATCTACCGTAATAATTAACTAATAATAACTTACAAAATTTCTAAATTTACCATTTAAATCAAATAAATAAATAAAAAATATTTTAAAATTCCGGGAAGGGGAGGCTACATGTATCCAATAATACCGAGTCTCAATGTGCTTGGACCGACATGAAATGTTTGGTTCTTCACAAGGTGAATGACACTCTGGCTATCGTAAAGCAAACTATACTGCTCTTGCTTTAACCTCACTTCCTGCAATAGCTTCTTCATCCACATCAACTCCTTGCAAGCCTCTGTCATCGCAATGTACTCTGCTTCTGTTGTCGACAAGGCAACACATTTCTGCAACCGTGACTGCCACGATATCGCTCCACCAGAAAACATCATCACATAGCTCAAAGTCGAGCACCTCGTGTCTACATCTCCAGCCATATCAACGTCAGTATACCCGACCAGCTTCGGCTCGTCACCACCAAAGAAAAGTCTCAAATCGACAGTGTCCTGAAGGTACCGTAGAATCCACTTGACCATACTCCAACTTTCAGGATTGGAAAGATACATGCTAACTGTGCTAACTGCATGAGCGATGTCTGGCCTCGTACACACCATAACATACATGAGGCTTCCCACAGCTGAAGCATATGGAACTCGCTCCATATCTTCCTTCTCGTCCTTGGTAGATGGACACTGTTCCTCAGTGAACTTAAAGTGAGCTGCAAGGGGGTTACTCACTTTCTTCGATCCGTCCATCCCGAAACGCTGAAGTACCCGGTGTAAACTCCCCCTACTTTTTATTTAATATTTTTTTATTTTCTTTCAGTATCCACTTCTATTTCATTTAAAATATAAATTACATATATGTATATACGTATAGATTTTACTTCATTTTCTATTTATTGTATATAAAATTAACATATAGGTTACTTATATATATTTTGAATTCTAGTAAATTTGTTTATATTGCCCTATAAATATTATGTATACAATATTTTATATATAAATAAAGTGTTTTAGGTAAATAGGTATATGTGATAAATAAATGATACACTTATTTAGCAAAAATTTCTATTTAAGTATTTTGTAATTTTAGAAATATTTTGAGATTCAAGGGTTTTAGAAAAGTGTGTTAGAGCATATACTGCTTGCCTCCATGCTTCAAGTACATGCAGATACACTCTTTCATTTCCTTTCTCCTTCAGCGGTATATTATTCTTCATGTGATAATAGCAATAGCTATGGTAAGCAATAGGAAACACTTTGGGAACTTCAGAAACTAAACCGGTGTCTTGATCTGAAATAAAAACGATACGCCTACTACATCCAACAACATTCTTGAGATTTTTAAGGAACCATTTCCAATTGTCGCCATCTTCATCCGAGACTATACCGTAAGCAATAGGGTAGAACTGTTAGTTACCATTGTTCGCTGTAGCAGACATCAAACACCCTCTAAACCTCCCTGTAAGAAAAGTCGCATCCAAATATAGCATCAGGCGACAATATTGAAAGCCTTCGACGCAAGCCCCGTATGAAAGAAAAAGTCGCTGAAACCTCATTGACGTATCATTTTTTGGAAGTCGATAATGGAACCAATATTGGTTTCCTTTACCTTGTCGACATACCAACACAAGTCGCTGTAAGCTCTAACATCATCTACGTACACCAGCCTAATGCCGTGGTATGCCTGCCCGTAGATAAGAGATAAACCGTAGTCAACCTTGAATTCATCAACAACTGATTTTGCCGACTTTTTAGGATCCATCCGAACAATGTCACTAACCAAACTTTTCACAAACTTTGCTGGAACAACTACATTACCTTTATCCAGATAGCCAGCTCCACAATTGTGTTCTCTCACATATCTCTTCACCTCAAAAATTTGATTATCTTTCGAAATGGATATAACATGGAAGCTCCACAAACAAGCATGTGTCTTGTAATTCTTGCAGCAAACGATGTACCTCCCCGGCTCAGATTTTAGAATATAGAATGGATGACGAGATTCAAAACATACCTTTCTAACAGCGTGCCTAACTTCTTTAACACCATTTAGGAAATCTGACCAACGCCTGTAATTGATCCAGGCCACATATCCGATTTTCTCTTCTTTACTGTCTCAATTGAGCCGTCATAAAATTCTACTACTCGTTTATCCTTTACAGTAGGAGAACATCTACTACTCAAGGAACTAAAGAGGAAGACGAAGGTCCCATAGGAATGCTTTAACAAGAAAAGATGTCGATGAAGAACATGGAGGGTATACTTGCTCCACAAATAGATCAAAGCTCACGTCATGGGTACCATTGAAACCCCCAACCAAGGACCGAAGCCAAAAATCATTGTCAACGTACAGTTCAGTCACATCAGAATGCAAAAACTTGAAACGAAAGGAAAGTGGATCCAAAGAAGTCCATCGATCGCACACTTGATGCTTTAAAAATTTCACAGTACTTTCATGTGTGACACGGCAGAAAACTATGTCTCTCTTGAAACAAAGATTAACTAAACAGCTTGAATCCATACACCCACCCACTGATAACATAAAGACAGAAGAGATCACAAAATAGGACAACACATTTCTGACATTCTCCGTCTAAAACTAATGGAGAATGATCATTCTCCGTCTAAAACTAACGGAGAATGATCATTCTCCGTCTAAAACTAACGGAGAATGATCATTCTCAATGAAAATGGTCATTCTCCGGCTAATACTAACGGAGAATGAGAATGATCATTCTCCGTCAAATTAGCCGTTATATTCGCACAAAAATAACGAGATTAAAGATATCTATAATCGTTACCAGTTAATAATCTTCATAACAAATTCAAATGGTGCAAAAATTTTGCGACTGTACGAAGATGATGAATGAATTTCTACATATCTAAACTCTTACCTTGTTTTAAGATCTATAAAAAGACAAGAAGATGATCTTCTCTCCACAATTGACCTAATCGCCGAAAAACTTCAAATCACTCCACGAAGAAGATGATGATGATGAGCGATGATGGAAGTTCGACTGAAGAAAATCACAGTGAACAACGAACGATATTTGCGATCTCTGCTGAAGATGAGAACAATATAATTCAGATCTCTCGTGAATAAGAAGAAGAATAAAATCGCAATCCAAATCTGAGTTTGTGAAATCAAAATGATATATATATATATGACCAAATTTGCGCGAAGGAATATTTTTGGAACTATACAAATGACAATAGAGCATCTAAAGGGAATCTTAGAATATTTAACGTGAAAATATATAATTCTGGGCATTTAATAAAACCCATCCTGCGGGTGGGTTTTTCATAAAAACAAACCCCAAAATTGGGTTTCACAGCAATTTCCAGTTTAATTTTAACTAAATGGATTAAAGGAAAAAAAACACTATATATATATATATATAATCTCGCAATTAGTCTTAGATTTGTAAGGATTAATAATGTACGCAATCTAATATTTGGTAATCCTTTTTTTATTTGCGTGGATGTCTTAATTAGGAAAGTAAATATGCCACGTATGATAACTACCAACAAATTCTATTATATTTCCTAATAGGATTGAAAAAAAAAAATACACACATGTACACAAATTCTATATATTTCCTAACAGTAGTCTCAGCTTCTTCTTCTTCTTCTTCTTTAATTTCTCCTCCAAATTAAAACTCAATCATAGCTCCTCCTCCTACTGATCTTTATTCTTTTCCTAATAGTAGTATCAGCTTCATCTCTTTCTTGATGATAAATGGAGTCCTTCTCCTCTAATAATAATATTAGAAGCGGAAGAATACTACTCGGCAACTATTTGCCTGTTGGATACAAGTTCCAACCGGACGATGAAGAGATGATGGAATACCTGAAGCAGCACGTGCTTCAAGGAGCGGCCGTCGACCCTCAGTTGATCCGACAGGTCAACATATACTCGACGGAGCCTTCGGCGCTCGCGTCTGCCTACAAGTTCCCTCTCGTCAAGGACGACGGGGCAGAGACCATGTACTTCTTCTCGCAGCGCCAGCTGCTCGGCAGCTCCGGCACCGGGAAACGTGTGAAGCGCTCGACCGCGGGCGGCGGGCATTGGCACGGGAACGGCTCCGACAGAGCAATACTCTCCCACACCTCCGGGGAGGTTGTGGGTTACAAGACCACCAACCTATCCTTCGTTGATGCGGAAGGAGTCAAGACCAACTGGATCATGGACGAATATCGTCTTCCTGCCCAACAGGTACCTAGCTAGCTATAGTACTTAATTCTTTAATTGGATCTTGGTTTCCTTTTTATTTTCCCATACATTAATATTGTTGATTGAGGACTAATATATAATTGTTAGTAATTATTAATTCTAACTTCCTAATATATGTATACTTGTGCGCGCAGTTTCAGGAAATGGTGTTGTGTAAAATTCGCAAGAGCCCTACAGGAAAGAGGAAACAGAACCCAAGCGATCATGTAGGCGATCAAGGAGGACAACGTCCTAATTCCTCCTCCAAGAGATCAAGTAGTAGGGAACTGCAGCCGTCGGCACAGCAGCAACAAACATTAACTTCTGAGCAACCTCAGCCTGCAGATCATATTCCTTGATGATGATCACGTATCCAACAATGTCGGAGCAACAACAACAACATCAGCCTCCGGAACCTGTACTAGCTGTACATCAAGCTCAATCAATGCCGCAGCAGCAGCAACAACAACAACAACAACAAGAAGGAGGGACATTTGGATTAGATGACATCTTACAGCTAGAACATGATCTAGAGAAATTTGCAGCAGATGGTGACTTTTTACAAGAGATTGCATCTGCTGGAAGTTCTGAAGATCTGCCTCCGGAACCTGCACTAGCTGTACATCAAGATCAATCAATGCCGCTGCCGCAGCAGCAGCAACAACAAGAAGGAGGGACATTTGGAATAGATGACATCTTACAGCTAGAACATGACCTAGAGACATTTGCAACAGATGGTGACTTTCTACAAGGGATTGCATCTGCTGGAAGTTCTCATCATCAGCCTCCAGAAACAGCTGCACTAGTTGTAGATCAAGCTCAATCAATGCCTCCGCAACAACAACAAGAAGAGAGAGTTATTGCAATAGATGAGACAATGCCTCCGCAGCAGTCGCAGCAGCAACAGCAACAAGGAGGGATATTTGCAATAGATGACATCTTACATCTACAACCTGAACTAGAGGAATTTGTAACAGATCTTGACTTTTTACAAGAGATTCCATCTGCTGGAAGTTCTCATCAGCCTCCAGAACCAGCTGCACTAGCTGTAGATCAAGATCAATCAATGCCGTCGCCGCCGCCGCAGCAGCAGCAACAACAACAAGAGACTGCTGAGAGGGGCGATAATTTGATCAGTTCTCGTTCAGGTATTTTTATAGTTTGAAGCACAATTTCAAACCTTTTGCATTAATTTATCAAGTTATTTTTTCAATTTGTTTGCATTGTGCACTAATATATTATTGTATGGTGTACGTTCGAATATATTGTAGACAAGGATGGTCCTTCTCCTTGCGAGAAACAAACTTCAGCAAGAGCTCTTCGCACAGAGATGCTCAAGAGGCGCTTCGTGGGAACCGTTATTAACGCGCAACAGAAATTACTCTCCTGCAGTAGCGGAGAGAGTGCGAGCATCAGAGTCACCAAGGAAGAGAGTGAGAGAATGCAGCGGAGAAGGGAGAGGGAGGCTGCTCGTATTTCTCTAGAGGAGGTATTGGCAGCTTTTCTTTCTTTTACTTATTAATATTGTTTTTATTTTCAAGTTTGAACTTCATCCTGATTATAACCATGTATGCATGTTTCTTGTTCAATACTTCCAGATGGAGAGAACTGTGGTCATCGATGAAGATTACCAAAAAATTCAAAAATTTCATAACCTTTACTGCCCTCAGCCAGCAGCAGCACCACATCCGTTGAGACAGTTTGGATTGATTCTGAAAGATTACGGGGACGAAGAGGAGATGGATGTCGAAAAAGGAGAGATTCGTGTAGCTGTTTGAAAATTAATGCTACTAAACTAATTAGTTTTCACATATAGTTAGTAACTCGAGTATAGTCAGTTTTAGTTAGTACTCGAGTATTATGCTAACTGGGAGGATGAACTGGGGATCAACGAGGGGTGCCAACCTAGTTGGGACGTCTCGTTTCCTTTTCTTCTTCCCTTTTGACTTTTGGGGAGAACTACTCCTTCCACTATCAGACTCTCTAATGTGTACATCATTGTTGTGTAGTGGATTTCTATTATTGTATGTGGTAATCAGAAGAATCAGAAGTACTGAGTTGTGAAGATTCTTTGAAGTCAGCTCCTTGTTGTACCCATGAGTACATGGAAAAAAGTGTAAAAAATTCTAGAGACAATGGCTCTCTTTTATTTGATTTTCAAGAGTATTCTTTCTGAGTATCTTCTTCTTCTACTGTTATTGTGAGTGCCCAAATATATGAGTAATGCTATATATACTTTCAAAATGTCCCTCCGTCACATAGCACTGCTTTATTGACCCAAATAAATGGGGAGGGGGAGGGGGGAGTTGGGAAGACATGAGCCAATAGAAGAGGACCATGTGGCGGAGGTACATGGAGGAGAAACATTTTGGAGGTACATAAAATATTTTCCAATATATATATATATATATATATATATATATATATATATATATATATATATATATATATATATATATATATATATATATATATATATATATATATATATATATATTTGAAGCAATGAGTAATTGTGGCGAACTCGCCTCCACCGGGGCTCGAACTCCCGACCACTTGGGCCGCATGCATCTCTCTTAACCACTAGGCTAGAGGTCATTTGCAATATATATATATATATATATATATATATATATATATATATATATTTTTTTTTTTTTTTTTTTTTTTTTTTTTGTGGCGAACTCGCCTCCACCGGGGCTCGAACTCCCGACCACTTGGGCCGCATGCATCTCTCTTAACCACTAGGCTAGAGGTCATTTGCACTATATATATATATATATATATATATATATATATATATATATATATATATATATATATATATATATATATATATATATATATAACTGAATATAAAGATCATATATATTCTTTCAAGTTTTGAACTTATTGTTGGTATTTTTTACTTCCTTTAGAAACTTTTAGTCCCACGTTGGAAAATCACCATGGTGTATATCACAATATAATAGCTATGCTTATGTTGGAGTATGCACAAGGTGACGTGACCCATGTGGGTCATGATTTTCCTAGAGGGTTAAGTGTGAGTCACAAAGAATAATTCATTGTTTGTCACTCTCTATGGGACACCATAGGAGCTAAGCAACTCGGACGAAGGGCACAAAGTGGCGCTTTGATGGCGCACTTTGCACTTTGCATGATAGCATGGCGTTCGTTCGCTCCTCTTATGCGCGAGTTGCATGCATGGTTGCTCGGTGCGTATGCGCGAGCTATGAGAGGAGCATACGTGGCCGTGCGCGGCGCAGGCGGCGCTGTCAGCGTGCGGCGCACTGCTAGGTCGGTGCATAGGACTCTGTGACACAGATTTTGTGGGATTTAATATTGGTCGACCATGCACGTATGCGCACAAATGCTTCATATGTGCGTATGAGTGCTGGGGAGCTCTATAAATAGAGCTCTACTCCTCTCGTTTGAGAATGTTAAAAAAATTGGAAGAGAGAGAATGTGAGGACCACAAATCGAGTTCGAAGGAGTCCATGCGCCATCAGCAGGCTACATGCGTCTAAGAGCAGTTTGCTCATTTTTCGAGTTTTCAAGTTGTCCAAGAGTGACGAAAGCGTTGCAGAAGTTCTATGGTGAACTTGCTGGCTCCAGGAAGCAGATCGTCTATGAGACGAATCTTGTTTTGGGCAACGGTAAGGAGAAGTTTTGTTCTTCTTTGTTGTTTTTTGTTCTATCTTATTGTAGCGTCTGTGAATGTAAATAGAAGAACGTTTTTTTTGTTTACTTCTTCTTCATCCCCTTATGATGTGAACGTTTTATCCCTGTTGCAACTGTGTTTGCAAGGAAGAACGGAATTTTAATTTTTGTGTGCTTGTAACTTGGATTCGCTGGTTTCGTGAAATTCGGGGTGCAAGTTTCTTGCAAGTAGACCCTGGACTTCTTCATCAGGATAAAACAGAGGGTAGACTGAAAAGTCTTGCTAGTAAGTTCTGTTGTTCATTATCCAAGTTCTCATCTTGGTACGCCTTATAATTCTTCCTTGGACAAATCAAATACAAGAAAACCTAACGCACTTAGTAGCCGGTTATAACTCAAATCTGACATGATGAGATACAGACTCAATTCGACCGACTGTCGAGGTCGTGCGCGTGGGGGACCTGAGTTTCAGCCGGAGAAGATCGGCCATGTTCCCTTCGCCGGCCATGCATCACCTTATACCCTTTAAAAGTTACCTATGTTATAATGAGTAAAGAAATTAAGAAAGAAAATTTTTTAAGAAGAAATTTTTATCTAATAGAAATTTTTTATCTAATTTTCGTCTCTCAATTCCCTCTTCGTTTGTTTGGATCGCTCCATCACACATGATGTAATAACTGTCCTGTCCCCAAAATAGGTTGTTGTATATCCTCACCTAAGTAATTAAGAAATATTTTTTTAAAATCCTTCCCTCAAGTAAAAAAAATCTTAAAATCTTTCTAACTGACTAATAAGTCTAAAATCCTATAAACATGTATATAATAAATTCAAATTAACATATATTCAAATTATTTTTGAACTAAATATATGATATTATCTAAACTTACACCCAAAGTTCTAAAATTATATCTAACATTAAAATATATTAATTTTTAAATTTTTTTTAAATAATTTAATTTTTATCTAATTTTCATTTAATAATTAAAATATACAAAAAAATTCAAAAAAAAAATATTGAACTACAACGCATGTATCTTCTCACGTAGTTAAAATAAAAATTATACAATACTTCTAATATAACAAATCGTAAAATATATTTAGTATTTAATTATATTTAAAATAAGTATATGGTATTATCCAACTAAATATATATCCCAAATTTGAAGACAAAATTTATTTAAAATATGTTCAAATTATATTTAAAATATTTTAATATAATTTAAATTTTTATCTAATGTTTTAATAATATTATGGATTTTTTTATTGTGCAAGGCACGAGAATATGACTATATAATCCTATAAAAATTGTTTAGTTTTATAGAAACAAATCCCAGCTTATATTAATCTTTAACTAAAAAAGACTAAAGGAAAAAAAAACTACATATATAATCTTGTAATTAGTCTTAGATTTATAAGGATTAATAATGTACGTACGCAATCTAATATTTGGTAATCCTTTTTATTTGCGTGGATGTCTTATAACTACCAACAAATTCTATTATATTTCCTAACAGGATTGCTAAAAAAAAAAGTATACATTATATTTCCTATAAAAGTAGTCTCAGCTTCTTCTCCTTTAATTTCTTTCTCCTCCAAATTAAAACTCGATCATAGCTCCTCCTCCTATTACTCCTAATCTTTCTTCTCTTCCAAATAATTAATACTCAAATCACAGCTTAGCTAGCTAGCTAGCTAGCTCTTTCTTGATCATCAATGGAGTCCTCCTCCTCTAATAATAATATTAGAAGCGGAAGAATTCTACTCGGCAACTATTTGCCTGTTGGATACAAGTTCCAACCGGACGATGAAGAGATGATGGAATACCTGAAGCAACACGTGCTTCAAGGAGCGGCCGTCGACCCTCAGTTGATCCGACAGGTCAACATATACTCGACGGAGCCTTCGGCGCTGGCGTCTGCCTACAAGTTCCCCCTCGTCAAGGACGACGGGGCAGAGACCATGTACTTCTTCTCGCAACGCCAGCTGCTCGGCAGCTCCCGCACGGGAAAACGCGTGAAGCGCACGACCGGGGGCGGCGGGCATTGGCACGGGAACGGCGCCGACAGAGCAATACTCTCCCACAGCTCCGGGGAGGTTGTGGGCTACAAGACCACCAACCTATCCTTCGTTGATGCGGAGGGAGTCAAGACCAGCTGGATCATGGACGAATATCGTCTTCCTGCACAACAGTTTCAGGATATGGTGTTGTGTAAAATTCGCAAGAGCCCTGCAGGAAAGAGGAAACAGAACCCAAGCGATCATGTAGACGATCAAGGAGGACAACATCCTAATTTCCCCTCCAAGAGAAGTAGTAGGGAACTGCAGCCGTCGGCACAGCAGCAACAGACATCAACTTCTGAGCAACCTCGGCCTGCAGCATTGATGATCACCTATCCAACAATGTCGGAGCAACAGCAACAACATCTGCAGCCTCCAGAACCTGTACTAATACAGGAGAATGCATCTGCTGGAACTTCTCAAGATCAGCCTCCGGAACCTACTCTAGCTGTACATCAAGCTCAATCAATGCAGCAGCAGCAGCAGCAGCAACAACAGCAAGGATGGACATTTGAAATAGATGACATCTTACAGCTAGAACATGATCTAGAGACATTTCCAACAGATCGTGACTTTTTACAAGAGATTGCATCTGCTGGAAGTTCTCATCAGCCTCCAGAACCAGCTGCACTACCTGTAGTTCAAGCTCAGCCAATGCCTCCGCAGCAGCAGCAGCAGCAACAACAACAAGGAGGGACATTTGCAATAGATGAGACAAAATTTTCAATAGATGAAATCTTACTGCAGCTACAACAACTACAACATGAGCTAGAGGCATGTGCAACAGCTCATGACTTTTGACAGCCACAACCACAACATATATTTCCTGAAGATGATGATCTCTTCCCGATCTAGAAAGTAGACGCGGAGGACCTCGATCTAGAAGCTCCAATGATGCGAAATGTGCTGTTAGAAGCGGCATATATGCAATGATAACAACAAGACACTAGCTATTCATGTTGATGTATTCCAAATTTTGGTAGTTTACATGTACTACTTGTTATCTCATAAAAGATCTCATAAAAGTGACTTGGAATAGAAAATTTAAATAGATATAAATAAAAGATCTCATAAAAGATTTGATAAATAATAACTTACCAAATCTTTACTTAGAAATTTACCAAATAAGTTTGCCTAGTAATTTAAATATAAATAATACCATTTGTCCCTTCAAATTAAAATTAAAATTAAAATTAATATTAACATTAACATGAAAATGAAAATGAAAATTACCATTAATATTAACATTAGAATTAATATTAACAATAATATTAACAATAATATTAATATTAATATTAACATTGACATTAACATTGACATTAATATTAACATTAACATTAACATTAAAATTAAAATTAATATTAAAATTAATTTAACATGAAGATTAAAATTAAAATTAATATTAACATTAATATTAACATTAAAATTAATAACAATATCAACATTAATATTAATATTAATATTAATATTAACATAATTATGGGATCTTTTATTTTTATCTATTTAAATTCTTAGGTAAACATATTTGGTAAGTTCCTAGGCAAAGATATAGTAAGTTATTATTTATCAAATCTTTTATGGGATCTTTTATTTCTATCTATTTAAATTTTATTATCCAACTCAATATATTTTTATTGGTCCACATGGAAGACACCTGGAATGGCTCATATAAGAGTATAAGCCTATGGCTCATATCCCGTTTTCCCTATATATATATATATATATATATATATATATATATATATATATATATATATATATATATATATAAAATATATATATATATATATATATATAACAAAACCAAAATTATACTAATCCCACAAAAATTACCCCACATACGGGAAGGGGGGGGGGGGGGGGGGGCCTCGAACCCAGTACTACAGCGAGAGGGCACAGATTTAAGGCTACAGCGACTGGCCAGTAGGCCCAAGTAGCTTGTTGTTAGGATGGGGTTATGGTTTAATTTATTTAGAAACTAAGGGGTAGGTCACCATCTTCGTGTCGCGAGTGCGTGGACCCTCGGGACTGTGTCCGGAGCTCGTGTCAGTCTAAATTGACATGCAAACTCGTGTCGAAGGATGCGAATGTGTTTGCCGTGTCGTGCTCGACACGATGGTGATAAATTCGTGTCATCACAACACGTGTTCATGCCGTGTCCACGTGTCCGAAACTAGGGCTTGTTTTTCTACGTGTCCGTGTGTCGGGGTGAGTCGAGAATGGGGGCAAATGGTTCATCTCGAAGAAAGGAACGCGATGGTGGTGAAAAATGGAAGAATTGATAGAGAGTTGGGGAAGTCGACTCACCCGAACGGTCGGGCGGCGGCGCTGCGGTGGTCTGCGACGAGAGCGGGCTGCGGCGTTGCATCCAGCTCGTCGAGCTCGACTTGACGATGGTCTTGGCGGTCGACGGCGGGGTCGGAAAACGGAGAACGTGTCACGACCCGCACCCGCTAAAAGGGCACGTGACGCGACAACGCCCAGCCCTCACCGAAAAATCGGCGTGGAACGCTGTAAATTCTTCTAATCTAAACAGTTTATATATATATAACAAAAACCTGTCGAGAATATGGTCAACTCCGAACGGAGGACAAGCAATGAATATATATATGAGTACTCAATCACGACTCTAAGATAACAAAGTAAAGACTGAAATGAAAAGACAATAAGACGATAAAATAATATATAACCTGTCAAGTCCAACACAAAGAATATATACTAGTCCAGGTCTCTAATACAGTCCATAATAATAACAGCCTCAAAAGTAGCTGGAGACAAAGTCCAGTGTAAAAGACCTACTCTAACTAAGCAAGGGGTAAGGTCTCGCCAGGCGGAGCTAAGCCCTGCTGGACCAAGGTCTCCAGGTCTAGGCCCACTACGTCATCCGGACCGTAGTAGGTACTGTAGTCTCCCTCATCTGCATCTGTAATATTTTTAACATATCCTGTCAGGATGGAACGAGTACAATCTACTAACAACAGTTCACAAGATATAACAAAAGCTATAAGACAGTAAATAGAGAGTATATACAAGAAAATTATGGAATGTACATGTGAGTATCATGGCAAGGTAAGCTGTAAATCTAGAGCTAGAACAAGGCAAGTAAACTGATCATGGCATGTACAAGAATCAAGAGTCATATATCTAGGTGTGTGAATACTAGCTACAACATGTGGCCGGATTGGATCTGCACAAGGTTATGATCTAGCCAATCATACGTGTGGTGTAGGATTGGCATTCACAAGATTCACAATATATACAAGGCGGGTATGACCACACATCTACACTAGTACTCCCCGTCCCCGACTGGTAGAGTGGATCCAAGCAAGACACGTTACGACACGGGATTCTACGAGAAGGGAGCAAGTCTCCTCGAGAATCGGTGTCCATATACTGGACAAGAACTACAAGGGAGCTTGCACAAGATATACCAAGATAACGAGGAATAACATCTCATGTCGGGATCCATGAATACCAATCCGTGTGACCAATGTGTCGAGAACAAGCATATCCACACTAATTACATGAATCATAACAATCATTATAAATTGGAAAAGTGTCAGAGAATGTACTCGCCTGAAATATGATATGGTACGTCAACCGGAGCAAATGCAGCGTCTCGAGGACCTATAGAGAACAAGACGTATCAATACTATGTTTAGGAAGTAAAGTCAAGATAATTTAAATCCTATTAAGTCATTCTAGGTCAAGACACGTCAAACTAGACTGTACGAGGTCAACCTAAGTCATATTAGGCCTAACCAGGTCAAACTGGGTCAATGCAAGTCAAACGGAATTAATCTAGGTCGATTTGAGTCAACGGTTGACTTACAGTTGACTTTTGGTCAACTGGTCAACTTTGGTCAACCCTAGGTCAATCCTAGGTCAATGGTGACTAATAGTTGACTTTTGGTCAACTACACAAGTCTAATGGAATTTGGGACTAAATTGGGTAAAGTGTTGACCCATAGTTGACTTTTAGTCTAAAAAGTCAACCGTGGTCAACCGGGGTCAAGACTAGGTCTAGACGGCTATTTTTTAACTATTACCAACCTCTATAACCCATATCCAAGTCCATCTTGGACTTCGAAATTCAAATCTTGGCGTCCGAGCTCTCTAGCCTAGTGGTATTAGAGCGGACACCCGGAGGGGCCGGCAAGGTTCGAGCCCCCCAATTGTGTGTGTGAGTGGAATTCAAAAAAAAAAAAAAAAAAAAATCTTGGCCGTAGGCCAATTTCCTATTTTATCTTTCTAAGTTAAAATTATAGCCTAGGTGGAAACCTAGTTAGCCTACCTACGCTTGTTATTTTGACCCGATCTCCCCAGGGTAGTATGATACTAGCCTATACATATATTATCTACCATAATACCTAGGTAACGTGGACATCCGGTCCATGATACAGCCCGTTGCCAAAATCTTGAATATTTCAAGATACGCACTGATACGGCGCGATACCGGCGCCCTACGACCCCGATTTCCACTCGGGAGCCTACCCGCAAAATCTAAATCACGTATTTGAACTCCACGCCAAGTTTTATCGCGTTCCGATACTCCGGACTCCGTTTCACCCTCTAACTCGATTTCTCCTAAAACTCCCCTTTAGCCCTTATTCTAATTCTCCTCCCTAACTCTTCTTCTAACTTCTTCTTCCTATTATCTGTCTAATTCTTCTTCTAACCCCTTCTTCCTATTCTCCTTCTAATTTTCCTAACTTCTTCTAATTCCTTCTTCTCTAACTTCTTTCTAAACCTCCTTGAACTCCTTAGTCTTCTTCTTATTCTTATTCTTCTCAACTTCTTATTATTCTCTTCTTATCTTTTCTAATCTTCTTCTAATCTTCTAACCTACTAATCTCTTATATATATATCTATCCATATCTATATATATATACATATCTATATATATATACATATACATATAGATAGGGGGGAAATTATAGGCTTAAGGGGGTAAAATAGGGGGGTATACATGGTTGAATGGGGGGGGGGGGGGGGGAATCACTGGCAGCACTGCTGCCAGTGCTACTGCTGCTACTGCAGCAGCTAGCTGCTGCTGCTGCAGCCTATTGCTGCTGCTCCTGCTGTGGTTTCTTATTCATCTTCTTCTTCACTTCTTCTACTTCATCTCTACTACTTCCCTCTCTCTCTCTCTCTCTCATCTCCTCTCTCTCTCTCTCTCTCTATATATATATATATATATATATATATATATATATATATATATATATATATATATATACACACCCTCATTCTATATATACATATATACATACACACACACACATATCTCCATATATATACACATATATACATATACATCTATATATATAAACACACATACACATCTCCTTATATCTAAATATATATATATATACACATATATATACATATCTATGAACACACACACACTCTCACTCTCACACACTCACACAAGCACACTCACACTCTCACACCACTCTCATGACACACACTCTCTCACAATACCACCACCACCACTCTCTACACACACACACAAATACATATATATATATATATATATATATATATATATATATATATATATATATATATATATATATATATATATATATATATATATATATATATATATATAATACATACACACATAGATATATATATATATAAATACCCACACACATTCTCTCTACCACACTAACACACACAAGCACACTCTCACACAACACCTCCCTCATGACAACACCACCACCACTCTCATTCCTCTACACACACACAAATATAAATATAAATATATAATACATCCACCCACATATATATATATATATATATATATATATATATATATATATATATATATATATATATATATATATATATATATATATACCATTTAATATATATATAACCCCTAATAATTTCCTTAACCTAGATTTCTAGGGAACCCTATGAAAATTAGGGGCAAATGGTGGAGAATCTTCTCCTCTCCATTATTGGTGAAGGAATTAAATGCAAAAGTGTAATAAATGTGGGATTAGAAGCATACCTAGATTGGTTGTTCTTGGAGGAAGAAAGCTTGGAAGAAAGAATGGATTTTTGAAAGAGAGAGAGAGAGAGAGAGTTGACTTAATGAAGAAGAAAAGGGGGGAAGGGGGGGGGGGGGGGGGGGGGCCTTGTCATGGCCGACCATGTGGGGGTTATTGGGTTGGGTGGATCCAATAACCCTCCACCCATTAGACTTGGGTTAGGTTTGGTTTGTTTCGGTTTGGTTCGGTTTGTTTCTAATTAACCAATTAAGCTCTAAAATGACTAATTAAGCCATGGAAATAGGGGTTTATGATTTCTAACCTAATTATGATGGTATGTGGGCCAAGTCCAGCTAGTATGTGGGTCCCACTAGGGTCCAGGCTACCCGGGTCTCCAATTTGAGTCCGAATTGGATAAAATCCAAACCAACCCAAATAAATCCCAAAAAATCACATAGAATAAATAAAAATTCCTAAAATTTATAAAACTTGAAAAATGACGAAAATATCCCTAATTCGAAAACTGGGGGTGACAAATCTACCCTTCTTAAAAAAATTTCGTCCTCGAAATTCAAACGATCGTACTCTTCTCTAGGTCAAGCACCCAACAATCAAGGTCTACTAAATTTTATCCTAAGTTATATAACATGTAATCCAGGAAATCAGAACACATGCATGGTTTTAAATCTCTACTGTATCGTGTTATTGCAGTCTTCATTGGGGTTTCTATTTAATCTAGCATGATCATCACATATGCAACTAAAGGTACTAAGAAAGCAATAATCAATCAATGGACGGAGGGACAGGTAAAAGAAAGAGCAAGACCCTACCTCCTAGTCCAATGCGTGCAGGATCCTCAACTGTCATCACAAAAGCCCTGTCCTGGCGGGGTATATCCCGCTGCTGGTGGAGGGCGTGATGCGGTGCCATAGGTGGCCTACCCTGAGCTCCCTGAGCTGCACGGTGATGGTTCGTAGGACAATCTCTCAACTGATGTCCAGCCTCCCCGAAATAGAGGCACAAGTCCAGCCTCTTCCGGCAGACCTTCCAGATATGATCGGACTTCTTGCAGAAGTTGCAAGGAGCCCCATGCTGTGCCTGCCTCTGCTGAGTGTGCTGCACCTGCTGCTGAACCGGTGCTCTGGCCTGCACTTGCGGCTGGTGATGCTGGAAAGTCTGATGCTGAAGCTGAGGGCGCTTAGCAGCCCCTGCGCTGCTAGTAGCCACCGAAAAATGATCACGCTCCCTCTTGGGCTTCAAGCCCCACTCCCGTTCTACCTTGCGGGCCTCCGCGTAGATCTGGGTATAAGACTCATAGAAGGAGGGAATGTGGATCTTGATATCCCAAGTCAGCCCCTCCCTGAAACGGCTCGCCCTGATCTCCGGGTCTCGAACCATGTACTCTGCGTATCGGCTCAGACGGTCGAACTCCGCTGCGTACTCCTCCACAGATAGACTGCCCTGCTGTAGATCCTGGAACTGTCGCACCAGGTCAATCTTGTCCGTGGGGGAAAAGAACTTCTCCTTGAAGAGGAGCTTGAACTCTGTCCAAGTACGACCCTCTCCAGCTAGGGCTGGCTCGTTTCTGAACCAGGTGCGTGCAATGTCTAGCAACTGCAAACCTACCGCCTCGACCTTCAGGTCGTCTGCCAGGCGGGAGGCCCTCATCTGCCGCTCGATATCCTCGAGCCAATCGTCTGCATAGACCACACCCTCGGTCCCGCTAAAGTCACAGGGCCCGAGCTTCTTGAAGTCATGGATATCTCCGTACCTAGTACGCGTCCCCGAATGAGGAGCCCTCTGCTCCACGGCTGCAAGGGCCAACTGATGGGCATCCTCCATGCCCTGACGCATCGCGTCTGTCTGCCTCTGCTGAGCCTCGGCCTGGGCTCTCTGTGTCTCTAGTATCTGCTGGAGGAAGGTAAGCATCTGCCCCATATCTGTAGGCAGAGGAGGTGGAGGTGGAAGTACGTCTGCAACTGGCAGAGGAATCCGCTGCGCAGGAGGAGGAAGAGCGCCCCCGACAGCTCTCGGCACTACGGAAAGGGCACCCGCAACCCCAGGGACTGTCATCAAGGTAGCTGGAGAAGTACCTCCGAGAGCCCCAACAGAAGTCCCATCTGCGGGGGAAGTGACCGGAGCCTGCCCGCCAGAGGTGGCAGACCTCTCCATCTTCCCGTGCTCCTCGCCAGGAGAATGAGTCATCACTATCCTGGAGACAAATTGAAAGGAAGATATCAATATGGCATATGAAGGCAATATCAAAGGAGGACAGCTAGAATGCAGTAAATCGATATCAAAAACGGTAAGCAAGATAAGCAAAAAAAGATCCTACTGTGATTGAGCACTCTTAGCCTATAGCCTATCCTAGATACGTACCGCAGGCTCGTAATAGCACTCTAAGTCGAGCGCCACTACGACATCGTACTAATTGCGACTTCAGGACCTGCGTAGGCCACCACTAAAACGTGTCACGACCCGCACCCGCTAAAAGGGCACGTGACGCGACAACGCCCAGCCCTCACCAAAAAATTGGCGTAGAATGCTGTAGATTCTTCTACTCTAAACAGTTTATATATATATAAAAAAACCTGTCGAGAATATGGTCAACTCCGAACGGAGGACAAGCAATGAATATATATATGAGTACTCAATCACGACTCTAAGATAACAAAGTAAAGACTAAAATGAAAAGACAACAAGACGATAAAATAATATATAACCTGTCAAGTCCAACACAAAGAATATATACTAGTCCAGGTCTCTAATACAGTCCATAATAATAACAATCTCAAAAATAGCTGGAGACAAAGTCCAGTGCAAAAGACCTACTCTAACTAAGCAAGGGGTAAGGTCTCGCCAGGCGGAGCTAAGCCTTGCTGGACTAAGGTCTCCAGGTCTAGGCCCACTACGTCATCCGGACCGTAGTAGGTACTGTAGTCTCCCTCATCTGCATCTGTAATATTTTCAACATATCCTGTCAGGATGGAACGAGTACAATCTACTAACAACAGTTCACAAGATATGACAAAAGCTATAAGACAGTAAATAGAGAGTATATACAAGAAAATTATGGAATGTACATGTGAGTATCATGGCAAGGTAAGCTGTAAATCTAGAGCTAGAACAAGGCAAGTAAATTGATCATGGCATGTACAAGAATCAAGAGTCATATATCTAGGTGTGTGAATACTAGCTACAACATGTGGCCGGATTGGGTCTGCACAAGGTTATGATCTAGCCAATCATACGTGTGGTGCAGGATTGGCATTCACAAGGTTCACAATATATACAAGGCGGGTATGACCACACATCTACACTAGTACTTCCCGTCCCCGACTGGTAGAGCGGATCCATGCAAGACACGTTACGACACGGGATTCTACGAGAAGGGAGCAAGTCTCCTCGAAAATCGGTATCTATATACTGCACAAGAACTACAAGGGAGCTTGCACAAGATATACCAAGATAACGAGGAATAACATCTCATGTCGGGATCCATGAATACCAATCCGTGTGACCAATGTGTCGAGAACAAGCATATCCACACTAATTACATGAATCATAACAATCATTATAATTGGAAAAGTGTCAGAGAATGTACTCGCCTGAAATATGATATAGTACGTCAACCGGAGCAAATGCAGCGTCTCGAGGACCTATAGAGAACAAGACGTATCAATACTATGTTTAGGAAGTAAAGTCAAGACAATTTAAATCCTATTAAGTCATTCTAGGTCAAGACACGTCAAACTAGACTGTACGAGGTCAACCTAAGTCATATTAGGCCTAACCAGGTCAAACTGGGTCAATACAAGTCAAACGGAAATAATCTAGGTCGATTTGAGTCAACGGTTGACTTACAGTTGACTTTTGGTCAACTGGTTAACTCTGGTCAACCCTAGGTCAATCCTAGGTCAATGGTGACTAATAGTTGACTTTTGGTCAACTACACAAGTCTAATGGAATTTGGGACTAAATTGGGTAAAGTGTTGACCCATAGTTGACTTTTAGTCTAAAAAGTCAACCGTGGTCAACCGGGGTCAAGACTAGGTCTAGACGGCTATTTCTAACTATTACCAACCTCTACAACCCATATCCAAGTCCATCTTGGACTTCGAAACTCAAATCTTGGCCGTAGGCCAATTTCCTATTTTACCTTTTCTAAGGTAAAATTCTAGCCTAGGTGGAAACCTAGTTAGCCTACCTATGCTTGTTATTTTGACCCGATCTCCCCAGGGTAGTATGATACTAGCCTATACATATATTATCTACCATAATACCTAGGTAACGTGGACATCCGGTCCATGATACGGCCCGTTGCCAAAATCTTGAATATTTCAAGATACGCACTGATACGGCGCGATACCGGCGCCCTACGACCCCGATTTCCACTCGGGAGCCTACACGCAAAATCTAAATCACGTATTTGAACTCCACGCCAAGTTTCATCGCGTTCCGATACTCCGGACTCCGTTTCACCCTCTAACTCGATTTCTCCTAAAACTCCCCTTTAGCCCTTATTCTAATTCTCCTCCCTAACTCTTCTTCTAACTTCTTCTTCCTATTCTCCATCTAATTCTTCTTCTAACCCCTTCTTCCTATTCTCCTTCTAATTTTCCTAACTTCTTCTAATTCCTTCTTCTCTAACTTCTTTCTAAACCTCCTTGAACTCCTTAGTCTTCTTCTTATTCTTATTCTTCTCAACTTCTTCTTATTCTCTTCTTATCTTTTCTAATCTTCTTCTAATCTTCTAACCTACTAATCTCTTATATATATATCTATCCATATCTATATATATACATATCTATATATATATACATATACATATACATATAGATAGGGGGGAAATTATAGGCTTAAGGGGGTAAAATAGGGGGGTATACATGGTTGAATGGGGGGGGGGGGGAAATCACTGGCAGCACTGCTGCCAGTGCTACTGCTGCTACTGCAGCAGCTAGCTGCTGCTGCTGCAGCCTATTGCTGCTGCTCCTGCTGTGGTTTCTTATTCATCTTCTTCTTCACTTCTTCTACTTCATCTCTACTACTTCCCTCTCTCTCTCTCTCTCCTCTCTCTCTCTCTCTCTCTCTATATATATATATATATATATATATATATATATATATATATATATATATATATATATATATATATATATATATATATATATATATATATATATATATATATCCACAACACACACCCTCATTCTATATATACATATATACATACACACACATATCTCCATATACATATATATACACATATATACATATACATCTATATATATAAACACACATACACATCTCCTTATATCTAAATATATATATATATACACACATATATATACATATCTATGAACACACACACACTCTCACTCTCACACACTCACACAAGCACAATCACACTCTCACACCACTCTCATGACACACACTCTCTCACAATACCACCACCACCACTCTCTACACACACACACACACACAAATACATACATATATATATATATATATATATATATTTTTTTTTTTTACATATATATATATGTATATATATATATATATATATATATATATATATATATATATATATATATATATATATATATATATATATATATATAAATACATACACACATAGATATATATATATATATATATATATATATATATATATATATATATATATATATATATATATATATATATATATATATATATATATACCCACACACATTCTCTCTACCACACTAACACACACAAGCACACTCTCACACAACACCTCCCTCATGACAACACCACCACCACTCTCATTCCTCTACACACACACAAATTTAAATATAAATATATAATACATCCATATATATATATATATATATATATATATATATATATATATATATATATATATATATATATATATATATATACCATTTAATATATATATAACCCCTAATAATTTCCTTAACCTAGATTTCTAGGGAAACCCTATGAAAATTAGGGGCAAATGGTGGAGAATCTTCTCCTCTCCATTATTGGTGAAGGAATTAAATGCAAAAGTGTAATAAATGTGGGATTAGAAGCATACCTAGATTGGTTGTTCTTGGAGGAAGAAAGCTTGGAAGAAAGAATGGATTTTTGAAAGAGAGAGAGAGAGAGTTGACTTAATGAAGAAGAAAAGGGGGGGGGGGGGCCTTGTCATGGCCGGCCATGTGGGGGTTATTGGGTTGGGTGGATCCAATAACCCTCCACCCATTAGACTTGGGTTAGGTTTGGTTTGTTTCGGTTTGGTTCAGTTTGTTTCTAATTAACCAATTAAGCTCTAAAATGACTAATTAAGCCATGGAAATAGGGTTTATGATTTCTAACCTAATTATGATGGTATGTGGGCCAAGTCCAGCTAGTATGTGGTGTAATGCCCCGCTCCGCACGGTGCATTATGCTGAGTCGTTGACTCGAAGAGTTGCGTTGACCCGATTACGTATCGATGCGAATCGATACAAAGGGTTAAGTTGTCCCGAGGGATGCATCGAACTAAGTCGATGCGAAGAGTTGCCTTGTCCCAAAGAATGCATCGAGTGAATCGATGCGAAGCGCCGCGTTGCCCCGAAGGATGAGTGCGTTGAATCGGCTCGAAGATTCTAAGAAATCGAATCGACCAAGGCGTAAGTCCGAATCGATGCAAGTAATGATTTTAGTTGGTTTCATGTGCAGGCTATACGTTTACGCTGAAATGTTAGAGGTCGATCTTTTGCCTTATTCAGTAAGGGGTCCGCGAAAGCAAATCGTCGTCTTGCGACGGACGGAAGCGTTGGCACGCTAAGGCAAATCGAACGTACAAACTCAATAAGCACGAAGTGCTTGAATGGCTAAGTCAGGAGAGTGGCCGTGCAACAAAGTTAGGGAATCGATCCACATCGGCTCGACGAAACGACGAAGGCGTATCGACTCAAGGTGGGAGGATTGACTTCTTTTTATTCCTTCATTCGATAAGTCAAATATATCATTGTATGCTGAGTTAACCTATCAACGCCACGGGCGTGGCTCGATGGTGAGATAAACGTAGTGCGTGTCGAACACTAGATAGAACAATTAAAATAAATCGTACGGCAAACGTATGAGTCGCTATGGAACATTGGATATCGCAAAGACGAGCGCCTCGGTGCGCAAGCCACAAAAACATGGGATAACTGTACTCGGCGAGTGCCTTAGTGCACGAACCATACCGTGCCTTCGCGCACGAGTTAGAACGGCTAGAACATTGAAAGACAATAGGCGAGCGCCCTAGCGCGCAAGCCACGAACATTGAATGCTAAGTCATAGAACATCGAAATACGGTCGAAACGTGCCTACGTACACGGGATAATAAAAGATGGCTTCGTTGCGAAAGAATACAGTTGTGGCATGAATGTGGCGGAACTGTCGGATATGACATAATGCCTCGAAAGGTGTTCGAGACCTTCGGGTCGTTCGGTTGACGAGCATTGAGTTGAGGCATGATGCCATTGAAACATTGAAACGAAGAATGAAACGTAAGAGATAGAAAGTTAACGGAGAAATACGAGACGATAATGCGGCATGGTGCCCTTCGAAATGTTCGAGGCCTACGGGCGTTCGTTGAGAACATTCGGGCGTTGTGCCAATTGAAATAGAGATAAGCGAACTTGCTTGGTTGTATGAAATATAAGATTCGTTGCATGGTCAAATGGACTTAAAGATGTAAAAGCCCGTGCATGGGTATTCCCTCGAACGTGGCGCGCCAGGGCGCTGGGACCGTTCGGCCTAGGAGGGATTCGTTTACGGTATTGTTGGTGCACTTCATTTAGATGGGTAGCGACCGTCTGGTGAATGTGATAAGCCACTTGCTGCGATTATTTCGATGGCCTCTGATGTTGGTTAGCAACCGCACAGAGTTAACATCGTCTTATGTTTCGATTCGATAAATATAAGTCCATTCTAGCCCGAAAAGCTAGTGACCTTCATATAGATAAGGGCGATGGGTTTGGAAGTGCAAGGTATGCGTATATCCTGCATGGACGGATTCTGAATAGAGAGCACTTATAACATGACAGTGAAAAACAGATAGGCGTATTCACCTTGCGTCGGTGCAAGGGCGAGTGCGTCGATATTGCTAAGTTGCGCCACGAATCAAACACGAGAAAGCTTGCTTGCCTATTCAATTCGATAACATGCTTGCTATGATAACATGATTTACGCTTTCGAATATGCCATGAAATTGACCCTAAGGAGAACATAGCAAGATCATAAGCTAACTTGCATGATTCAACATAAATATTAAAATGTTGGTTTGGAAAGAAGATCTTTGATTCAGTACATGCGAGGACGAACGTACTGATCCTCCACCAGCTTCATGCAGGGTGCAGGGAATGGATTGCTCGCGGCGAAGCGTTGCTTGAACGCGTTGAGGCTTGGAATGCCGAAGCGTATTGAAGCGTGCGATCGCATTGACGCTCGGACTCGCGACAGGATTGATGCGGGCGAGATATAGAAGGCATGATGTATGGAACGGCGAAATCCTTTGTGGGCAAGAGAGAACCTGAGTGTTGTAGCCAATCTGGCAAATTCCGTTGGGCTATCGAAAGCCTTTGTAATCTGATTTCGAATATCAATAAAGAGAATCGTTTTCGTATACTCTGTTTCCTTTCATTGTTAACGTTCAACTCAAAGATAACCATTTGAGAACTTGTCATCTTGCCTTGCACGAGCGCAACTCCAGGCTCGTGCGGCATCACGCCCCAGCGAGGACGATGATTCGGGTGATTCCGGGTCGGGGCGTGACATGTGGGTCCCACTAGGGTCCAGGCTACCCGGGTCTCCAATTTGAGTCCGAATTGGATAAAATCCAAACCAACCCAAATAAATCCCAAAAAAGCACATAAAATAAATAAAAATTCCTAAAAATTATAAAACTTGAAAAATGACAAAAATACCCCTAATTCGAAAATTGGGGGTGACAGAACGAGGGTCGTCGGAGTTGATCGCCGGCGGTGTGCTCTTATCAGCAGTATCAGACTATTTTAAAATATTAATTTTGAGGATTTATCAATAATTAAAATTGATTTAGAAATTAGGATTTTCTTCCTTGGAGTGTGTGCCTATTTATAGAAAATATAATTAGGACAAACTAACCATGGTTAATTACTAACTTGACCCTAGGGTTAGATTTTTACCGTTTTGCCAAAACGGAGAGAAATAGAATTTTTACGGTAGCAGTTATTTAATTACAAAAAATTCAAATGACGTCAAAATGACTCCAAACAAATCGCAAAAAAATTCTAAAATTAATAGAAAAATATTTAGAACCCAATAGAATCAATTTGGGAAAAATTTAGAATTGTTTTTCATTTATTAAAATTTTTAAAAATAGGGGTTGCACGAACAAACCTACCATGAGGAATCACCAGCCTTAAGAAGACTCACAAGATCGACATCTTGATCATCCTTGAACCCAAAATCTCCTACAAAAACTCAAATCCATTCAACTGCAGTTAGGCTTTCAGTCGGCCATTGCTGGTGGGCCATTACTGGCAGACACGATATTTGGATCCTCTGCTCGAAGGACGTCAAGATCGGAGTCATCTAGGACTCCAGGCAATCCCTATCTTGCTGGATGGAGCATCCTATGACCCCCAAGCACGCTATCCTTTCTGCGGTCCATGGCAGTTGTGACATCGCTGATCGCAAACTCCTCTAGAATGACCTCCTGGACATCCACCATCACTAGCATAACCTTCCGTGGCTTTGCATAGGGGACTTCAACGCAATCACTTGCAGAGAAGAGAAGATCGACGGCCGCCCTCCCCCTTTTGGGCCATGCAAGATTTTAACAACTTCATCTTCAACTCCCACCTCTCCCCTCTTCCGTTCACTGGCAACGCCTTCACCTGGTGCAACATGCAGGAAGGTGACCGACGACAATACTTTCGCCTTGACAGGGCTCTAACGAACGCCTACTAGCAAGGCATGGGGACTACCTCTAAACTTTCTCATCTTATTGCCATCGAATCCGACCATGCCCCCTGCTAGTTGGAATTACTATAATTAATATCCAGCCAGTCCACAAAGAGTTTTCGATTCTTGGACTTCTGGAGCAAGCACCCACAATTCTTGGACGCTATCACGGAAGCTTGGAACAGCGCGGACTCCCCCGAACCTCTCACCCGGGTAGCCAACAAGCTCAAGGCCACGAGGAAAGCCCTCGCGGTCTGGAGCAAGCAAGCTTATGGGGATATTTTTTAAGCCATTCGTGAGGCTAAGGATGACGTTACTCGTGCCAAAGTCAGGCACATGATCGACTGTTCGTCTTCTACTAGGAACGCCCTTAACCTTACCAAAGACATCCTCAAATTCAGGCTGAAAGTTGAGACCGACTTTTGGAAGTAGAAAGTGAGGCTTAAATGGGACAGTGAAGGGGACAAAAACTTGAGCTACTTCCACGCCTGCGTCAATGGTCACAGACGAAAACTCACTCTCCACCAGATTTCTGACGAAAATGGGATCAGCATCAGCGATCAAAAGGGTATCCAAGCGGCAGCTGCGGAGTTCTATTCCCGGCTTTTCCCGAAGGAAGAGGTCCTCAGAGACAACACCTTCCTGAAAGAGGTCCCCCACCTTATTAGCGACACAGACAACATCCAGTTAGAACAGCCTCCTTCCGAGCAAAAGGTGAAAGATGTCGTCTGGGCCCTTGACGAACACAGTGCGCCCGAACCTGACGGGTTTTCAGGGGTTTTCTTTCGCACATGCTGGGATATCATCAAGGTGGACATCCACAAAGCGGTCTCTGCTTTCCTCCAGGGAGCTACTTACCCCAGAGCCATCTCGAACACCAATCTGATCCTCATCCTGAAGAAAGATAACCAGAGACTTTTTACGACTTTCGTCCTACCAGTCTTTGTACCTTCACAAACAAGATCATATCCAAGATCATCGCCTCCCGTATGGCCAGCCTTCTACCCAAGATCATCTCGGAAGAGCAGAGCGGCTTTGTCCATGGGAGAAATATCCAAGATAACATCATGTTGGCCCAGGAGTTGATTACCTGCATGAAGCTCCCAGTAAGAGGGGGCAATATAGCCATCAAATTGGACATGGAGAAAGCTTACAACAGACTGGATTGGCAATTCATGATCTGGGTCTTCAAAGCCTTCGGATTCTCCGAAACCTGGACCAACTCGTATGGAGAACGATCAGCAACTCGTGGTTCTCCATGGTTATCAACGGTCAGACGGACAGCTTCTTCAAATCACTCGCGGGATTAGGCAAGGAGATCCCTTATCTTCCACCATCTTCATCATTGCGGCAGACGCTTTGAGCAGAAACCTTAATAAGATGGTCAACACCCCTAACTTCCAGCACTATCATACCGCCAACGGATGCCCGATTATCACCCATCTGGCGTTCGCTGACAATATCCTCATTTTTTCTTTCGGGGACGCCGGGTCGGTGGATGTTTTCCACAACACGCTTCAGAGATACGCCAGATGCTCGAGCCAGAAGGTCAACCTGGACAAAAGTGTTATCTACACCCACCACAAAATTAGGAGAGAGCACGCGACCAACCTCTCCAATGCCACCTCTTTTCCCATCAAGCATCCCCCTTTCCACTACCTTGGATGCCTCCTAGTGTACGGTAAATCTAACACCGGTATTTTTGAGAACCTGATCAATCGCATTAGGAAAAAACTCGAAGGTTGGTATAACGCTACCCTATCCCCAGGAGGTAAGATGATCCTTATCAATCACGTCCTCACATCCATTCCCATCTATACCCTGGCAGCGTGTTCCCCACCCAAAAAGTGCTCTCCTCGATCGAAAGTATCTTTAGCAACTACTCTGGAGGCACAGTGGACGCTATGACATGCACAATTGGGCTAGTTGGGATACCACGGCTCGTCCTACCAGGGAAGGGGGCCTGGGATTCTCCAAACTCTTCCACATCGTTAATGCTTTTTCGATAAAACTGTGGTGGAAGCTCCGTACGAGTCAAAACTTATGGACCAGTTTCATGAAGGCTAGATACTTCAAGCACATCCATCCGACGATGGCCATCTCGAACAGCAGATCCTCTGTGGCTTGGCGGTGCATTCTCATCGATCGGTCTCTTATCGAACCCGCGATTTGCCTTCAGGCGGGCAACGACGATTCCTTGCCATTTCTGGAACATTGGGTCAGAGACACCTTGCTTCCCAACATTTCCACTACCCCTAGGAACAACATTATCAATGACTTATGGGACCCCTCAGACAACAACTGGAATTGGAACAAGGTCCGGGTCTGGGCCGGACCAGAGGCGGTCGATAGCATCCGACGAAGCGGATTGACGTTTGGGTCGGCCGCGGACAAGCTCCAGTGGAAGCCCGCATCCACCGGATCATTCTCGGTTCGATTGGCGAGAAAGGTGATCCTAGGTAATGCCACGCCTTCTCCAAACCATCGCAGCCTTCTGGCAGACATACATCCCGAAAAAGTGGTCATTCCTCATTTGGAGAGCCTTGCGCAATATCCTACCCACTGATGACACCCTCAACACTATCGGGTTCATCCTTGTGTCAGCATGCATATGCTGCTCTGATCGTCAATCGAAAAACGTCGACCACATCCTCTGTCAGGGGACCTACTTGTCAAGGTATGGAGAGTTCTTTCCCAGTGCTGCAGAATGACTCAAGGGGGCAACAACTTTCCCGACCTAGTTGCGGTCTGGGCATCTGCGTCCCATGGCCACCAGATTGTAGCTGCCGCTGCGACATGGGTTCTCTGAAAAAATTGCAACAAGACGAGATATGAAAGCCACCAGTACTCCACAGACCAACTGATTTGGGAGACCATTCGGTAGTGCCGCAAGCGGAGCTCCCTCTGTTCGTACGGCCAGACAGTCTTCTGGAACTCTCTTCTATTCCAGGCTTAGCCGTTTTGGTTCCTGTTTTCCCTTGTTTTTGATAGTATACGTGTATAGGCTTCGACATTTTGCGCCTTCTGGTATACTTGTAAAGGTTAAGGCTTTTCAGGCCTTCTTGAATAAAATGGGTAGTTCTTAATATATATATATATATATATATATATATATATATATATATATATATATATATATATATATATATGAGGAGGGATCCACATCCCCTCACTTTTGCATCCCCTATAAATCCCATCTTTCACATCTATTGGATTTTGTTTAAGTCATCTAATCTTAACCATTGATTTTTCAACGGTTAAGATTAAATAACTTAAACAAGATCCAACGGATGTTATCATGGGGATGTTTGAGGGACGCAAAAGTGAGTGGATGTAGAACCCTCATATATATATATATATATATATATATATATATATATATATATATATATATATATATATATATATATATATATATATATATATATATATATATATATATATATATTGTAGTGTCCCGTTCTAACATCGTGTCACATTCCTCGTTCGCGGGGATCACGTTAAAATACTGTTGGTATCGACTGATCGAAACAGACTTAATCAAGATAATTTCATCGTTAAGGATATCGACTTCTTCGAAATAAAGTCACATCTTCAGTCGGTTATGTTCGAGGAAGGTCTCTGCGACTAAATCGGGGAGACCTCTTCGCTGCTTTATTTTTCGATGCCACACTTGTCCCTTTTTGTGTGGGTTTTCTTGAATGCTTTTCGAAAATATTTTTGATGGATTTCATTGCTTGCATTTTTTGAACTTCGTACTTCATATCGAATCTTGAGAGAAAATGGTAGAGTACTGATCCTTAATTTGCTTATGCGATTGCATGTAATCGCAGACAACCTTTAGAGTAGAAGACACTTTCTTTCGCCTGATTCAATCAACAGTGAATGGCTTGACCATTCTTTTCTTGACCCTCTTATTCTTCAATCCATCAACGATATTGATAACATGAATGCTATATATAGTGGCATTGACACAAGATTCTATGCTTATTTCCATAGAATTGTAAAAGGTAGAACAGTTGCATGTTTACTTATGTATATCTCATGCAGAACTGTTATATTATCATGAAACTACTACAAGCTTACTTATGTTATGCCTAATATAGTATTGTGCTAAGTAAAGATTGAATAATTGAATAAATGTTGCCACGATAAGACAAAATACGATAAAAATGATTAAGTTTCTTATGTTAGGCCATGCTTGAGTAAGTAGTTTAGTCTTATACGGTCATGGACAACTTGCGTACAAGATTTCGCCTCCTCGAATTGAAACCCGAGGCCATGGGACCGATTTGACCTATGAAGAAAGCAAGTTAGCAATGCTGGATACTAGCACGGGTTATTTGAAAACTTTTTGCGGGGCTCACTACCAATATTGAAAGGGTTGTCATCTAAACTAAGGTATACGTCTAGGATGGCTTGAATTGCTAGTGACCTCCATGTACACACTGTTTTATCTATTGATATAAAATTTGACATGAAAGAACATGATAAATTTTACACAGGCACAAAGACTATGTCATGGGTAAGATTAAACGTAACTTTCATTTGCTATGCCTCATCAAATGTTTACATGCAATTGACTAGGATGATTAGAAAGATTACTAAATATAATGTATGTTCACATAGATTCTATAACAAATGAGATCGTGGGATAATTAGTCATTCATCAGTACACATCAATATACTGACCCTCACTCTCCACAAGTGTTGTGAACCAGGAAGGGCGTGCCATAGAGCTGAAGGCGACGCTTGAAATATTTTAAAGCCTTGCTCGTGTGCCAAGGCAATTTCTACCATTTTGAAGACCCTATACCTTAACTCTCCCTGATTCAAGGTCCAGAGAATATTTTATTTTTGTATAAGAGGATGTAGATGTATAGAACGACTATCTCATCTGAGTCAGTTTATAATTCCGCACGACACCATATTGTAATAATTTTGTAATGATATGTTATTATCAATAAAGCAAAGTTTTCTTCTGTGTAAGCTTTTAATTTCTATGCGTACTCTCTTTTGTTGTTGTATTTCGGATAACCTTATGACTCTGTCTCGTTCAAGCGCAACTTAAGATCGCAAGGCATCACGCTCGGGGGACGACTATCAATTCTACGAAATCGGGACGTGAAAAGGTCTTTCGTCAACTAGTTATTTTTACTTTTATTTGTAGGTCCTTCAAAAATATTTTGGGTCCATTTTCCAAATTATGAGCGATGACCCTTACTGTTGGAAAGTATTTTGGGTTCGTTTTGTAAATGATGGTAGACGATACTTAATGATGCAAAATGTTTTGGGTTCATTTTGTAAATGATAGCAGATGATGCTTCATGATGTAAAGTATTTTGAATTTATTTGGTAAATGATGGTAGATGACGATAATGTAAAGCATTTTGGGTACATTTTATAAATGACGAGAGGACGCTAAATGATGTACAACGCTATTTCGTTCATTTTGTAAACTATGGCAGATGATACTTAATGTTGTTTTATAAATAATATTTCTTTTTGTTAATGCACTTTAGAGACTACAATATGTATTTGAATTTATATAGTTAGTTATATAAGGATTATTTAATATATTTATTTTAATTGTATGTTTTTATAGGTGAAACATGCATGGAACAATAATTTTATAATAATTAGAATAATTGTTATAAGTTTTTGGGATGGATATGTAACTATCCTATAAGTGAGCTATATCCTTTTATGACTCTTCACAAGTCATCCGTTAATTACTAAGACGGTTTAATCCATTATAAATACTTACTTTTGCTACGGTTTAATGAAGCATCATATAAATATAAAAAATTGTAAGCGTTTGAGATGACTAGTTTAACCGTCACTTAAAAGCAATTATGACGATTATTTTAGTCCCTTAAGTTTCTGCCACACCGTTCGGCCGATTCGATAGGTCGTCATCAGTGTTGACCGATCCAATCGGCAAAACATTTCCGAAAAGTGCACCCAGCACCGGCGAAAATCACTGAAAAGTGCACCCAACACCGGCGAACACCTCCAGACCCTCGACGGTCGTCCCCAATGCCGATGTTGAAGGAAATTGCTTTAAGATTTTTGATTCCCCGTCGACGTGGTTTCAAACCTGGTTCCGAGTGGATTTGGACCTCTTCCCTTCATCTTCTCAAAAAGTGATTATATATCGTAAAAGCTGGTGAGTTCCTCTCTCTCTCTCCCTCTCTCTGTCTCTGTGTGTGTGTGTGTGTGTGTGTGTGTGTGTGTGTGTGTGTGTGTGTGTGTGTGTGTGTGTGTGTGTGTGTATGTGTATACCGAATTTGGTTTGATTTCAATAACTCTAGCTAGATCAATTCCTCAAACTCAGTAGAAAGTGACTCCATAAACTGCGTGTATGAACTATTCTTCATATACTAATGGCATGGGAAACATGTTATTGTCATCAAGAGCAAATTCTAACCAACCCTGCTATTTGGCCCCCAGGTGGGCCAGCCCGTCCGCCACGTGGCACTCCTCCATTGGCAGGTCAACGGTGTGGGCCCTATGCTAACAGGGGACCAATGGGAAAGTGCCACGCAGGCGAGCGGGCTGGCCCGCCTGCAGGCAAAATAGCTTTTTCCAATTCTAACTCTCTAAATTGTATCTTCAACATTTGTATCTCCCAACCATGTCCCTTAGTTAATGTCCATATGTAAAAGTAGAACCACTTTCAACATAGGGGTCTATCATCATGTCACTGGAATTAGGTTAGAATTGAGTGGTCATTAAGAAATGTTATAGAAAGCGGCTCTTATGCGACAAGGGGGCCTGGTGACCGGCACCACATAAGCACCGCATTTTAACGTTTAGACGTTGCTTTTTAATGCTCAGGTGCCTAGCGGTGGATAGTCGTATGGCGCTTAGACGCGCTTTTGTGACGCTCACTTTAGAACACTGTCGGTAACCCTAAACCTAACCGTATGAATTCTCTTACGCACTGACCCTCAGACATGTATCCTTCAATCCTTTGTCGGGACACTATTCTTATTTGAAATTTGAGTTTAGTTTCTTTGATTCTTTATAATTAGCGTTGTGGCAATTACTATCTTTCTGTAATTGGTATCAAATTTTTTTGGGTGATAGGATCCAAAGTAGACCAGGGAACTAGATATTGGGCTCTTGGCTGGTTAGGGTTATGAAAGATCTTGTAGACTGAGAATGTCCATTCCATGAAATATTGATGAAGGAAGAATCAAGCATTAATGATATAAGTTGTAAACCTGCGATCTCAAGAACCTCGTAGTGTTTCAGACATGGAGGTATGAGAAAAATAGAATAAATTTAAGAGTAGCTAGATAGCCACAAATCTTCATATACAGAGAAAATAATGTACATGAATATGATCAGATAACAAGTACATGTAAACTACCAAAATTTGGGATACATCAACATGAATAGCTAGTGTCTTGTTGTTATCATTGCATACATGCAGCTTCTACAACACATTTGACATCATTGGAGCTTCTAGATCGAGGTCCTCCGCACCTACTCTCTAGAACAGGAAGAGATCATCACCTTCAGGAAATATATAATGTTGTGGTTGTGGCTGTAAAAAGTCATGATCCATTGCAAATGGATCTAGCTCTTGTTGTAGTTGTAGCTGCAGGAAGATGTCATCTACTGAAAATATTGTCTCATCAATTGCAGATGTCTCTTGTTGTTGTTGTGGCTGTAAGAAGTCATCATCTATTGCAAATGTTGTCTCATCTATTGCAGATGTCTCTTCTTGTTGTTGCTGCTGCTGCTGCTGCTGCTGCTGCTGCGGAGGCATTGATTGAGCTTGATGTACAGCTAGTGCAGCTGGTTCTGGAGGCTGATGAGAACTTCCGGCAGATGCAATCTCTTGTAGAAAGTCACAATCTGTTGCAAATGTCTCTAGCTGTAAGATGTCATCTATTTCAAATGTCCATCCTTGTTGCTGCTGCTGCAGTTGTTGCGGCATTGATTGAGCTTGATGTACAGCTAGTGCAGGTTCCGGAGGCTGATCTTGAGAACTTCCAGCAGATGCATTCTCCTGTACTAGTACAGGTTCTGGAGGCTGATGTTGTTGCTGTTGCTCCGACATTGTTGGATACCTGATCATCATCAAAGGAATATGATCTGCAGGCCGAGGTTGCTCAGAAGTTAATGTCTGTTGCTGCTGTGCCGACGGCTGCATTTCCCTACTACTTCTCTTGGAGGGGAAATTAGGATGTTGTCCTCCTTGATCGTCTACATGATCGCTTGGGTTCTGTTTCCTCTTTCCTGCAGGGCTCTTGCGAATTTTACACAACACCATATCCTGAAACTGTTGTGCAGGAAGACGATATTCGTCCATGATCCAGCTGGTCTTGACTCCCTCCGCATCAACGAAGGATAGGTTGGTGGTCTTGTAGCCCACAACCTCCCCGGAGCTGTGGGAGAGTATTGCTCTGTCGGCGCCGTTCCCATGCCAATGCCCGCCGCCCGCGGTCGTGCGCTTCACACGTTTTCCCGTGCGGGAGCTGCCGAGCAGCTGGCGTTGCGAGAAGAAGTACATGGTCTCTGCCCCGTCGTCCTTGACGAGGGGGAACTTGTAGGCAGACGCCAGTGCCGAAGGCTCCGTCGAGTATATGTTGACCTGTCGGATCAACTGAGGGTCGACGGCCGCTCCTTGAAGCACGTGCTGCTTCAGGTATTCCATCATCTCTTCGTCGTCCGGTTGGAACTTGTATCCAACAGGCAAATAGTTACCGAGTAGCATTCTTCCGCTTCTAATATTATTATTAGAGGAGGAGGACTCCATTGATGATCAAGAAAGGGAAGAAGCTGATACTACTATTAGGAAAAGAAGAAAGATCAGTAGAGGAGGAGCTATGATTGAGTTTTAATTTGGAGGAGAAAGAAATTAAAGGAGAAGAAGCTGAGACTACTTTTATAGGAAATATAATGTATACTTTTTTTAGCAATCCTGTTAGGAAATATAATAGAATTTGTTGGTAGTTATAATAAGTGGCATATTACTTTCCTAAATAAGACATCCACGCAAATAAAAAGGATTACCAAATATTAGATCGCGTACTTACATTATTAATCCTTATAAATCTAAGACTAATTACAAGATTATATATGTAGTTTTTTTCCTTTAGTCTTTTTTAGTTAAAGATTAATATAAGCTGGGATTTGTTTCTATAAAACTAAACAACTTTTATAGGATTATATAGTCATATTCTCGTGCCTTGCACAATACAAAAAAAAAATCCATAATATTATTAAAACATTAGATAAAAATTTAAATTATATTAAAATATTTTAGTATAATTTGAACATATTTTAATTAAATATTTTTTATAGATAAGTCTTTAATATTTTGGATATATATTTAGTTAGATAATATCATGTGCTTATTTTAAATATAATTTAAATACTAAATGTATTTTACAATTTGTTATATGTTTCAGTAGTTAGAAGTATTATATAATTTTTATTTTTAACTATGTGAGAAGATTTTTTTTTTTTTTTTGAAATGAACTATGTGAGAAGATACATTCATTGTAGTTCAATATTTCTTTCGATTTTTTTGATTTATTTAATTATTTAATGAAAATTAGATAAAAATTTAAATTATATTAAAAATAATTTAAATATATCTTTAGTATATTTTTAGTTTAGATTTATTATAGATATATTTTTAGGACTTTGGATATAAGTTTAAATAATATCATATATTTAGTTTAAAAATGATTTGAATATTGAACATATGTTAATTTGAATTTGTTATAGACAAGTTTATAGGATTTTAGACAGTTAGTTAGAAAGATTTTAGCAAATTTTTTTTTTTTACTTGAGGGATGCATTCGGTGATAGTTGGAAGGATTTAAAAAAATCTTAATTACTTAGGTGAGGATATACAACAGCCTATTTTGAACCATTTTTAAGCCTCTCTTTATAATGGTAAAGATTTAAACTAATACAGCTTTAAACAAACTAACTGTTGGAAACGAAGCAAAAATACAAAAATAAAAAATGCCACACACAAATCGTAGACACAGATATTTTTTGACATGGAAAATCCAAATGGAAAAAATCACGGGATGATCGAAGTCCAACCCTGAAGAACATCCATTAATGGAATAAAAAGAATACACCATCTACAAGCTCCTCCCAATCCAAACGGATCACCTTAACTCACTTGAAAGGAAAAAAAAATTGATTGTAAACTCCGAATAACAAGAGATATCGAAAAATTATTCGAGACGATCTCTCCTTCACAATAGTCTACAATCCTTTCTCTCTCTCAAAAGCTGTAAAGCACTATTGCTCCTCTCTTTTTCTGAGATATATTTTATGGTGAGGAAACACCTAATATTTATAGCCTCAAACCCACAACTAATTGAGATATTCTACTATATGTAGGAATACTCAATCTAAACCATTGATGTATTCCTATTATATATAGAAATACTCAATCCAAATCCATTGGAATATTTCTATTATATATAGGAATATCCGACTCCGGAGTATATTCCACATAGGTTGGGAACCCTACCCACTCCAACAAATCTTTTCCATCACAACTATGTGGAGGGGGTTGTCATCCCGACGACTGGAGTACTTGAACTTTCCCCTAAGAAGAACCTTCGTGAACATGTCTTCTCCGTTGTCATCTATATGAATATTCTCAAGCGTCGCGTCCTTCTTCTCAACCACATTCCGTATCCAATGATACCGAGTCTCAATGTGCTTGGACCGACTATGAAATGTCTAGTTCTTCAAAAGGTGAATGGCACTGTGGCTATCGCAAAGCAAAAGTATACTGCTCTTGCTTTAACCCCACTTCCTGCAGTAACTTTTTCATCTACAACAACTCCTTGCAAGCCTATGTCGCCGTAATGTACTCTGCCTCTATCATCGATAAGGCAACATATTTCTGCAATCACGACTGCCACGATATCGCTCCACCAACAAATATCATCACATAGCCCGAAGTTTAGCGCCTCATGTCTACATCTCTAGCCATATCAATGTCAGTATACCCGACCAGCTTCGGCTCGTCACCACCATAGAAAAGTTTCCAATCGGCAGTACCCTGAAGGTACCGTAGAACCCACTTGACCGCACTCCAATGTACCCTTCCAGGATTAGAAAGATACCTGCTAACTATGCCAATTGCATGAGCGATGTCTGGCCTCGTACACATCATAGCATACGTGAGACTTTCCACAGCTGAAGCATATGGAACCCGCTCCATATCTTCCTTCTCGTCCTCGGTAGATGGACACTTCTCCTCGGTAAACTTAAAATGAGCTACAAGGGGGTTACTCAATTTTTCTTCGATATGTCCATCCTGAAGCGCTTAAGTACTCAGTGAATGTACTTCTTTTGGGACAAGTATAGCAACTTGGACTATCTCTCTCTCCATCTCTCTCTCTCTCTCGGTTGATCACCATCCCAAGAATAGTCTTGGCTGAGCCCAAATCCTTCATAGAGAAGGTCGCGCCCAGTTGGCGCTTTAACTCCGCTATCCTAGTGGTATTTCGATCCACCAGTAGCATATCATCAACATAAAGCAATAAAATGATAAAATCATCCTCGGCAAAGTACCTCACAAATACGCAGTGGTCCGACGTCGTCCATGCATAACCATGCTCCCCCATAAAAGACTCGAACTTTCCTACCACTGCCTCGGAGCCTACTTTAGACCATACAAGCTCTTTCTCAACCGACAGACTAAGTGTAACTTATCCTTCTCACAGAATTTCTCTGGCTGCTTCATGTACAACTCCTCCTCAAGATCACCATGGAGAAATATCGTCTTCACGTCCATCTGCTCGACCTCCAAGTCGAAACTGGCTGCCAATGCTAGCACCACTCGAATAAATGACTGTTTGACGACTGGCAAAAAGATCTCATCATAATCTACGCCATTCCACTAACCGTAGCCTTTAACTACCCGCCTCGCTTTATATCGAGGGTGAGTAGCATCATCTGTCTGCTTCACTCTGAACACCCATCGATTTTTTAAAGCCTTCTTGCCCTTTGGCAACCGCACAAGATCATAAGTGGAGTTGGCCTGTAAGAAACTCATCTCCTCCTGCAAAGCCTCCATCCATTCATGCCTATATTCATCATCCATAGTCTCTACAAAACTTTCAGCTCTCCCCCGTCAGTCAGTAGCACATACTCATCTGGTTAGTATCTCGTAGATGGTCAAGGCTCTCTATCGCTCCTCCTTAACGAAACCACTGGTTCTGGCTGTATATCAACAGCCTCCTCCTCTTCAGGAACCACCTCCTCGGCATGCTCATCCTCCTGAGGATTACCCTGACCACCATCAGCAGGCTGATGATCAGTAGATATCCCGTATAGACCTATTTGCAAACTAGTCCATAACTTCGTGCATGTTCGTCATCTCAAGACGAAACTTGTGCCAACAGGACCGTGTCATTTTTTTGGTCATGTATGCCAAGTTTGGTCTGATTCTGATAAGGTCGACCAGAACGCTATTTTGGCGGTTCCACGACCTGATCCAACGGGCAAATTTATGTACGGTCCACCGAAATTCAACTCTGGACATACAGTTGGATTTGTATCATTAAACCAGACCCGTAGATATATATTTTGATGACCTTAGATACTGTAGGTACTAGTATATTTTCGGTGCAAAACGGGTCAAGCGTTAGACATCGTTTTGATCCAAAATTATGGTTTTATCCTGTGTCCAGAATTAGACTTTTGGGCAGGCATTTTTAGATATTTTTTATACCAAGCACGTTAGTGATGTCTGTTTCAGCATCCAGAAACTATGATAGGAATTTGACTTTTGTGGCTCACTGAGTGGTTGGGTATTTGTCACGACCCGTACCCACTGTGAGGGTATGAGAACGTCACAACGCCCAGCCTATGCCGCAGTGTCGGCGGTAGAACGCTGTCCTAGGTCACAACATCTAACAATAATATACTAAGCAGTTTATACTTCCCGAATGGGGGTGATATGATAGAAGTAAACTCAATCACAACTAAGGAAGAAGAAGCACGATATGATATAGAACTCAAGGAAATACAGATGATAAAATAGTCTAAGATAACATCTCAGCAGATCTCCAGAGTACAAGGTCTCAGCTACTGAATATAAAAGAATATATACAACCCAAAACTCAAAGACAGAAACAAGTCCAACTACTAATCTCAAGACAACATAAGAAAGATAAGCCTAACTAAACTAGTCTAGGCAGTAGGGTAAAGCCGTCAGCTAGAGCTGTCCTGCAGAAGGTATCCACACAGCCTCCTCCTCGTCCTCTGTAATATTTTCAACAGGTCCAGTCAGGACAGGAGCGAGCACAGTACATATCAACAGTTCATAGCAGGTTAGAAAATATAATCATGCAGTAAAGTAAGATATAGATACTGAAGAAATGCAGTATGTAAACAGAGAGAGAGAACTGTAATGGAAATATCTACTATAAGTAAAGAGCTACCAGTGACTAGTGATTTAGAGCATAAAGTCGACATGTGAACGGCTTGATTTGTACATGGCTATACTAAAGAGGCGTACATGGCTATTCTACTTTGGAATTGTTCACATGGTTATTTATACTCCCCCGTACCCCCAATTAATACACAAGAATCCAACCAGGTTATGTTATGATTCTATGTAACAGCCTCCGAAGGGTGGTAAACCCCCGAAGGGTGATATGCCCCCAAAGGGTGATAAGCCCCTAAAGGGTGATAAGCCCCCAAAGGGTGGTATATAGTAGTCCCATAAATGGGATAAGGATTCAAAGAAGACTCTGTGATCATATGGGTATATGTTACAAGTGATCAAAGAACCAAAGAAGCATAGTGATACGCCATGTAAGTGAAACGCACAGAACATAGAGTACCCCGATGCTCCCTGAAGGGATAACATCTCAGGGAGGGATCCATATTGTACTAATCCGTGTGACCAACGTGACAGTATCAAGTAAAGTAATTTAATGCAGGAAAATAATTCTAAACATGATATGAAATGATCAGAGAATATACTCGCCTGTATCTGAGTGTCCGGATGAAATGTACTGTCCGATGAGAGGTATCCGGCTCCTAATCAGAACAGCACAGGTCAAAACAAGTCTAAAATGATATAATGAAGTCCTGCTATGCATTCTATATGATTCTAGGTCAATCTAGACCAAAGTCAACTCTGGTCAGCCTTAAAGTCAAACATAGGTCAACTATGGTCAACTAGGTCTAACCAAGCTATACAAGTCTAATCTAGACTCCAACTAGGCATACCATGCCCTGACCAACCTACAATTACACACACAATGTCAATTCATATATTTGATTTAATACACATATTGATATATTACATAATATAATATAAATACACATATTTAACATATAGGCTCCCATGTGCATCACACATACAAACATATACATATATCTAATATATATATATAATGGTAGGCACTCACATATATAAAAATATATGGGGCATATATATAATACCTATATATATAGTTATATCCCACTACATATATGTATAGAGAAGGGAAAACACATGGTGTTCAAGTGTCATGTGTGTGTGTGTTATACATGAGAGAAAGTAGAGTGTGTGTGAGACCTTGGTGTGTAAATGGAAACAGGAACTGTGTGTGTACAGGAAATGCAATGTGGTGGGGTGTCAAGAGAGACTTAAACATGTGTGTGTCTTGAGGGTGTGAGGGTTAGTGTTCATGAGAGTGTGGTGTGTGTGAGTGCATAGACTAACAGTGAGTGAGAGTGTACTGAAATCAGTGATGTGCTAGTGAGACATAGGAGTACATGACAGTTAAAAGATATCACCACTCATATCCATTTTTTCAGTTCAGCCAAACAATGGAAATTCAGGAAAATCAGTAAAATGATCATGAAAACAGTGAGCACATGATAATGTGAATACAAATCAGTGAAGTATATTGTATAGTAGTATCTATAGGAAAACAGGGAATACATATGTGGGAATTTTCTGAATCAGTGAAAGAAAAAAACAGGAATCAATTCTCAGTTTTAAGGATTCCTGTGACAGTTCATTTATAAACCATTCAACATTCAAAACTGAGTTGATATTCAATATAGGAACAGACCCTGAACTCAGGTTCTACCCGTTAAATCAGTGAATCAAAACTCAGGAATTAGTGTTGTGAAAATCTCAGGAAAACAGGATGACATTGTGTGTGTAAGTACATTAAAACCTGTGTGTGTGTGTGTAGTGTCAGAGAGACAATGTGTGACAAGGAGTGTGTCATATGCAGGACATCAACAATATGAAGGAAACGATTTTCAGGAAATCAGTCCACACAAAACCAATTTAATTCATTATCAGTCCATATCAATCCACCCAGAAATCAGTACCAATCATACACAAATTCAAACCAAACTCATCCTATAGTTAGAAATCATGTAGGTGCATCATCTTAAACATGTAAATTTCTGCATTAACAGGTTAATTTAAACTGCCAAGTTCGAATCATTAGAACTGGAAAAAAATACAGAATTAGCATGGTTTCAGGATTTCAAAACAGTGATTGTGTGTATAGGAAAATGAAATCAGTAGGTAGCAGTTCATCATGTGTAATCATGTGTGTGTACATGTCAGTTCTCAGTTAAACCTTTCAGTTAATTCCCAAATAAGCTAACATATGTCGAAACCTTAAAACCAAGCTGATTGTAAACTCAGTTTTCCATTCAAAACAGTTTTAGAAAGGGGAATGCAAACTCAGGTTCTGTCAGTTCAAATAATCACCTTGACAGTCTAAATATGAATTAAACATTCAATTGATCTCAGCTATAGGAATCAGAAACTCAGGTATTTAACATGAACTCAGTATTCAGTAAAAGCCCATTCACAAAATTCAACAAAACTCAGTTCATAAAAACACATTCAGTCCAACATACTCAGGTATTGACAGTTTCAGTATTTCGAAATCAACCCAAGGCCTAATTCCTCATTCATGAACCAAAGCCTAATCTCAAAACCATATGACCAATCGAATATGACATGAGCTAACATATGATCAACAATATGTGGGAATGATTAGCAGTGACCATTACTAAAACTTAGATTAATTAGTTAGGAAATTTGCTGAGAAACACAAGGTATCCGAATGTATCAGCTATTCTGAACTTTAACCAATTTCGAACCCAAAATCACATTAAAACTCAAACCAACATATAAAACTAATTAACCATAGATAATATATCGTATTTAGAATCTAAACAACAATTAAAAACACAATTAAAAGCATTCAAATCGAAATAAAACAGAAAACACAACTGACATACTGAACCGCACAGTGCACATGCAGTGCACACGTTCGTGCGTGTCCGACACGACACGAGAGTGTCTCAAACTTTGAGGACCTCGTGTTAGTGTCTGCCCCTAGGGCTGTGTCAAATCTTAGGTGTCCACGTGTCGTGTACAGGAAGTAATTGCCCCCGAGTAGCAGGGCAATGTGTACCGTGTCAGAACAACGTGTTCGTGTCCAGATTTTGACACGACACGACACAATGGCCACTTCAGTCCAACAAAAATTGATAAGCGACAACAAACCCTAAATTTCTATTCAAAAAGTTTCCTAAAATCAGGTCGAAATGTCCTTTGGGATATTTCATCAAACACCTAGGTCTATAGGCTGATACGTGTCCATTTAGGACACGAAATGGACACAAAACCTAGGTCTAGGCATACCTACAGAACCAGGACACCTAGGGCTAGGTCTACATGCAAAGAAACTAGAATTTTAATGGTGTTTACATTGATTTACCTATTGGTGTCAAAATGCAAGAAAAGCCTCAAATGGGGGGTTCCTCTTGCTAGCAAACTTCTCCAAATTTCCCCAAAGCTGAGGTTGAACACCACAAACAGCAAGAAAACTAAAATTAGGATCTAATGCAATTGATTGGAGAAAAAAAGTAGATAAAATGGAATTACTATGGATTTTTGAAGTTGAGAAATACCTCTTTCTAAAGCTTTGTTCTTCCTAAGAGGCTAGCCCTAATTTCTAAGAGGATACTTATAGGGAGGGATTCCCAATGAGGGTTATATGGATGGCCAAGACTTGTTAGGGTTAGGATTTGGCTAGTGGTGTGGGCCTATGGGCTTTTAAGGCTAAGTTATTGATTAAGGTGCAACCACAAGTCATAGCTTATGACTTAAATCCTAACTTGAGTCAAATAACCAAACCATAGGTCAACTCTAGCCTAACTAGGGTTACATGACCTAACCAAGTCCAAACACAACTAGGATTAGCTTCTAGGTTAGCCTACCAAGGTCATTGCTAGTCAAAGTCAACCTAGTCAACCCTCATTCAAACAATTCCAAAATAAATTCTAAAAATTCCCATAAATTCAAATAAATTATAATAAATCCAAATAATCCTAAAAATGTCAAAAATACCCTAATCACATGGCTAGGCTCTAGGATAGGCAGCCTCTACTGTTCACTAGCAAAACACCAAAAAATCACAAGTCATGAATTTAAATAGTTTAAAAATAATTAAAATTCACTAAAAATCATAATATGAAATAAATATCATTAAATAATAATTATAATTACAAAATTTTAAAATTACCCTCTTCTGAAAAACTGGGTGTTACAGTATTGTTGGTTTTGCGTGCTTGTTACGTCCTAGTTCCAAAATATGAACTTAGGTTAAGACGATGCCAACTAATACGATCTATAATAAATTCTCAATTTATTGAACTTATCCCAGATGTACTACGCTATAAAAGTAACTATACTGCACAGGTAACATCTAAATCTCATCCACATAACTAAGGAAAATAATACTGAAATAAGAGCTAAAAATAAACATAGAGTCTGAATAAGATACATCTGAACAGTCTGGTGGGAACAAACCCACGGAGTACAACACTGAATGAAAATAGTGAAAGCAGAAAGATAACTAGTCATGAGCAGCGGCTAACTATATAATAATGCTTATAGCTAAAATAATACCATACCATGAGTCAAAGGAACTCCTCAGGGAAACACCTCATCGTCTTCAGCAACAAGTCATGTCTCAAGTCTCGGTTCGTACACAGTCAGTTATAAGTGCTCACCTGAATCTGGAAAGAAACTAGGTCCTCAGGGGACATAGCAAGATATAGAAGAAACATGCCATAAAGTAAATACTGAATAAATGTAAAGGAGTGAACTAGCCAGCTAAGTGAATGCACTTTGAAGACAACCCTAGTACGTATAGGTAGGTAGATAAGGATTTTGCGTGAAAGCACGGGCCGACGTCGGATCATGAGCCGATGCCCTTAACCGGGTAGCACTAGACTCAAATGGCCCCAAAACTAAACAAAAGGCTGATGTAACTGTCTGTCCCATATGCCTACTAATTGTCTTCCCCAGCCCTCGAAAATGTACAAGTCGTATCCACCACTTGAACAGTCCATCTCTTAATGCAAGATCACAATAACTAGACATAACTTAACCATATAATGTACCAATACACGAGCCCTTTGCATCGATGATCAATCGAATGTGTAAGCCCATGCCATGGGATGAACTCACTCAGTACCGTGTCGTAAGTCGTGTCACGGTCATGGGAGTCACGATTATGACTCCGAAACTTAGGGTATGTCACCTGTCATGCCCCGACCTAGAAAATGGCTCGTCCTCGCATTGATTTATCTGAATCATCGTCCTCGCTGGGGCGTGATACCGTACGAGTCTGGAGTTTCACTCGTACAAGACAAGACAACAAGTTCTTAAATGGTTATATTTGATTTGATATTAGCAACAAAAGAAAACGGAGTATACGAAACAATTCTCTTTATTGATAATGAACTGAGATTACAAAGACTTTCAATAGCCCCAACTGATTTATGCCAGATTGGCTACAGCACTCAAGTTCTCTCTTACCTACAAAGGATTTCACCGTTCCATACATTATGTCTTCTATATCTCAGTCGCATCAATCATGTTGTAAATCCAAGCGTCAATGCGATCGCACGCTTTAAAACATTATGGCATCCCATGCCTCAGCGCGTTCAAGAGAAGCACCACCACAAGCAGATCATTTCCTGAACCTGCAAGCAAACTAGTGGGGGATTATTACCTTCGTCCTCTCTGTACTGATCAAAGACCCACTTAACAAATCGAACAAACCGACATTTAGTTATGTATTGATTTATGTAAGCACATAATTTAGTGATCTTTCTATGTTCTCCTTAGGATCTGCTTCATGGCATATTCGAAAGTAGAAAAACATGTTAGTATGGAAAGCATGTTATTTTGATTTACATAAGCAAACAGGCAACAAATAGCAATCTTGTGTTGTTTTGTGAATTCTTACCAAACTTTGACGCATTCGCCCTTGCACCGACGCAAGGTGAATACGCCTCATTCCTTCCCTGTCATGTTATAAGTGCTCTGTGCATGAGCTCTGTGTTCCTGCACTTTCGGCCCACTGTTCCTTAACTATATGAAGGTCATTGGCGTATCCGCGCCAGAATGGACTAATTTGTTTATCTTTTCTTTTCTTTTCTTATATTTTATTTTCTTTTCTTTTCTCATACTGGATAACCCGGCATCCTTTTCGTTCGGGGTTGCTGGCCCAGTATCCGAAGGACGTCGAACTTACCATCAATTGTGGCTTATCATATTTGTAGCAGATCGTAAGTCATATCCAAAAGAAGTGCACCAACAATGATTATTCATCCCTCCTAGGTCGAACGGTCCCAGTGCCCCGGTAAATATAACTCATTCGAGGGAAACTACCACACCCTGTGCACGGGAAATATCTCAAGTCCATTCGACCATGCAATGCGCGTCTTATTCAAACAACCAAACATATCTTGAGTCTGAAACTCAGACTTTATGTCGTCTTGTATTTCTCTATTCTTTCAATGTATTCTCACTTCATTCTTCGTTTCAATGTTCAATGGCACCATATCCAAACTCAATGTTCGTCAAACGAACGACCTGAAGGTCCCGAACATTTTTGAGGCATCATGTCACATCCGACAGTTCTGTCACATTCATGCCACAACTGTTCTCTTCGCAACGAAGCTATCTTTTATGATTCTCATGCACATACGCATGTCTTGACACGATTATTCTCTATTCTTCGAGTCGTGCATGCGATACATGCCTCAATATCGTAGTTCCATGTTCTATGCCTTAGTGTTCAATGTATGTTCCTGCCCTCTGACTCGTGCAACTGAGACACGCCTCCATAGGATATTCAATGTTCTATAGCTCGTGCACTGAGGCACTCGTGCCGATATAGACTTTCAATGTTCTAGCAAACTAACTCGTGCACGGGGGCACGGAATGACTCATGCGTTGAGGCACTTGTCGATACAGTTATCCTATGTGCTTATGGCTTGCGTACCGAGGCGCTCGCCTTTACGATATTCAATGTTCTATAGTGACTCGCACATTTGATGTACGTTTCATTTCAATTGTTCTATCTAGTGTTCGACATGCACTATTTTTATCTCTCGATCGAGCCACGCCCCTAGTCTTGATAGGTTATCTTAGCACACAACGATATATTTTACTTAGGCATGAAGGAGTAGGAAAGAAAAGTCAAAGTCGCCCTACCTTAAGCCGATACGCCTTGTCGTTTTGCCAAGTCGATGCGGCTCAATTTCATAACTTGTTGCACGGCCAACTCTTTTGACTTGGCCATTCGAACACTTTACGCTACGTTGAATTATCTAAGCAATTTGGCCTACCGTACCTATACTTCAGTCCGTAGCAAGGCAACGATTTGGTTTTGCGGACACCATTTCAAATAAGGCAAAATGTCGACCTCCTATATTTTTAGTCTAAACGTATAGCCTGCACACGAAACCAACTAAAATCAATATTTGTCCGAATCGGACTAATGCCTTGCGTCGATTCGATTTCTTAGAATCTTCGAGCCGACTCAATGCTTTCTTTTGGGCCAACTTAACACTTGCATCGATCTTACTTGATGCGTTCCTCGGGTCAACGTAACTCTTTGCATCAATTCGACTTGATACATTCTTGGGACAAGGTAACTCTTGTATCGATTCGTATCGATACCTAATCGGATCAACGCGACTCATCGAGTCAATGACTCATCATATTGTACCGTACGGAGCGGGATATTACATCACCTAGATCTAAGTCAAGTACACGAATCTTGATGATGATGCCATCATCGACTGCACCCGAGGTATTTCTCGGACACACAACTATGTCCACTGTAGCAAGTGCACATAACATAAATATGGATGAATTAAACCAGTAATACAAGGCAAGTTATACTTGCTTGGAACTCCAAGAAGCGCGAGCGAGGATCCGGACTCCTCAATCAAGATCGTATCATCTTGCGTACCTATGAAAATACAAGTACAATATGTTAGGGACTACGTTTGGTACGTTTAAGCAGTATTATTCCAAGACTACCCATGATTACAACTTGATCGTGAATCAAGTAACCAACATGCATATGTTATGGTTAATCATTCCAAGACACCTTTGTGCAAGGGCGATCACGTACCCATCCTTAGAGTCACGTTTGACCTAGTAGTCAACATTTCCAGGGATGACTACCGAGTCAACCTCGAATTGAGCTAGATAATCTAGTTACATAAAGCATCATAGAATGTCCCTTGTATTACTCATATTCTTTAGCATAGAAATTTGAGTCACACACGGTCCTACTATTATACAAGACTTATAACAAGAAAAATTACCTTCTTATACACATGTACATAGCCCACATTTTCTACTTAAGTAATATACACAACTCGATAATTAACTTAAACCATAAGCATACTCTCATGTTCACAAACTAGACATGATATTAGACATAGTATCATTCATGACAAAAATATAATTCCCAAGTCATATCACATGTCTACAACTTCTTCCTAAAAATCTATATGTGTATCAAAGCATGTACATGTGTGAAGGTGCAAGATTATGGAGATGATATTAGACATGTGTATCAAAGCATGTATAGGTCTCTAAAACTTCTTCCTAAAAATCTATATGTGTATCAAAGCATCTATATGTGTATCAAAGCTTAAACATGTATATATGTATCATAGACATGGTAACATTCTTAATAGTGTCCATTATTCATAGATCATAGAGATGGTTAAGCAAGATTATATGTGTATTGTCATGCCCCAATTCCGTAGAGTCCTTTCGTCCTCGCTTCGGACTCTGTGAGACCGTTCGTCCTCGTTTGGGCGTGATATCGTACAATTCTAAGTTATGCTTGCACAAAGGCAAGACCTGTAACAAGACAAGATAGACAAGATTGATAATAGCCCAGCGAAACATATAGCAGATAATTGAAGCAGCAGCGAACATTTTACAGATATATGAATTGAACACAATGGTAACAAGAAACAATTCTTTTTATTGATATTCTTTGAATAGATTACAAGCTCTCGTTTCTCTTTGATACTATGTTTACATTCTCTCATAAACATTACAGATTACAATGATCCCATTTCCATATATTACATCCATTTATATACAAACCAACTCTTACAATAGATGTCCATCTCTTGGCATCTCTTCTGATTTCCGGCTCCTGAGAATGAGGCTCGGGCTATCACTTCAGACTATCCTTCTCGATGCATCTTGCACCTGAATGCAGACTGATGGTGGGTCAGTATATCAGCATACTGGTGATTGTCAACAAAGAGCTACATTTGTCTAAAACGATCACTGTTCATTTAGTGAGAAAATATTTCTTGTGATGTGATCTTGCTAATTTTATCTATATTTATTTCATGCATACAGAGTCAGTTTACATTCTTTTGAAAACATCTTTGAAAATCCATAATTCATTCATTTTATTTCATCTCAAGCATACAAGGAACTGTTCAATTCAAGCATGATGACTATTCATTTCATATGCAGTGCGCAGCGTGTTTCGTGAACCATATCATTTCATTAGGGACAATAGCATTAGCATTCTTTTTTCTTATTCAAGACATTCTCAGGCAGATTACAAGCATAATTATCATAACTTTTCTTTGATCGGAACATAGCTATTCTTTGCGACAGGTTATTCTCTTGAAGCAAATCATGATTAGAGAACTTAAATAATGAATGTATCACTTTTTCAGTGATTCTTACCATAGCCTCTAGTCCATCCCTGCACAAGACAAGGATTAGCATAAACATAATATAACCAATATTCTTATTTATGTTCGTCTCTGCATCGTTAGCTCTTAGCAACACTTATTATAGACACATGCAGACTCGATTGGCAGCTGTGACACATGGGTTCAGTTCTGCACCAATCAACATCTATCTATATGATGGTCCATGGGTATTTCCATTATTAGCCGCTGTGACACTTGGGTTCTACTCGTCGCTAGTGGACGGGATGCAATATCTGAGGTTTCTTGTACCTATAGGTGTCTACACAATCTCTCCTAGGCCGATCGGCTCCCAGTGCCCTGGAAACTATCGAGAGATCTAGTAACCTTGTATACAAGTTGTTCGAGACCAATGCATGAATACAACAGCTATCAGATAGACTCTTTGAGGGGCAATATTTCATCTTTGAGCAAATATGCATTCTCTTTAAACGACAGAGCTATGACTCTGTCTTCTATCTTTTCTTTGATTCAGAGCCGAAGCTTCTAGATATTTCATCTCTTTGTAACATTTACAAGTCTGTATGTACATGTCTAGCATTCAGAACATCTTTGAAGGACAAGCAATCATTCATCTCTTTAAAAACATAATAACAGTTTTGTGCAGATATAAAGTATCGTTCTACCTTGAAGGTATACAAATTTGGGGCACATAAGCAATCTCTATCATTTTTTTGTTAGCATGGCAACAGTTCATTGATTAAAGGCAACATCTCTACTTTAGCATGGCATCATCTCATTTGATTTAACATAACAAAAGTTCTTTCTTTTTATCAGGCAACAATCTTTCTTTTAGCATACGGGCATCCTATCATTTCTTATTAGCAGGCAACAATTCTTCTTAACATACAAGTTATCTCTTTTCTTGTTCTTAGCATAGCAACATGTGAAATCTCTTACAAGAATACTCAATGATTACCATATTGTTATTAACAATAGCATTCATTCAAAAACTCAGATTCTTATTAGACGTAAGCGAATCATAAAATGAGTCTTTGTCCACTCACCCAGATCAATCGTCTTCTGTTGCAGAGCCAGCAATCCGATCTCTCTGTTTATCTAGTGTCTTTGCGGAGCGAGGCACTACATAATTACCCACGGAGAAGAAGTTTCGTCCTCGAAACTTAAGGAGAAACTTATAATATCCATAGCAGCGATAGTCCTCATCCTTCACCATCATCAATTCATGAAATCATGATTCATTTCGTATCAAAAGCTCATGTTTAATAAAACATCTCAATCAATCAAATCGATAAAATATATGTCGGCATCATAAAATATTTATGGACGCTGATATCAAACAGTCAGGGAAATTTTTATCAGGAGAACATATTTGAATTCAATCGAATCAACAATTGGCCAGAGGATCGTGTTGCTCTGATACCATTCTGTCACACCCCGATCCCGCAAAGTCCTTTCGTCCTCGCTACGGACTCTGTGAGACCGTTCGTTCTCGTTTGGGCATAATGTCATACAAGCCTAAGTTGCGCTTGCACAAGGCCAAGACCTGTCACAAGACAAGATAGACAAGATTGATAATAGTGCAGCGGAACATATAGCAGATAATTGAAGCAGCAGCAGACATTTTACAGATATATGAATTGAACACAATGGTAACAAGAAATAATTTTCTTTATTGATATTCTTTGAACAGATTATAAGCTCTCGTTTCTCTCTGATACTATGTTTACATTCTCTCAGAAACATTACAGATTATAATGATCCCGTTCACATACATTACATCCCTTTATATACAAACCAACTCTTGTAATAGATGTCCATCTCTTGACATCTCTTCTGATTTCTAGCTCCTTTGGATGAGGCTCGTGCTATCGCTTTGGACTATCCTTCTCGATGCATCTTGTACCTGCATACAGACTGATGGTGGGTCAGTATATCAGTATACTGGTAATTGTGAACAAAGAGCTACATTTGTCTGAAACGATCATTGTTCATTTAGTGAAATTTTTTTTCTTGTGATGTGATCTTGCTACTTTTATCTATATTCATTTCATGCATACAGAGTCAGTTTACATTCTTCTGAAAACATCTTTGAAAAGCTACAATTTATTTCATTTCATCTCAAGCATACAAGGGACTGTTCAATTCAAGCACGATGACTATTCATTTCATGTGCAGTGTGCAGTGTATTTTGCGAACCATATTATTGTTTGCCATTGATTGTAAAAGTACAGAACAATTATCGGAGGACTGAACTTAGACTCACAATACAAACTCGCTCGTACAAAGAAAGCCTAGGGACGAAAACCTAGGTACAGCAGTCTAAGTACGATTGTTTATTTTAGATTCTGGGGGGTGACGATAGAGGCTCGGAAAAGCGACGGCCGCTCTGCCTTACTCCTTGGACGATCGGTATGCAGCCTTGACTCGGGGAAGATCAGCTTGGTCGTTGACGAAGAAATGCCTTCTTGCTCTCTCTCTGATTGCTCTCCTGGCTTCTCTCTCTCTGTGTATATTCTTTCTCTGACTATGGAGGAAGTCTCTCTGTGCATATGTATTCTTCTCTGGTTTCTTTTTGTATATCTCTCTATCTATTACAAGGGAATGGCACCTTGCTATTTATAATAGTAGGATGTGATCACTAGGGTTGCCAATGATTAGCTCTTAGAGATGGCGACGGCCTGAGGATTGATCAATCCAGGCTGTTCGTTTCTGGTTGTGACGAATCAGAACCATTAAGGGTAGATTACACCAAATTCCCATTAGCAATTAATGTTGATTGGCATAAATCTTCCTTATAATGATTCTCTAATATCTGCGAATAAATCAAATTTATTCTCCTGCCACGTGCCCCAGATCATTAGGATTCATCCCGATCTTGGATTGCCCTAAATTTGGGAGATTGATCGGCTGAGGACACGTGTCCTGAGAGCCCATGGTGAGACTGGAACCGCATGCAGATTGGGCCGTATGAGATTTAGGCCGCATGAATTTTTGGCCGCATAAGACTTGGGACACGTGTCAGGGCTGTCTGGGTAGTGGCCCCCTCCTTTCGACTTCTGAACCATATGATGAGCCGCATGAACCGCATAATGGTGTGTCTGCTTGAGCCGCATGGGCATGATCTTCTTGAGCCGCATAGGGATGATTCCACTCGAGCCGCATGGGACAGCTTCACTTCTGAACCGCATGGGAAGTCTTCACTTCGAGCCGCATAAGCACGCCCACGTGGCAGGGCCACGTGGCATTTTGTTGCTCTCAGGGGATCGTGTCAGAGATTTCTTTCTCTTCCCTAGAGATTCATCATCATGACAGAGTCATAATTACCTGCTTTGGTGTCAGGTCTGTCAACTTTTCAGAGGGGTCAGCCGTCAAAGCAATTAATGCTGCATGGATCGGAGGGGAGCACTGTCACGCCTCGTGTCTTCGGAGCCGCATGAGATGCCTCTGGCCGCATAGCTCCTTATGCCGCATGACTCCCTGAGTCGCATGCATTTTCTGAGCCGCATGGGTCTATCTTGGCCGCATGAGTCAATTTCTTTAGTATTTTTCATGCTTCTACAGGACCCCCTTCAAAGTTTTCAATTTGTAAAATTAAAATACTTTGAATAAGAAGCATGGCCGTGCTCTTCTAACCGCGTATGAAACCCTGACCGCATAGAGATCTTGTTCGCATAGATTGTTCAGCCGCATAGCTTCTCGCCACGCCATTATGTCATGCATGCAAACCTTTTTGGGGCAGGATCCTAGGAGTTTCTAACCTCTAATTAACTAGTCAGTATCGATAGCCGAAGAGTCGACTACTTTGTACGAAGCGTCGGTCTTGGTCCTCCTTTCTCTATAAATGGAAGGGTATTTAGAAGGATTTCTCTCTTAGACTCTTTCTGGTTAAGATTTCTGTCTTGCTTTCTTCTTCCAACTGACAAACCACAATGGCACCTAGGGCTTCCAAGGCAGTGAAGAGGGTTGTGTCTAGGAGCAGGAAGTCGGCTTCGTCTTCAATTGCTGCACCCCCCGTTCGTCTTGATGTTCATGTTGTCGTCGAAGGTAAGGACTGTGCGGAAGATTGGGTGCTCTGAAACCCTAAAAGATGCTGCTCTGCTGCATTGCTTCATGCATAATCATTTTGATGCGAGCTTTTTAGATTACGTGGTCCGCATACACATCCTATAAGCCGCATGGAATATATTCCATACCCAAGCCGCATAAGAGTTGTCTTTAAACGAGCCACATGAACACTTCTGAATATCTTCTGACTGTTTTCATCATTTCTCATCACTTTTTTCCGTCTTTTGGTTCTTATAGTGTCTCCACCGAGTGCTGATATTGTAGTGGTAGAGGATCCGTTGCTCCCTGGCGTCAATCAGGGGCCTTCCTCTGTTAAGAAGGAGACAATGAAAGAAGAATCGGAGCCTGAGAGGGACGACGTCCTCTCCACCGTCGAGACTGCTGGGGGTGACACCACTGGGAATCCTGATTCTTCCATTCTGGACGAGGATCTTCCTCAGTTGCACCCTTCATACGTAATGTGGTTGAAGGAATTGTATACGTATTTTTGTAACTAGGGGTTTGAGGTGTCTTGTCTGTAATGAAGAACTTTCCTGTAACCGTGTGGATGTAACTGATTTCTGACTGAATGGAATATATATTTGCTTCACTCTTTGGCTTTGTAATAATCCTTTTATCGGGTCATTTTGCGTGGACCCATTGTCCCTAACATACCCTGGTTTTGGATACGGACAATAAGTTTAAAAGAAAGGAACCAATCATACTGACTCAGAGGTGCTGAGGACATGGTGAGCATGAGGGTCTCTTTGACAGGGGGTACATAGAACAACTCAGAGGTAATAAGGACATGGAAGTTCTATGTAGGGGTGATTTGTTTTTTTTTGTGGAAATGGGACGACTCAGAGGTGATGAGGACATGGTCGTCTTGGAAATTTGTGGATCCGTTACCTTTGTTGTGCACTGGGAGTGCAGGTATTAGATCATGAGGGAGGATCTCTTGTAGGAAAAAAGTTCAGCGGTATGATCATACATAACTCTCTTTCAAAAGAGTGAACGGGATGTAAGTTCAGGGGTACCGATGGGCACATAACTCGACAATCCATGAATGTTGAAATCAAAGTGTAAGTTCAGAGGTACCAGCAGGTACATGACTTAGGAATTTGGGATATATTTATGGAAGAAGGGCATGAGTTCAGCGGTACACGCGGGTACATGACTCGAAAATCTGTGAATGTTGGAATCAAAGTGTAAGTTCAGAGGTACCAGCAGGTACATGACTTGGGAATTTGGGATATGAGTATGGAAGAAGGGCATGAGTTCAGCGGTACACGCGGGTACATGACTCAAAAATCTGTGAATGTTGGAATCAAAGTGTAAGTTCAGAGGTACCAGCAGGTACATGACTTGGGAATTTGGGATATGAGTTCAGCGGTACAAGAGGGTACATGACTCGATAAGTTGGAAAATTAGGGGGTTGAGTTCAGTGGTACCAGCGGGCACATAACTCGAAACTCTGGAAAATGTTGTTTAAACATAGTATTTCTTCAGGAACTTACCGTTGACGGGCAACATGAGCAAGTCTCCGTTCTGCTTGGCGAGGCGGTAAGCACCATTGGAGAACACGGCCTCGATGATAAATGGGCCTTCCCATTTTGGCTGGAACTTGTCGGTGGTCTTGTGAGTCATGACCATTGGCCTCCTGACTGCCAAAACAAGATCGCCCACTTGGAATGTTCTGACTTTGACCTTTTTGTTGAAGGCTCCTGAGATGCGTGCTTGGTATAATTCGATCTTTTGCTGAGCTAGGAGGCATTTTTCATCTAAGGCCTCTAACTCTTGTAGTCGACGTCGGTAGTTATCATCCGTTGTCAATTGATAAGTGAGGGCAACTCGGAGTGAGGGAATCTGAGTCTCTAATGGGAGAACTGCCTCACTCCCGTACACCAGAGAGAATGGTGTATTCCCGGTGGCTGTTCGAATCGTGGTGCGATAAGCCCATAAGCACTCGCCGAGCTTCTCGTTCCAGTTGCGTTTGTTGGAGGAGACAAATTTCTTGAGGAGTTTGATGATTGTTTTGTTGAATGCCTCTGCTAACCCGTTTGCTGCCGGGTGTATGGTGTCGAAGCGACATTCTGAATGTAGTGTTTGTCGTAGAATCGGTAGAATGCGTGGCTTATAAACTGTGGACCATTATCATGGATGATCCTTCGGGGCAGTCTAAAGCGGTAGATGACGTGGTGCTTCAGGAAGCTGATTACGTTCGAAGTCTTGACTTCGGCGAGTGGGACAGCTTCTGCCCACTTTGAGAAGTAATCAGTGATCGCCAGTATGAAGCGATGTCCTCGGGAGGAAGGTGGGGTGATTGGACCAATGATATCCATTCCCCATGCTTTGAATGGCCAGGACGCCACTGTCGGATATAGGAATTTGGATGGTTGGTGAATGAAGTCTGCGTGGACTTGGCAGGGCTTGCATTTTCGGGCATAATTTATTGCATCAGCCACCATCGTGGGCCAGTAGTAGCCCATCCGGCGAAGGCGGTCTTGCAGCTTAGGGCCAGGCTGATGGGCCCCACAGACACCGTCATGAGCCTCTCGTATGGCTTCTTTAGCTTCTGCATTCGACAAGCACCGAAGTAGTAATCCGTCGTAGGAGCGGCGATACAGCATTTTCGTCTCTGTATCGTAGAAGAATCTGAGAGAACGCCGTCTGATAGAAGTAGCCTCCTTCGGGTTCTCGGGCAGGATGTCGTAGACCACGAAGTCTATGAATGGTTGTCTCCAGTCTGGCGCTTCGTCGATCATCTGAGCAGAATAACTCGCCATGGCTTGAACGTTGTTCTTGGGGCAGACCAGCTCATGGCCGATTACATTGACCGAATGATGAGAGTGGTTTGGCACTGCTAGGGAAGCAGCCAGGCCTGCTAGGGCATCAGCTTCGATATTCTGGAGTCTGGAGACGTGTTCGATGAAGAATCCCTCGAAGGATGAGATAATGTTGATCGCTATTTGGTGGTAGGGGATCATGTCTTCATGGCGGACTTCATACGTCCCCCGAATCTGGTTGACGATTAATTGCGAATCGCCGTATGCTTCAAGGTATTCTACCCCCAGTTCTCTTGCGAGTTGGAGGCCAATGACCAAAGCGTTGTACTCGGCCACATTGTTAGAGCAGGGTTCCGTGAGAGAGTAGGCGCGATTGATCACTAGCCCGGTAGGAGAGACCAATACTACTCCGACTCCGACGACGATGTTTCCCTTGGGTCCGGTTCTTGAAGCGCCATCGAAGAACATCCGCCATATGTTATCGTGGGTGGTTGTATTTGAATCGGCGACCTCATCTGGGATTTCTTCGTATATTTTGGATGATTCTGATCCTGGATGGGCCGCCAAAAAGTCTGCCAGGGCTTGACCTTTGACAGCCTTCTGCGGGACGAAGATCATATGATAGGGGGACAGCAATATCGCCCATATAGCGAGGCGGGAGCTGAGTGCCCCTGGTTTGGTCATGAGGACCCTGAGAGGGTTGATTCGTGAGATCACATGTATGGTTTGCCCCGTGACGTAGTGCCGCATCTTTTGAATGGCGAATACCAGGACGAGGCACTCTTTCTCCACAGCGGTGTATCGGTGTTCGGGCCCGACCATCATTCGGCTGAGATAGTAAATATCCTGCTCGTGGCCTGCGTTATTGTTTTGTGCTAGCAGGGCACCGAGGGAGTGTTCCATTGCTCGTACATAGAGCAAGAATGGTTTTCCAGGGACCGGGGCCACCAGGACTGGAGGATTTGATAAATATTCTTTGATATCATCGAAAGCGCGCTGGCATTCCTCGCCCCATACGAATGAGACTCCCTTCTTCATGAGGTGGGTGAACGGTCGGTATCGCCCGGAGAGGTTGGAAATGAACCTCCTGATATAAGCTAGCCTCCCTTGGAGGCCTCTAAGTTTACGGAGATTTCTCGGGGGACCCATCTCCATGATTGCCCTCATTTTCTCGGGGTCTATATGGATACCCCGTGCAGTGATGATGAAGCCCAAGAACTTCCCGCTGGATACGCCCAAAAACGATTTCGTAGGGTTCATCTTCAGATTGTGGGCTCGTATTAAGTTGAACACCGTTCTCAGGTCTTGCAGATGATCTTCCTTACGACGACTCTTGACGGCGATGTCGTCGACATAGCATTCCACTGTCTTGTGCAAATGTTCTCTGAAAATGATACTCATGGCTCGTTGATATGTAGCACCAGCATTCTTTAGACCGAATGGCATGACTGTGTAGCAGTATGTGCCAATCGGGGTTCGGAATGAAGTGTGCTTTTCGTCGTCGGGAGACATCTTGATTTGATTGTACCCCGAGAATCCATCCATGAATGACATACGTTCAAAGCCGCATGTATTGTCGATCATGATGTCTGTGATAGGAAGGGGAAATTCATCTTTGGGGCATGCCTCGTTCAGGTTGCGGAAGTCGATGCAGATTCGAATCTTTCCATTCTTCTTGAGGACGGGTACTATATTGGCGACCCAATCAGGATGTTGCTCTTCACGAATGAAGCCGCTGGCTATTAGCTTGTTGACTTCGGCTTCGATCGCGTCCATGATGCCTGGGCGGAAGCGTCGTTGTTGCTGCTTGACTGGATTTGCATCTGGCCGTATATTGAGTTTGTGGAGAGCGATGTCAGGATTTAACCCCGACATGTCTTCATAGCTCCAGGCGAACACATCAATGTATTCTCTGACAAGTTCTAACAGCGACTCTCGTTCTTCGTCAGTTAGGCTTTTACTGATAAAGATCGGTTTTGGAGAAGATTCGCTGCCGAGATCCACTTGTATGACTTCATCTTCAGTAGGAGTTTTTCTCAGTTCGAACCGCTTTTCCCATTGTGCGTCTAATTGCTGGGCCCATGGCTCTAGCTCAAGGATTTCGGGGATGTCTTCGTCTTCCTCGTAAGCGTCGGTGAATGCCATGTTGACTGACATGACTTGTCTGAACACATCTCCGATGCTGGTATCTGAGTCGAAAGTCGGTGATCCGGTTGAATGTGACTGCCAGTCGTATTCTTCATCTGAGCTTTCAGGGGTCGTAGTAGGCGTTACATACCCTAAACCGCATCGGGTTTTGTTATAGTAGTTTCGAGGTTTGCCCGTCGGGGCTGGCGTCTTCAAAGGTAATCGTCGTCCAGTGCCGTAGTTCAGTCCTGGTGTTGTCTCTAGATCATACCCCTGTTTCTGCATGAGATATTTGGATTGAGGGCTATAGAGATACAGAGGCAGTCTTCCGACATCTGACCCGAAGTCGACTTCTTCCATGGCGAGGGGATGCGGGTTGTTCGTCCGGCCGAAGATGATTGGGTGGTCCCCTCCCTTGATTATTCGGTAAGCGTCTTCTACTGGAGTAAGTTGGATAGCGGTGTACACATTTGTCACCTGTGTATGTAGGTGAGTGCCTATACCGTGTTCCATAGCATACATTGTACATAGCTTATTGAGCTCGGTGTAGTTCAAAGATAACCCTTTATTGATGAAGTAAGGTATCTTTTCTAGAGGGATTACATCATCTGCGGAGGGAGCGTCAGTGTGGACAGCCACATACTTGGCCAGCTCTGGTTCTTCTTCGGCTACCCCCTGTGTGAATGAAAATTGAGAGGGCGTCCTAGTCAGCTTGATCTTCAGAGGCTCAACTGACGGAGCAGAGCGTGGGGTTGTCGGTAGACTAGCAACCCCCAGTCTGGCACTTGATATGGAGCGAGGGGTGGCTGGTTCGCTTGAAGTGTCAAACCTCGCATCGGGGTGACGACCTTTCTTAGGCAGGCGTATCGTCAGAGGTCTATTGGAGGGATTGAGCTTCTCTGTTTGGGATTGACCGACTCTCGGCAATCTGATGGTAAGTGGCCCTGTCGTGGGTCTCGGTACCTGGCCGGACCTTGGCAGCCGGATTTTCAACTGCTCTTCCTGTGCCGAGAGGCTGATCGCGTCCTTATGCAGTGTGGCTGTAAGGGGTGCAGAATTGCCTGGTTTACGAGCCTGGAGGTGGATTGTCAGAGGTTCTTCTGATCCCGTGGTTGCTTCATCATCAGTTTGTTTATTTCCTCCTTCAAGGTGCCTCTTCGACTTTTCGTATAGGCAGGAGTCCGAGTAATAAGATTCGACCCCTTTGAAGGGATCGATGTCAGCAAACTCTGTCCTCACGAAGCCGTGCTTGTCGACGTATTTGAAGCATTGGTGTAGCGTAGAAGGCACGATCATGTAATCGTGTATCCAAGGGCGCCCCAAAAGGATGTTGTATGAAGTGTCGGTATCTATGACGTAGCAAGTGACTTCTGATTGGAGATCGCCAATCTGACATTTCAGACGGATCTTTCCGATTGGGTAGCTCCTGCCCAAATTGAACCCGCTGATGGCGGTGTTTGTAGGGGTCAGGCGATGCATCAGAATGCGAAGATGATGCAGTAGTCCTTTTGGAATGATGCTTATGGAAGACCCAGGGTCAATGTGCATCCTGTCCACCTTTATGTCGCCGATGTAGCCTGTGTAGTATAATGGGCGATCGTATAGATTAGTCTTGATGAGCATGTCTTATGGAGTGAAGACGATGTTGGGCATTGCTCCCGTACAGGCGCTGTCTTGGAGGTCTACGGGCCGATTTTCTCCCGTGAGGTTGACCTGAGCCAGGTACACGTCGGCATTTTGAAGTACATCGCTCAAAGCTGTGCGGACATCCTTCGAGAGTCTCAGGAGTTCATATAAGGACAATTTGGCCGGTGTATTGGCCAATTGCGCCAAGATGTCGAAGTTGTAGGGCCTCTCCAGCCCCTGAGATGTTTCCTTTCGGAGGGATTTGTCGAAGCGAGTCTCCTTCGGCCTAGGCTTGTCGGTCGTCGAAGGCTGAGCCGGTCCCGGAGCATCCGTGGTAATGGACGGATGATCATCAGTCGAGTTTTCAGCCACAGGTTGAGATTGTGCTCCGGATCGAGTAACAACGGCCGTGACTTCCTCTCCATCTGCTGAGGTGGTGCGGCAGGATCTGACTTTTCCACTTTTCTTTGTAGAAGATGGAGTGGACTGAGTTACCTCGTGGACTAGGTCCGGATGGACCCACATGATTTCCCCTCGTGATGTGGTGAGGGGTACTAGACCATCAGCTTGAGCAGGCGGGAGATTAGCAATCTCCATTGTTGCCAGAGGGATGGGTATAACCCCGTCCTGGGTCTCTATTGGAGGGAAGCTGCCGAATTGTACGGATACCATGTTGGCTGCCACGGTTACCTCCTCGAAATCGATGGCCAGAGCGTTCGAATCGATGAGGTTCTGGATATATCGTTTCAGTTGGTAGCAGTCGTGCGTAGCATGGTGGACGTAGCGGTGGTAATGGCAGAACTTTGGGTTCTCCATATCAGTCGGCCGAGGCTCCCGTCTTGGTGGAGGAAGCTGAATCCTATCTCCTTGTATGAGCATGTCCAAAATAGGCTTGACGTGACCGTCTTCAAAAGAGTAAGTGATTTGAGGCCATTGTTTGTCCGCAGGTTGCGACTCAGGCTTCTGGGCTGTATCGGCCACCATAGCCTGCTTGCCTCTGTTTTCCCGGTTGTTGGAGGGGCTACCCCCATTGTCGTTGATGGTGCTGGGACGCTTGCCTTTGTTCTCTCCCTCTGAGATATGTAATCCCAGTTGGCGAGCCTTCTTTAATCGTTCTTCGGCACTTGTAGCACTAATGATAAAAGCCTTCCAGTCCTTGAATTGACTCTCGCCCATCCAGAGACTGATTGTTGGGAGTAGTCTCTTTTGGCAAATTTCGATCAAGGAGGAGTCCGGGTTGCCAGATGGTAACTTCATTGCGGTTTGACGAAACCGCTCAATGTAATTCCTCGTCAGCTCTTTCTCTCCTTGAATAACGTCCATAAGGGTAGACATCGTGACGTCCTGCCCTACCTCATAGAACCTCTCCAAGAACAGGCGTTTGAAGCCAGCGAAGGAATAGATGTAATTGTCCGGCAGGTTGCGGTACCAATTGAATGCGACTCCTTCCAATACCCCAATGAATAACCGCGTGAGGATAGCATCATCATGGGGGAGATGGTCGGTAGTGACCTCAAAGTAAGTGATGTACCGACTTGCTGAGGTCTTGCCATCATAGGGGTTGATATTGAACGGCTTATATCTTGGTGGGAACGGAACATCCCTCTATTCAGTAGGATATGGTTGCCGTATTCTGAAGTCTTGAGAGTTTTCTCTGGCGTGGAACATGGCTCGAAGCTCTTGAACTTATCTCCTTACTTCTCGGGTCTCATCTGTCGCAGTCGGAACCGTTACTTCGGGAGGGTTATTGCCCGGGTTCGGTGTCGCCGAATTTGAATCTATGTTGATTGGGGGACCCGTGCTTGTCTGGCCAGGTGTCACCCCCTACAGATTAGGAAGGGCTGCTTTGATCTCGTCTACAGACTTGACCAAGGTGTGCAATATGGCCTCCAAAGTGTCGATGCGCTGGCGATCACCGGAACCGCCTTGATTGCTGTCTGTCATGAACACCGTCTTCACATGAGGAGTGACGGAAGGAGTGGTGGAGGATGTACCCTCCGAGTCGTACCCATACATCGAGAAATCATCAGGATATGTGGGGATGTACTCTTCAGGTTCAGACTCGGAAGGAACACTACCCCCGACATCGGAGCTTGCTTCGTCTAGGATGTCCTTGGGGACGTCGGTATCTGTTGTATCCGTCAGAGGATTTGCTTCCTCCAGTCCGTATTCTTGGAATGTCGGATTGTCGTGGATGTTTGGAGGAGTGCTACCCCCAGTTCCGACGACCCCCAATGTTGCGGACGACGAACTTCCTACTGCAGCAGTTTTCGTCTTCGAACGGGTGTGTTGAAATACTCCAGTGGAGGATAACCCTTTTGACGATGGTTTCTTAGCTGCAGTAGTTGACACCTTTGGGCTGGAGATACTCGTTTTCTTCCCTCTTCCCTTGGCGAGAACTTTCTGTACGAATTTGCAGGAGACAACAGGAGGTGTCTCGTCTTCTGAGCTCGGGTGATGTAGTCTTTGGAAGACGGATGGCCGGTCTTCCGTCACCGCCGTGCTGCTGCAGCAGCAGTTGACGTTGATCTGGTTGCATTGATGTCCGTGTGAGGGCTCTTTACACCCCGAAGCTCTTTCTCTTTCCTTGCGTTTGTGGAGGATAACCTCACGCGGGTCAGAGGAACCACTTTGTCTGTTTGCCGTCGGGGGCTGGACTTGAGTGGTCTTATACAACTTTCCATCAGAGGCCCGCGTGATAATCAGCGGGACGCCCCGATAGTCAGAGGTTGGGGCAGTCGTCTGGACTTGATGAGCCCGCGCTGCCCTAGACTTCCTCCTTTTAGCACTTGTGGGTGCGTAATAGGAGGAGTCTAAGTCGAATACCACAGAGTCTGGATTATCATCCAGATAATGATCAGAGTCAGGACCGCATGAGAGCCGGTCGAAGACTGATCGAGAGAAGCATGGGACGGATGCTATGCGGCTAGCATTGGGTACCGTGCAGGCTGTCTGCATGCGGCTGTCTTTTGTTGTAGGATGAGTCTTTATGCGGTTAGGAGTCACGACCGTGCAGGCTGACCGTATGCGGTTGGCATCTGTGGCCGCATGGGTTTTCTGCAAGCGATTGACTTTAGTAGCCGCATGAGTTTCATCCGTGCGGTTGGCAACTGTAGCCGCATAAGTTATACGACTGACAGATGTGGCTGCATGAGTTTTCTTTATGCGGTCGGCGGTTGTAGCCGCATGGGTTTTCTTCCTGCGGTTAATATTCTTCTGCGGCTCGGAGCGCGTAGAGTTCCTCTTTGCCCCTGCAAGTCCAGCATCATAGTATTTTCTTCTGCAGGACTTGGGGACAGCAGAGTTGTCTACGGTCTGAAGTGGGGCCGCAGGGGAGTCTTTGTCGCCATATTGAGCAATAGAGAGTACCTCATCAAGGGCTTACGGAGGAGCAAATGATTTTGGCCTCCACTCTTTGCGAGCCTTTATGGTGCGGGTGCGCTTCTGGACCGGGCCAGCGCTACCTTCAGAGAGCATCTCTTCGAACGCCTGTTGGTCGAAGCGTACGACCATCTTCTGTTGTGTAGAGCCAAGTTTGGCTGCGTCCGATTGCGTCACCAACTCCTCAACCGTGGAGAAGTTATTCCCCAGCAGAGTCGCCATCGTATTTGCCATTGATTGTAAAAGTACAGAACAATTATCGGAGGACTGAACTTAGACTCACAATACAAACTCGCTCGTACAAAGAAAGCCTAGGGACGAAAACCTAGGTACAGCAGTCTAAGTACGATTGTTTATTTTAGATTCTGGGGGGGTGACGATAGAGGCTCAGGAAAGCGACGGCCGCTCTGCCTTACTCCTTGGACGATCGGTACGCAGCCTTGACTCGGGGAAGATCTGCTTGGTCGTTGACGAAGAAATGCCTTCTTGCTCTCTCTCTGATTGCTCTCCTGGCTTCTCTCTCTCTGTGTATATTCTCTCTCTGACAATGGGAGAAGTCTCTCTGTGTATATGTATTCTTCTCTGGTTTCTTTTTGTATATCTCTCTATCTATTACAAGGGAATGACACCTTGCTATTTATAATAGTGGGATGTGATCACTAGGGTTGCCAATGATTAGCTCTTGGAGATGGCGGCGGCCTGGGGATTGATCAATCCAGGCCGTTCGTTTCTGGTTGTGACGAATCAGAACCATTAAGGGTAGATTACACCAAATCCCCATTAGCAATTAATGTTGATTGGCATAAATCTTCCTTATAATGATTCTCTAATATCTGCGAATAAATCAAATTTATTCTCCTGCCACGTGCCCCAGATCATTGGGATTCGACCCGATCTTGGATTGCCCTAAATCTGGGAGATTGATCGGCTGAGGACACGTGTCCTGAGAGCCCATGGTGAGACTGGAACCGCATACAGATTGGGCCGCATGAGATTTAGGCCGCATGAATTTTGGGCCGCATAAGACTTGGGACACGTGTCAGGGCTGTCTGGGTAGTGGCCCCCTCCTTCCGACTTCTGAACCATATGATGAGCCGCATGAACCGCATAATGGTGTGTCTGCTTGAGCCGTATGGGCATGATCTTCTTGAGCCGCATAGGGATGATTCCACTCGAGCCGCATGGGACAGCTTCACTTCTGAACCGCATGGGAAGTCTTCACTTCGAGCCGCATAAGCACGCCCACGTGGCAGGGCCACGTGGCATTTTGTTGCTCTCAGGGGATCGTGTCAGAGATTTCTTTCTCTTCCCTAGAGATTCATCATCATGACAGAGTCATAATTACCTGCTTTGGTGTCAGGTCTGTCAACTTTTCAGAGGGGTCAGCCGTCAAAGTAATTAATGCAGCATGGATCGGAGGGGAGCACTGTCACGCCTCGTGTCTTCGGAGCCGCATGAGATACCTCCGGTCGCATAGCTCCTTATGCCGCATGACTCCCTGAGCCGCATGCGTTTTCTGAGCCGCATGGGTCTATCTTGGCCGCATGAGTCAATTTCTTTAGTATTTTCCATGCTTCTACAATCATTTCATTAGGGACAATAGCATTAGCATTCTTTTCTCTTATTCAAGACATTCTCAGGCAGATTACAAGCATAATTATCATAACTTTTCTTTGATCGGAACATAGTTATTCCTTGCGACAGGTTATTCTCTTTAAGAAAATTACGATCAAAGAACTTAAACAACGAATGTATCACTTTTTTAGTGATTCTTACCATAGCCGGCGGTCTATCCCTACATAAGACAAAGATTAGCATAAACATAATATAACTAACATTCTTATTTCATGTTCGTCTCTGCATCATTCGCTCTTAGGAACACTTATTATAGACACATGCAGACTCGATTGGCAGCTGTGACACATGGGTTCAATTTTACACCAATCAACATCTATTTATATGATGGTCCATGGATATTTCCATTATTAGCTGCTGTGACACTTGGGTTCAGCTTGTCGCTAGTGGACGGGATGCAACACCCGAAGTTCTTGTACCTCTTGGTGTCTAGACAATCTCTCCTAGGTCGATCGGCTCCCAGTGCTCTGGAAACCGTCGAGAGATCTAGTGACCTTGTATACAAGTTGTCTGTAGCCTCCCTTCCCGAATTTTTTTGAAATATTTTTTTATTTATTATTTAATTGATTTGAAAGGTGATTTTTAAATTTTTATAAATAATTATTTAGTTAATTACTATGGTAGATGACTTTAGCCATGTTTGAGTTTTGAAGTACCAGACGACTAGGAATCATGGCACGGATAGTTCAGTGGCGTGCCTTGACTAGTGTATTAGCCATGCCAAGGAAGACTTAGCCAGAAGTGTGTCCTAACTAGGAAAATCAGGCCAAGTTGCAACTTAACCACTAAAGATATTTTAAATTATTTATTAATTATATTATTGACTTGTAGGAGACCCGGTTTGTGTCGATTTAGCTCGGACTAGACCCGAACCGAAACCGAGCCCATGTAATCTTGTAGTGAGACCAAAGATGACCATATAGGCATATTTTATGTGTGTACAAATAGTTCCTAAATTATTTTGGGTAATGATATGCATTTTTAATTATTTGAATAGTTGTACAAAATTGATATTTTATTATTAAATATTGTTTCACCATTTTGTACAATTTTCTGGACCCGGATAAAGGTAAATAGTATAGATTCACCAAACCACCATTTAATTATTCTACTATTATTTTATTATTTTTTGGTGATTAAATAAATATATTTATTACTATGAGATAATATTAATATTGATTATATCTAGAATATTTTATTGTCTATATGAAATTTGTGGTATATTATATATATATATATATATATATATATATATATATATTTTTTTTTTTTTTCTTTTATAATATATATATATATATATATATATATATATATATATATATATATATATATATATTATTTTTTGTGGTATATGAAATTTGTGGTATATAGATATATATATATATATATATATTATATTATCTATATATATATATATATAATATATATCCTGATATATATATATATATATATATATATTATATATATATATATATATATATATATATATATATATATACTATATATATATTATATATATATCCTGATATATATATATATATATAATATATATATATATATATATATATATATATATATATATATATCCTGATATATATATATATATATATATATATATATATATATATATATATATATATATATATATCCTGATATATATATATATATATCAGGATATATATATATATATCCTGATATATATATATATATATCAGGATATATATATATATATATATATATATATATATATATATATATCCTGATATATATATATATATATATATATATATATATATATATATATATATATATATATATATATATAGGCATGTAAATGCATTTATAATTTATTAAAGTATACAAATATGTACATATTATATATATTTTTATATATATAAATGTGTGTAGGTATAAATGTGTGTAGGTATAAATGTGTGTGTGTATTTATATATATATATATTATATATATATATATATATATATATATATATATATATATATATATATATATATATATATATATATATATATATATATATATATATATATATATATATATATCCAAAAATCTAAATAAATATTTTTAATAAATCTCCAAAAAATCATGATTAGGGACTCATATATTTACTTAGGGACCAGGGATATCATGATTAGGGACTCATATATTTACTTATATAATAAATCTCCAAAAAATCTAAATAAATATTTTTAATAAAAAATTACAATTCTTAATATTATATATATATATATATATATATATATATATATATATATATATATATATTATTTTTTTTATATATATATACATATAAATATATACATATAAAAATATATATATATATACATATAAAAATATATATATATACATACATATACATATATATACATATATGGAGCTCTCCCTAGGGTTTGGAGTCGGCGATCTGCTTGCGTGATCTTCCCACCTCGATTCCGGCTTGGCCTTGGCTGGGCCGACGTCTCCCTCGTATTAGTGGACCACTTGGCCACTAATCTATTTTATCGCCATGACAAACCCGACTTTTGCATCGGTGGTTGCGGGCGGCCCAGCCAGTTCACCATCGATTGCCATAAGATCTCCTTCATTCTCTCGTGGAGTGCCTGTTGTGTCTTTCTCAGAGGAGGACGAACAAATACTATCGGATCCATTTAAGTTTGCATTGATCGGGAAGTTCTCTCACCAACGGCCTTCCATTGAGGCTATTCGTAAAGCTTTTGAGGAGTTCAAGTTTGCGGGATCGGTTAAGGTGGGTCTCATTGATTCGAAACACATTCTTCTTCGTCCTTCTCTGGAGGTCGATTTCCTAAGACTACATTCTCGTGATATTTGGTATGTTGTGAGGGCTCCAATGTGTCTATTCAAATGGACAAAAGACTTCACTCCGTCTCGGGAATCTCCTCTATCTCCTATCTGGGTTTCCTTCCCAGGCCTCCCTATTCAATTTTTTGCTAAAAATGCTCTGTTCTCCATTGCCATGGGCATTGGAACTCCATTACGGTTAGATAAAGCTACGAAAGATCTCACACGTCCGAGCATGGCGAGAGTTTTTATTGAAGTTGACTCAAGTAAATAATTGCCTAAACAAGTACGTATCAGTTTACCACATGGTCATACTTTTGCCCAGTCAGTCGAATATGAACATTCCCCGAAGTACTGTACGACATGCTTTCATCAAGGCCATTCTAAAGAGAATTGTAAAACACAGAAAGAGAAGGTGACCATTGACAAAGTTGAGGGACCCACTAAATCTAATCATGATAAAGGGAAGACAATATTAATTCAGGAGGAGGAACACTTAACGGAGCCTATTAATGACGTCCCTAATCATGATATCCCTGGTCCGTCCATGGGTAAGAGTGCTGATGTATTGGAGACAGTGGAAAATTCAGGATCAATGCTTAATGACGGCAACACAAACCCCAAAGGAGAGAAGGCAATTGATCCCCCGATCACATCTCATATTATGACTGATGGTCAGCAAGCTATTGATCCAACTTTGGCCCAACAATCCACTTCTGATGGAGACAGGGAGCACAACACTAATGAAGCTGATCAAGCCACAGATGCTGAAGCAGAGGATAATGTAGCTCCCCTTCCCGAAAATCTTGAATTATTTTTTTTATTATTGCTCAATTGATTTAAAGTGTGATTTTAGAATTTTAGAATTAATTATTTAGTTATTATTACGGTGAATGACTTTAACCATGGTTGAGTTTTGGAGTACTAGACGACTAGGATTTGTGGCACGGGAGATGTAGCAGTGTGCCTTGACTAGTGTACTAGCCATGTCCGGGGAAACCTAGCAATAGGGATGTCCTAACTAGGAAAACCGGACCAAGTTGTGACATGACCATTATAAATAGTTAATTATTCATTATTAATATTATTTGACGTCTAGGTGACCCGGTCGCACCAAATTAGCCGGACTGGACCCGAACTGAGCCCAAGCCCATGTAGTCATGCGGTACGTCCAGTGACATTCGTGTTGATACATTTTGGTATGATTGTGTGTCGTATTCCATTTTAGGGATCTAATGAGTATTCCTAAATATTCTTATTTAAATATTATAAATATTGTTATTAGTTGGTATTCAATAATATTTGTATAAAATAGGCCTTGTATATTTTCTGAGATTATTAGAGAATGTAGAATGGTATACACGTCATCTTTGGTTTATTAAATTTTGTTATTATTATTATTACTATTAATATTATTTTATTGGGGTTGTTATTAATATTATTATTTTATTGATTATAATTAATAGTTATATTTAAATGTTATATTAAATTTGTTGTGATGTGATTTATAATTTATGCATAAATATAATATATTAAATATTGCGTATTGTGTATGTGTACGTATACATAATAATATATAGCATAGTTGTACGTATAGAAGTATGAAAATATATCGGTGTATATAAATAATTTATTTGGAAAAATATTTTGTATTAATGTTAAATATTTTAGATTAAATATGGTTCTTATACACAAAGTATATGTGTGTATTTATAAATATATATTGTGTATTGTGTAGATATATGAGAATTGTGTATATATAAATATGAAGAGGAATATAGGACGTATATAGATTTGTGTAAATAATTATATATATATATATATATATATATATATATATATATATATATATATATATATATATATATATATACGCGTAGGTGTATATAAATATATACTATGAAGGTATTTGTGTGTATTCATGTATTTATATATAAATATATATTATACATTTACGTATATGTGTGTATATATATATGTATAAGGGTTCATAGCTACTTAAAAAAAATGTATAAGGAATAGGAATTAGTAAGAGAAGAATGAAATAAGCAACAGTAACAAAAAGCAAGCCCAGCCATTTTTCCCCTCCAAACCGAGCTCAGCAAAGGCCTAAAGCCCGGGCTCCTGAGCCCGGGCTATAGTAATCCCATCCCCAGGCCTAGAAACCCCCGACCCTTCTCTGGAACCCAGTACTATATATATACGCATAGGAATATCGACTGAAAACCGAAGGAAGAGGAACGCGAAACCAAAAACCCTAACACGAACCCCGTCCCCGTCGCCTGGGTGCGCGCGCCACCGCCGCCTACGCGCGCACGCACCGCGTGCAGCCACCGCCGGCCGGCCAGGGCCGCCGACCGCGCACAGCAGCGCGGAAGGAGCAGCAGTAACAGCCATGCATGGGGCTGTTTTCGCGACGATCTTTCTCCCTCGTCGCTGGACAATTTTTCAATCCACCTGTACAGGTTCGAACATAACCCTACCCTCCTTAAACCCATTTACATAGTTTCTTTTTACTCGTGCCGTGCACGACGAGAACCGAGTCCCAATATCGAAAAAAATCTCGATATTCTTTGTTTAGAGACTGTCCCAAAGTCCCCAGTTCGAGTCTCGAATTCTTGCAAACCAGTGATCGAATTCGAAATCCACCTGAAGGTATTTATTAACAACATATAGGGCTTCACATTCCTTTTTGTGGATTCGGAAATCATCGACTAAGCGTCGAGAAATCGAATCCCAAAGTTTCCCAAAAACCTGTTTTAAAAACTTAGAAATTCATCCACACGACGTACGTCACGCCAATCGGAACGACGTTGTCGCGAACCGAAGGCATCGAAAGCTGCATAACGGCTTCGTGGTCGTGTGGGCTTTGGCGGAATTCAAATTGGTCGCGTGTGCGCGACGAATTTGATGCGTATCCGTCAAAATTCACCGTATCGTGCACTTTGCAAATTTTTCAATTACTTTTTGCACGCTCATTGGATCGAGACAAAACTTATGCCAACAGAACCGTATCATTTTTTGGGTCCTGTATGCCAAGTTTGGTCCAATTCTGAGACCGTTGATAAAATTACCGTTTTGTGGGCCCTACTGTCCCACTCAACGAGCAATTTTGTGCACGGCCCGCCGAAATCCAACTCTGGACATACGGTTGGATTCGTATCAGAAAACTGGATCCATAGACATATAGTTTGACGACTTTAGAGACCATTGACTCTGGCACGCTTTTTGGTGCAAAGCGGGTCCAACGGTGGACATCATTTTTGCCCGAAATTACCGTTTTGCCCCTGTATCCAGAATTGGACTTAAGGATAGACAATCCTGCCTAAATTGACTATTCTGAGAACATTGGTACTATTTATTTCAGCATCCGAAGACTTCTACATGTGTTGACTGATTGTGGCTCATTGAGTGGATTGGTATTATTGGTTTCTCCAGCTAAGGACCTCAGGCAAGTACACTTTCTGATTGCTTTCCGATTTATAGTAGTCTTTTCACTTCATATTTATACATATATCTTGCTGCTTGTTGACACGCTCGTCACACGGAGTTGTCGGGAGGGAAAATATCTTAGTATACATGTGGACTATCCAGAACTATCCCCCGTGTCTTTTGTGAATGATAGCAGCTGCACACGACACGTGCAGTGAGCCGTATTTACCCCCTAGCCGTTCACATGTTGAAGCAGATATTTCACACCACCTAGATAGATGTCTTTTATTAGTTTTTTTCTTGTTTACTTCTCTACCGTTTTATGTCATCAGTTTTCTTACTAGCTTTCATATTCCATATGCTATTTTTATGTCTTATTAATTTTATTGTGTTTTTGCATTGTCGTCGATTTGTGTACTTGTTCCATTCCTGACTGAAAACCAACATTTTTCAGGTTTAGCTGCGATCATTCTTAGCACTGGGGAAGATTTGGGTATGCTGAAGACAACCTAGAAATAGAAAGCAATTGTATCATTTTCTTTAATTGTAAAACTTTGTATTTCCTTTAAATATAAATGTTGTAACTGTTGTAATAAATCAGAAATGTGAATGAGCAACAAGTGTGATTTTTGAGCATCTATCTCTTGCGGGCTTGACAGCGTTCTACCGTCGACTCTGCGGCGTAGGCTGGCTTGGACACGTCTCGTATCCAAAAAGCGGGTGCGGGTCGTGACAGATACTACATCTGAGCAGTCCACTCCGAAAGAAGGCAAAATCCAAAAGGATTGGGCAGACATTGTTGATGAGGAAGAAAGGAATGAAGAACAACAAGCGCAGCAGGACAAATTACGAAAGAGTCGAGGCAAGAAGAGGATATACACTAAACCAAGCGAACCGAGATACACAAGATCAACATCAAAAGGTCCATCAACTCAACCTCCTCCATCATCCAATAATGTTTAACATTATGATATGGAATGTTAGAGGGATAGCAAACAAGATGACTTGTAAAAGATTGAAATCTTTGTGTCGAGTACACAAGGTTATGCTATTGGCCATCAATGAGCCGAAAGTATCCCCTCAACAAATTTACTCTTTCCAGCTTAAACTTGGTTTCTAAACTTCAATTTCAAATAGCAAGGGCAACATATGGATCATGGCGAAACAGGAGATTAACATTGAGGAAGTGGACTCTCATGATCAGTCTATCAGTGCGATCATGTCGGGCTCTGTCATTCCATTTCGATCTCTGATTACAGTGGTGCACGGTCATAACAAAAAGAAAGGTAGGCATGAGCTATGGGAAAGATTAGCTCTCATTCAATCCCAAATTGGACTTCCTTGGATGGTTGGAGGAGATTTCAATGGCATTGCTTCTGTTGAGGAAAAGATTGGTGGGGCTCCTGTTTGTAGAGTTGGTATGAATGAATTCCTTAATTTCCAACTGGGGGCGGGACTTCAGGCTCTACCATACTCGGGCAGCTGCTATACTTGGGTTAAGAGTTCTGATGGACCTCATAGACAAGGTTCTAGATTAGACAGATGGCTCTTGGATAGTGAGTGGCGATTGGGCTCCTCTATCTAGCTGTATCCATCTCAATCGATCGGAATCGGATCATTGCCCGATCCTCATCACTATTAAGAGTAAATGTGACTCTGATAGGAAGCTTTTCAGATTTTTAAACTTCTGGACTATACATGAAGACTTTCTCTAGATTGTTTCTGAAGCATGGAGGTCTACTAATCATGAAAACAGTTTGGTGCGTGTTGGTTTGAGGCTAGCTGCTGTTAGAAGAGCTCTTTCTACTTGGAGCATAAGTCATTTGGGGATATTTTCTAGGAAGTAAAAATTGCTGAAGACAAAGTCCTTGCTGCAGAATTGGCATATGAGGAGGATGACTCTATAAGGGAGGATTGGATGAGGGCTAAGGCTATGTTGAAGCAAAGATTAAGTTATGAAGAGTCCTTTTGGCGCCAAAAGGCTAGACTTAAATGGGATCGAGAGGAGGATAAGAATACAAAATTCTTTCATTGTTGTGTTTCAGCTAAAAGGAATAGACTCCTTATTCATAAGCTTACGAAGGAGGATGGTAATACTCTCATTACTCTGCAGGACATTCAGGCTGAGGCCAATGATTTCTATTGTAAGCTTTTCATACCTGCACCTATACTTCATCAGTCTGATTTTCTTGATTCTGTCCCTATGTCTATTTTGAATGAAGATAATATCCAGCTCACTGCTAAACCTGATATGGAGGAATTAGTGGACACCCTTAAAAGTCTTGATCAAGATAGTGCCCCAGGTCCTGATGGTTTTACTGGCAGATTCTTCAGAGCAGCATAGGAAGTGATTGGCAATGACATCTTGGAAGCGGTTCACCTATTTTTTGATGGTTTTGCTCTACCTCGGTCTATTACTAGCACGCATCTACTCCCTATTCCTAAGGTGCAAGACCCTAAATCCATCAAAGACTATAGGCCTATAAGTCTATGTAATTTTATCAACAAACTTTTCTCTAAGATCCTTGCGAAAAGGTTGGCTCCTCTGCTTCCAAAGTTGATATCACCAGAACAAAGTGGTTTCATTAAGGGGAGGGAAATTGTTGACAATGTGGTCATGGCTCAGGAGATGATTAGCATGATTCATCACAAGCATTGGGGAGGAAATGCAGCTATCAAGCTAGATATAAGCAAGGCGTATGATAGAGTACATTGGGCTTTCCTTCTGAAGGTTCTACGCAAGATGGGATTTTGCAATACATGGTTGAACATGATACTTCATCTCTTAGATAATGTTTGGTTTTCAACGTTGATTAATGGGAATGCATCAGGCTTTTTCAAAAGTTTACGTGGACTGCGACAGGGAGATCCTATCTCACCATTGCTATTTGTCATTGCTGCAGAGAGTCTAAGTTGTAATCTTAACAACCTTCGACATAGCTCTGCTTTCACCCCTTATTATTCTCCTAGTGGATGTCCGGTCATAACACACCTTGCATATGCAGATGATGTCATTCTCTTTTCAGGAGGAGATAAGAAGTCTCTTTAAAAGCTTATGGACATAGTGAGAAAGTATGAATCAGCTTCTGGGCAGAAGATCAATATCGAGAAGTCAGGTATTTACCTGTCTCAGAGCATCTCCCATAGTAGAATTGATGAAATTCAAATTGTATTTGGTTTTACTGTTAATCAACTGCCTATGACGTATCTTGGGGCTCCTATGACTGCGGGAGTAAGGAATGCGGCTATGTTCGATGAGTTGATTACTAAAATTCGACATAAGATAAGTGGCTGGCACAATAAAACTATGTCGATGGGAGGGAGACTAGTTCTCATAAAGTTAGTTCTTACTTCAATCCCAGTTTACACTCTTGTTGCTTGTAACCCGCCAGCAAGTGTTATCAAGAGAATTGAGGACATGTTTCAGAGTTTTCTTTGGGGATCCAAACATGGGGATGAAAAGCGCGCGTGGATGGCACGGTCGAGAGTTGCAGCTCCCAAACAGGAAGGTGGCCTAGGTATCAGGAGGTTACAAGATGTGCTGAATGCTCTTACTGTCAAGTTATGGTGGAAAGTCAGGACAACTAAGCCATTGTGGGTTACCTTTATGAAAGCCAAATATTTCCCTGGTATTCATCCTTCACAAGCTTATTTGCCTCAGTTATTATCTCACATTTGGAAGCGTATCCTTCAGGGTAGGGAATTGGGGGATGAACATATTGATAGTGTGGTTACACAGGATGGGTTGGAAAATTATATCTGGATTCCAGGGAGATCAGTGATGTTTTTTATTACTTTGTCCTAGGACAGTGTTCGACATCATCAAGTTATTGATCCAAGATTCAAGCATATATGGAGCACTTGTATTCCGGCTAAATGGTCAATCTTACTGTGGCATATTCTATGGCTAAAACTTCCTACTGATGATATAATTCAACAACTTGGTTTCCATTTGGCATCATCGTGCCATTGTTGCCCGATCCCTGAAACTGAGACTTGTAGTCACATTCTATCTGAAGGTACGCTTGCTGATTCAATATGGAAGAGATTCACTTCTATCCTACAAGTATCTAGAAGAACTTGCCCGATACTGATGAGACTTAAATTGATGTGGACTAAAAGAAACAAACATGTTAAACAAATCATTGCTGGAGCTATTTGTTGGGTATTATGAAAAAATATGAATAAGTGGAAGTATGAAGGCTACGCTTATGATGAACAGCAACTCGGTTTTGAAGTGAAAAGGTAAATCAAGAAGGCTATGAATCGATGCACACATGCTACCATTCCAGATAATCTGCAGTAAATCTATCTTATATATGAGATGTAATGAATTTTGTAACCTGAGTTGGGACTCACCTTGAATATCAATAAAATCTAGTGTTCTGAGAAAAAAAATAAAGAAATATATATATATATATATATATATATATATATATATATATATAAAATAAAAGAAAAGGAAATAATAAGAGAACAGAAACGAAATCCCAGCCCAGCCCAGTTGGGCCAGTATGCCATAGGCCACCCGAGCCTAAGAACCTAGAACCCAGCAATCTCCCAACTGCCCAGGCCTGACAGAAGCCCCTGACCCAAGCATGTAAGCCGATCAAAGCCGTGAACTCCATGTATATATATCGATATCGAGGAAACCCTAGCTCCTAACACCAACACCACTACCTGCGTGCGCCCTCAGCCACCCTGGGCAGCCACCCGCCACAGGCGCCACCACCGCTCGGGGCCAGACCCGCCGAAGACACAGCGCGCGCAGGAAAACAGAGGGATTAGCAATATGCAGCAGCAGGATGCAACAGCAACTTCGACGTAAGTTTTCTTCCCCCTCGTTCGATTGTTTTTAGAATTACAAGATCCTGCACGTAGACAATCTATAGGACTATAACCCCCCTTCAAGGAGATTTTGTTATCACTCATTAGGTTGATCAAGAATCGCCACGAAAAATGGAGAAAAATCTGTCCAGAGACAGGACACAACCAAACCCGATATCCTATTTTGGAAGAGAAAAATCTAACAGGATAATAAGTAATTTCGAAATCTACTTAAAAACATTTATAGTCTATATAACCGAGATTAAAACCCAGGAATTGGTTGCATACATTCTGTAGTTAATTACTGATTAAAATAGTCCCGAAGTTTACGAAAAACCAGTCTTTAAAACGATAAAATATTAGAAAATTCATCGATACGACGTGCGTCCCGCCATACCGGACGACATGGTCGCGAACCGAAAGTATCAAAAGGTGTGTAACGGCTTCGTGGATGTGTGGGCTTTGACGGAATTCAAATTGGTCGCGTGTGCGCGACAAATTTGATGCGTATCCGTCGAAATTTATCGTATCGGCCTCTGTGCAAATTCCTCAATTACTTTATGCACGCTCGTCAGATCGAGATGAAACTTATGCCAACAGGATCGTATTATTTTTCTGGTCCTGTATGCCAAGTTTGATTCGATTGTGAGACAGTTGATCGGATCGCCGTTTCGTAGGCCCTACGATTCGATTCAACGGGCAATTTTTTACACGGCCCACCAGAATCCACAATTGGACATACCGTTGGGTTCGTATCATCAAAAAAATTCGTAGACATGTAGTTTGATGACTTTAGAGACCATTGACCCTGACATGCTTTTCGGTGCAAAGCGGGTCTAACGGCGGACACCGTTTTGGCCCGAAATTACCATTTTGTCTCTGTGTCCAGAATTGGACTTAAGGATAGGCAACCCTAGCTAATTTGACTATTCTGAAAATGTTGGCAATATTTTTTTCAGCTTTCGGAGACAGTTGTGATGATTTGGACTTTATGGCTTAGCAGTTGACTATATTTTGTTGGATCAGCATGCAACCTCCAGGCAAGATACATTGCCTCCCTCTACAGTTTATTTACATGCATATTTCTATTCTTATATAGTTTTACTAGCTAATTATTAACATATAATTTGTACATCGTGCATGCTAGTAAATATATAGTCCTTGTTTATAGTTAGCTTTGTAGTTCATATTGGATGTATGTATACATAGTTCTTGTTCATAGTTAATTTTGTAGTTCATAGTAGATTGATTCTCTCGTGTATCATGATTGGGTCGTGTCGTGTCATCACCTGTACTTGGATTAAGTCGTATCGTGTCATAGGATGAATAAGTCATAATGGAACTGTTGTACCTTGAATTCTTGAAGCTAACCTGCGAGTCCACATTAGGGGCGAGGGTTAGTAGTTATTTGTATCTTGATTTCGTGAAGCTAACCTGCCAGTCCACACTAGGGGTGAGGGTTAGTAGTTATTTTTTCCACACCTGCGAGCCCACACTAGGGGCGAGGGTGATGTTAGCCTGCGAGTCCACACTAGAGGCGAGTGTTAGTAGTTATCTGTTCTACACCTGCGAGCCCACACTAGGGCGAGGGTGATGCTAGCCTGCGATTCTACATTAGGGTGAGGGTTAGTAGATATCTGTTCTACACCTACGAGTCCACACTAGGGGCGATGGTGTTTCCTTGAAGCTAACCTGTGAGTCCACACTAGGAGCGAGGGTTAGTAGTTGCTTAAATCTGCGAGCCCATACTAGGGATGAGGGTTTGAGTATTCGATTGGTTATCTGTTGACATCGTAATATCGTGTTCTCTTGTTCTCCTCCAGCAGTTCATTTATGCGTAGTGGTTCTTTCAGTCGTGTATAGTCGTATTTTCGTGTTGATTGGACTTTTCCCGTTTATTTCCAGTATTTTCATTATTGCATGATAAACTGCTAGATAGGCATATTTTTATGTATCTTGCTATGTCCCCTGAGGACCTGATGATCTCTTCAGGTTTAGCGATTGCATGGAGTTAGCTAGTGGTTCTGGATGACAGATGTGAGAATACGCTTGCGGGATTCAGGTATCGTTATTGTATTTATTATCCGCTCGTGCTTTCATACCTTATCATGAGATATCATGTTTCTTGATTTAGTTTTAGACTCTTATTATTTTTTTTAGAGTCTTATCGGACATATATGCTAGTGGACTGCAGACCACGACCCATAGTGTTCATTCATGTTTATTATTCTTACTGCAGATTGAGATATAGATCTACCTTTGCCATGATTTGGCAGTATACCATAGCCTTGACAGAGTTTACGTATCTAAGTCGGGATAGAGTCCGTTCGATACGTAGCTGGCTTGCTCACGAGCTCGCATCCGAAAAGCGGGTGCGGGTCATAACATTGTCCGAGACCAATTCATGAAAACAACAGCTATCAGATAGACTCTTTGAGGGACAATATTTCATCTTTGAGCAAACATGCATTCTCTTTAAACGACAGAGCTTTGACTCTGTCTTCTCTCTTTTCTTTGATTCAGAGCCGAAGCTCCTAGGCCTTTTGTGAGCACCCTGAATTTTGGGATGATTTTTTTTTCATTTTATTTTATTTTCTGATTGATTTGTTTTGATAAATAATTTATTTTGTTATTTTTTTCTTAAGTGTACTTTCCCGTGCCATTGATATTTGGAGTATCAGGGATGTTCAATTCTGGAAATCTTCTTCACGAGTTTTGGAGTGGACACGATTACCTTCATGACGGTATATGGTGTCCCACCCAAACTTGTTCCCTTGTGCTCTTTCTGCTTCGCTGAACTTCGGGTCGGTTTAGACCATTTGATTGATATTTATTTTCCCACTCTTTTCCTTGATCATTTTCAGCGCATTACCATGACATTTAAATTGGGAGCGCAAGACCAGTCAGTTTCTTGAAACCAACTCCTCATTGATGATCTACTCGGGGCGCTCGTCACCCATGACCTTTGTGTCCCACTCAGACACGTCGTCTTGGGCTCCATTTGATTCGCACAACTTTCCCGACGCGTGACCCGATTTTATTTCACGCCACGGCGTCACATTTATTTTCCAACTTGATTTGTGGGTCCCCTGTTGACCAAAACCTGTCAGCCCCAATTATAGACATGGCCCACTTTGAGCCTACTATCCGTCCGCCACTTGTGTCCCATTTATTGGAATCCCCATGTGCTACTTATTTGCCCATGATCATCGTTTCCTAATTTTAATTCGATTTTCGCATCATGTCCGATTTTTGCCCAATCCGGCTCCACCGAGCCCAGTCCAACTCCATGTTGCCCTCTATCGGGACACCCTCTTATTTATTGCCCAAAAATATTAAGTAATCTCCTACATTTTTTTTTCTATATTTTTGGAGATTTCTATTTATTTATTCCCTATTAGAATGACCTATTTTTGCTAAATCAATGATAGCCCTTTGATTCCCTTCATTTAAATCCCAACTCTTGATTTCCCCCTAGCAGCCAACACTATGCCTAGCCGGCCCTAATCCCAATGGATAACTTTTTCCTCTCTCTCTTATCTCTTTCTCTCTCTCCCCCTTTCAAATTTACTACAACTTCACACAACAAAGCAAAACCGACAGCAGCTATCAACACCCCCTCCGCACACTTCTCCTTCCCCGACCACTCGAGCTCGTCCCCGAGCACAACTCTGGCCTTGGCCATGGCCGACCTCGGCCTACTCTCCTCCCCTCGAGCTCTCTCCTTCCTCCTCCAACTCTTCCTCTCCATCGAACTCCGGCGAGCCACCACCACCCCTTCACTGCCGTCGTGGCCGCCGTCCTGCCTCGTCGGGCTAGGGCATAGCGTCCCCGCGCGTCGCCCGCCGCCCTCAGCGCCACCGTGCACACATCTGGGCAAGCGCAGCGCTGCGACAGCAGCTGCAGCAGCAGAGTATTGCACCGTCGACCGGAAGTGGCCGGGTGGCCGCGCGTGTACGCACCACCGCCAGCCACGCCCGCCGTGGCCGTGCCTCCCCCGTGGGCGCACGAACTCTGGCGACCCCCCGGGTCAGCCACCTCGCTCCCCGGCGCGACGTATAGGCGATTCGTGCGTTTTGAACGACGTCCCGTCGTGACGCGCGCGAAATGAAGTTCGTTTTGGCGCCCCGTCGCAGCAAATTCGTGCACATTTTTACAGAAATTCGACCGTTGGATCGGCGATTTCTTTACTCCGTCGCAATCTCGGTATATCCACCTTTATCCCTGTCAATTTTCGTCCGTTAATTTTATCGTTTGATACATGAAAACCGGCCACCAAGTTGACCGTTTAAATTGTATTAAATTTGGACAGTTTTGCGGGGCCAACTTCGTCAGCTTGTATCTCCTCCATCGCAGCTCCGTTTGGCGTGCTACCAGTTCCGGTGCGAAGCTGGTATAACCCTCTTCCTGTCTCCTTTAGATTTCATTTCAGTTTGAGCTTGTTTGATTGGTTGAATTCGACGCCAAAGTTAGCCGTCCGAATTCGTAATTTCCAACTTGTAAAATTTCATTTTTGAACACGGGACTCCAGATTTCATTTCTGACACCACCATTAGATTCGTGGCGTCGTTCTGGCATGTTTTTATATAAAATTTGTTAGATTTGGAGAACGTCGGCCCGGGCACGCATTTCGGTGCAAAGCGGGTTCCACTTTCTGGGTCAACGGGACTTTTTGACGTCGGCTCATCGGAATCCAATTTCGGATATACCGTTGAGTTCGTATCGTCATTCTGGACTCGTTGACATATAATTTGCTAGGTTTTGGGGGACTTTTGATCGGGCACGCATTTCGGTGCAAGTCAGATACCAATGTCCGGGCCAACGGGTCATTTTGAGATCGGCTCATCGGAATCAAATTCCGGAAATACCGTTGAGCTCGTATCGTCATTCTGGACTCGTTGACAGGTAGTTTGCTGAGTTTTGAGGACTTTGGCTCCGGCACGCATTTCCGTGCAAACCGGAATTCCAAGTTCTGGTCAACGGGCCAAATTGAGATCGGGTCAACGGAATCCAATTCTGGAGATACCGTTGGGTTCGTATCGACATTCTGGTTTCGTGGACATATAATTTGTTATATTTTAAAGACTTATTTTCTTGCACGTTTTTCGGTGCAAAACGGCTCCAACACGGACACCGTTTTGACCCGAAATTATATTTTTGCCCTTGTGTCCAAATTGGACCGTTGGGTAGGCTATCCTAGCTAATTTGACCATTCTGGACACGTTGGCGATGTCTATTTCATCGTCCGACAATGTTTGTTGATAGTTTCTCTGAGTTTAACCTTTCTAATAATTAATTAATGATTAATTCATATAATGTTCGTATTTCGGGATTAGTACAACGAAACTGAGCTCAGTCAATTCCAGTGATCTCACATCGCTGAAATTGACAAGATGGGCACGTGGATCACTGTAATAAGATTATCAACCTTACCATTGATATTCTTGTCTTGATTTGCGTGTCATAAGTTTCGACGTACGAATAATGAAGTACACTTTATTTTCAATAATTAGACTAGATTGACCCTGTTCGACCAAAGTTGACCAGTTGACCCAAAGTCGACTGTGAGTCAACGCTCGACCTAGTTTGACTAGATTATTGACCGGAGTTGACCTAGGGTTAATTTGATTAGAAGAACCTAGAATAATATAGATTGCTTGCAGAGACTCTTTTATTACAACTTGAACACTTTGTAACCTGTGTTGCTTTAAATAGGACTCTGTGGCTTCAGTTGGACCCTCTATACTTATCAGCTCAGGACTGCAGGCGAGTACATTCACTGATAGTTTTCATTGTCTTGATATCTACTATATCCGATTCAGTTGTAGTGTTATACTTGATTCCTGACACGACAGTTCACGGACTAGTATACATCGGATCCTGTCATGAGATGTTATTCCTGAACTTTCTTGATATATGGGTATGAGATATTTCAGTGTTTTTGTACTTATATAGGCACACATTGGGAGTGGGCTGGCCCCCTGCTCTCAAACCCTGTGTCATGACGTGCCATGTCCGGATCCGTAATACTATTCGGGGGATATATTAGGGGAATTATTAGGGGTTATGTGATCAAAGCCTCCATGTCACTATACTTTGCTAGCGCCACCCTCTCCTCACGTAGGGTGTCGCAGATACCTCACCACCGGTTATCCAGGTTAGACGGCATGATTCTCCGTTGAGTTTACCACGGATTGCCGTGTCAAGTGGATAACTTGGTCCTGCTACCCTTTTAGCCGATCACATATCACTCTAATAATTCAAAACACCTTTTACTTTATTTGTCATGTCTTACATTCCAGTTTCAGCTTTACTTACTATACTTTCACCATGCTATGATTCATTTCTCATATGCTATACCTGTTTTTATACTGTACCATGATTTTAGGACTAAGTTCTGTTTGGAAGAAGGGTTACAACCCCGGTCCTTGTTTGGTTTAAGGGTTGTAACTCGACTTTCAAACGGTTCCCAAGTCGCCTATTCTTTGTCTTGTATCTCATTATTACTGTCTCTTATAGTATTTCTCAATTCATATGGAACTGCTGTTGGTGTTTGTACTTGCTCATTTTCCTAACAGGATACGTTGACAAATTTTACAGATGCTTGGGATTGCCTGCTAGCCTAGAGGAGACCATTAGAGGTTGTTTAGTTAGCTATTCTTAGTTGTCTGGAGTTGTATTATTTTATGGATTACTGTATTTGAGTTTTGAGATGTATTCTGAGTTTGTATCTTAGACACTTAGATTTCTCTCTGTTGTACCTCTTTTGGATTTCATGTTTTATCTATCTTCCTTTATGCTCTACCATAGATGTGATTGAGTATGTATCTGCTATGTCACCCCCATTCGGGGAGTATAAACTGTTAGTCTTATACTATTAGATGCATTGAGACCTAGGACATCGTTCTACCGCCGACACTGCGGCGTAGGCTGGGCGTTGCTACGTTCTCGTGCCCTAATTCTAGGGTGCGGGTCGTGACACCTTTCATCTCTTTGTACATGTAAAAGTCCGTCTATACATGTCTAGCATTTAGAACATCTTTGAAGGACAAGCAATCATTTATCTCTTTGAAAACATAATAACAGTTCTATGCAGATATAGAGTATCATCTACCTTAAAGGTATACAAATTTGGGACACATAAGCAATCTCTGTCATTTTCTTGTTAGCATGGCAACAGTTCATTGATTAAAGGCAACATCTCTACTTTAGCATGGCATCATCTCATTTGATCTAATATAGCAAAAGTTCTTTCTTTTTATCGGGCAACAATCTTTCTTTTAGCATACAGGCACCTATCATTTCTTATTAGCAAGCAACAATTTTTCTTAGCATACAAGTTATCTATTTTCTTGTTGTTAGCATAGCAATATATGAAATCTCTTACAAGCATACTCAATGATTACCATCTTGTTATTAGCAATAGCATTCATTAAAAACTCAGATTCTTATTAGGCGTAAGCGAATCATAAAATGAGTCTTTGTCTACTTACCCAGATCAATCGTCTTCTGTTGCAGAGCCAGCAATCCGATCTCTCTGTTTATCTAGTGCCTTTGCGGAGTAGGGCACTACATGTATCAAAGCATGCCTTGGTTTGAAGGTGCATATATGGGAGTTCTTAACTAGGAGGAAGGTGAGATGGTTATACCCAAAGGGAAGTAGGGTATTTTCAGTTGTTTCCGGAGGCGACAGCTCATAAGACAGTGCACCTCGTTGTCGTAGGAGGTTTCCCGCACCCCGATGGAGGCTACTTAACTACAAGGGAGGGGCAGCAGCTCGCAGCAGTTATAGCAGCAGCCTACAGCAGTTATTGCGATGGCAACAGCTCCCAGTGGCAACAACGCCTTTTTGGCAACGAAGGGGGGCTCTTTGTCTTGCGCAAAGGACGGTGGATGAGCCTACGGCCGGTGAGGGCCTCAGCAGTAGCTGGACAGATGTCACAGCATCTACTTGCTACTAGAAAAGCAACGACAGCAACAGCAACAGTGCTGCTGTTTGGTTGGGGTCGAACGACCCTTAGGCGGCTGTCGGTGGTGGGAGGCTCTCCAAGTGGTCGTCGAGGTATGGAGGGGGATGTGGTGGCACTATAGGTGGTGCGGCAGCAATATTAAATATGGCGGTAGCAGCACATAAGGTGTGGCAACGGCAGCAACAATAGCAGCTCAGGCAGGAGCTTGGCCGACCTGGTTGGCTTGGTCGACTGTGGGGGCCGTAGGGGAGCTAGGGGAGGCTCCCATCTAGGCAGGCTGACCTCACCAAGGGGTAGGGAAGGCTGCACAATAAGTGACAGTAGCCACAAGCTGCCAAGATATGAGCAGCAATGGTTGCAGCTCGGGCATGAGCCTCTTGTCGTTGGGGGGGACTGCCAAGGGGTAGAAAGAAGAAAGGAGAGGAATGTAGGGGAAGTGTTAGGAAGTAGGATGAGTTAGGAAGAGGGGCTGAGCTTGAGGGGTTTGGTCAGCCATGAGTGGGAGAAAGAGTGTATATAGAGTGAGGAAAATTAAAAGGAGTATAGGTTGAGTTTTAGAGTGGTTAACCTAGTATTTAGTCCTGTAAGAAGGACTTGAAATGACATATGAGTGATTGTGAGTGAAAAGAGAGGAGTAATGGCAGTCACCAATTGGTTTGCCCATTTTTGGGTTAGTTTTTGAATAGGGAATATGAGAGAGAGTGGAGTGCATATGAGGAATCTTTTCAAATAGAGGGGGGTGTTGTCATAGTTTGTTTTCCTAAAGCCACCATTTGGCTTGGGCAAAAATGGTGAGCATTGAATGGTGAGGAGTAGAGTGTCTTAAAAGGGAATTTCTTATCTAGCCTTTATAAACAATGGTTTTGTCCATTAGGCTTTAGGAGTTGCCTTGCTTAGTGTTTGGTATTTTGTAGTGAATTGAATGGTGTTGTGTGTGTGGTTGTTCATGAGAGGATCACATGAAGCTTGGGTTTGGTTTATTGGAGTTGGGTTGAGTCAAGGTCGGGCTAGATATGATAAATGGCTTAATTTAAGTCATTTATGATCACGGATAAATAAGTAACATGTGGGGGCTTAATTGAGTAGGACACAAGTAGCATGTGTGTAGTGGACTTAATATGGGTCATGTCCATACTTTGGGTTGAAAGGTTTGGCCCGAAATGGTGTCCCCAATTTAAGTCAAAAGGAAATGTGATTTCATGGTATGAGTCAAAATCGGGTCTTGTGTCAGAAAAGTTGTGCGATTAAAATAGAGCATAAGGAGGTACGTTTGAGTGGGACACGAAGGCCATGGGTGTAAGTGTCTCGACTAGATCATGCATGTGAAATTGGTTTCAAGAAAACGACTAGTTTTGTGCTCCTAGAATAAAAAGTCACGGCAATGTGTAATTGCTAATCATAAATAAAAGTGAGAATTTATTAATAACTAAAAATTCATAATTAATTATATAAATTCCTAATTAACCATAGTCATCCCTAATTAAAACTAAATCAACCCTAATCTCTAACTAATCCTAAAATTTTGAAACGGGGGCTTACAGTGCTACCCTAGCCAAGTGGACTTTTCCGAACACAATGGTATTATCGGTTTCACCAGCAAAGGACCTCATGAAAGTACATATACTGATTACTTTAAATTCCTGATAGTTTTTCTATTACATATTATACATATGCTTTTCCTGCTTTGATGACATGGTGGTTACACAGGTTAGTATCATGGATCCCTACATATTATATTTCTTGTTTATCATCCACATGATTGTCATGTTCGTGACTTGTTTGAATCCATAAGTACTAGTCGAGCGAGAAAATATCATAGTAGACGTGTGAACTACTCTTTTTTCCCCATTGTCTTCCTTGGAGAATAGCAGCCGCACATGACACGTACGGAGTGTCGGATTTACCCCTAGTCGTTCACATGTCGGACACGATATTTCAACACACATAGACAGATATTGCTTCACTTGTTCATCCTGTTTCTGTTGATCACATGCTATGTCACCATGTTTCTTTCTAGTTACTATATTTTGTTATAGAGTTGCATGTTCGTTTTCCTACTATACCATGACGTCTGTTACCTTCCATTTTAAATTGTCATATGTTATTTTCATGTCTTGCAAATTCTATCATGTCTTGAATAGCTTTTCATACGTGTGTTTGTTATATTCCTGACTGGAAATCAACATTTTTCAGATAATCGTCTGCAACTTTGTGCTTTGGATCTTTAGGGGAGACATGGGAATATGCTGAGGTCAACCATAGAAGACTAGTTAGATATGTTGGTAGCCTTTCTAATATTTGTAAGAGTTTATATTTTTCTTCAAATGTAATAATAGAATATTATAATTGATTTTATTTTTGTGAATGAGCAAATAAATAAAGTTATAGTTTATGTGATTTTGAGCATTGTGGCTAGACAGCGTACTATCGTCGATACCGCGACGTAGGCTGGACTTGCGCACGCACTTGCATCCGAAAAATGGGTGTGGGTCGTGACAGTATATCAACAGCCTCCTCCTCTTCAGGAACTACCTCTTCGGCATGTTCATCCTCTTGAGGATTACCCTGACCACCATTAGCAGGCTGATGATCAAGGTTGGGAGCAACTCCATTGTAGAAGCTTTAAAAATGCTAAAAGAATGCATTGTGCCATTCACAAATGGCGCCAAGCCATATCTGTAACACCCAGTTTTCCAGATGAGGATAAATTTAAAATTTTGTAATTATAATTACTATTATTGATATTTATTTCATATTATGATTTTTGGTGATTTTTAATCATTTTTAAACTATTTAAAATCATGACTTATGATTTGGTGTCTTACTAGTGTAACCCTAGAGACAGCTTGACCTAGAGTCTAGCCATGTGATTAGGATGTTTCATATATCATTTTTAGCCTAGAGGGTATTTTGGTCATTTTAGGATTTATTTGAATTTATTATGATTTATGGGAATTTGTGTAAATTTATTCTAATTAAATATTATTATGTGCTATGTTAGTCTTAGGTCTAGATTGGGCCTAACCTAGAAGTTAGACTTAACCAATAAGCTAAGTTGGACTTGGTGATTTTAGTCATGACTAGAATATTCTCTTAGTTATCTAATTAGAGGTTTTAGTTGGAGAGAAATTGATATAGCAAAGGGGCCCTTTGGTAGAGAGACTTGAAACTAGCCAAGAAGCCTATGGCCCATCAAACCCAACTAAAACCCTAACCTTAGAGTTTTGGCCAGTCAACATAAGGAATCCCACCCCTATATAATGCCTCTTCCATTAGGTTAGCCTCCCTTTAGAAAGAATTGCAAAGTTGGAAAGAAAGGTTAGTTCTAAACTTCCTAAAACCCTAGAAATTCTATTTTAATTCCTTTTCTTTCCAAACCAATTGCATTAGGTTCTAATTAGCTTCCTCTTACTGTTCATGGAGGCCAATCCCAGTTGGAGAGCAATTTGGAGGAGCTAGCTAGCAAGAAGAAACCCCCTTTTGGAGCTTTTTATTAGAATTTCAACATATAGATAAATCCCTATTCCCTCCACCAAATTTTGTTTTCTTTGCATGGATAGGAAGCTCTAGGTGTCCCCTAGCCGTAGGTATTGATTTTGTGTCGATTTGTGTCTGTTTGGTGTCCGTATCGGACACGTATCAATGCATATATGTAGGTGTTTGATGAAATGCTCGAATGGATTAAACCTTTGTATTTTCTAAAACAAATTACATATTTGGGAAGCTCTTGATGTGTGTTTTTGAAACCCCACTTAATGAACACGAATTCGTGTCGTTTTCGTGTCGAAAATGGCCGTGGACATGCTGCACGACACAACGCACGGGTGCCCTGCTGCCCGTGTCCTATTTTTCGCTGGACACGCCACCTCTTGACACCAAAATTGGTGTGGACACTCTTTGGGTGACTGACATTGAGCCTATAAAATTTTGTGGGATTTTATGGGATGGTTTGGGAGCAATCGAGCCCACACTAATTTCCTCACTGTTGCACACGCGCACAGACACTCGACTGACACGGGCTCGTAACTTGGACACGACACAATGTGGACCTGTTGCAGGCTGTGGGACACGTTCCCCTAACCTAGGCGAACACGCAGGCATGTGCACGTGACATGTGGTGCACCGTGTCGTGTCCACGAGTGGTGTGCACGCGTGCACGACACTGTCAGTGCACAGTTCGTGCCTGTGTGTGTTTTAGTGTCGTGGACACAAATGTGTCGACTTGGTTGGATACGAGGTGACCCCTCCTGACACATATACATGTGGGGGACACTCTGTACAAGTTGGTTTGTGTTTGGATGTGGTGTTAGGTTTCAAAATCAAGAGTTTTTTCCTATTTCTGATACACTGTCAGTTGGGTTCTGAATTTCAACGTATGATCTGTGTGATTTAGGTGTGATGTTTACATATCAGGAATTAATATACACGATTAGGTTTTGAAATTTTGTTTGAGATTGAATGTGTATTAACTGTTATTGAGGAATTTTGAACTGTCAGTGCACTGATTATCTGAGAACCATATTGAATGTTCTTCACACACACAAAACTGAGTTTCCTCCTCTTTAATGAAACCTGAGAATTTCCAAAATATTTTGTTCCATTGATTTGGTTTTATTGTAAAGAGATTTCCTATATTAATTTGAGATTAGTTTGGGTTGATTTGGTTTTGAACATTTGGTTGTTTTTGGTTAAGTAGTGGTATAATTGTATTAAGCTATGGTTTATTTTGTGAACTGTCAGGATACTGATAATTCCTGATTTGTTTACATGTGACAGAACTATGATTCCCAGGTTGATGGGGAAAATTGGATTGGCTTTCGATTTGATTTCAGTTGGCATTGTTTCATATTTCCTTTTCTCTTTTTTTTTTCAAATCACTTTTATTTCCTTACTTTGGTTGAATGTCTAGTTGATATTGGATTGGGGTTTTGGACTTGTTAACTGGCATTTACGAATACCTGAGAAAATATTCTAAAAACCTGCGATTCCTCTTAACAAAATCTGAGATTTAAACTGTCATTTAGGTTCCTGTTTTTAAACTGAGTTTTTGGTTGATTGTGTAAACTGAAATTGGGTGATCATTCAATATAAATTTTCATGCTTGTATTAGTTGTGTACATGGTTGAATTCGAATGTGGGATGTTGTAAACTGAATTGGGATTCATTTCAGATTTGGTTAAGTCTTGATGTGGATCTTTTTTAAACTAAAATACTTTAACTGTTAACTGAGATATCAAATATGAGTCATTCCTGAGGTAATTCATGTCAATTGTAATGAACTGAAAACTATTGCCATTAAATGTTCTTTGAATTTCCTGAGAATTCCTTGTATGCACTGTTATAGATTTCTGAGACATAATGAAAACCTGGGACTGTTTCACTTTCCTGTTATTAAATGGAATCCTGAGACACTTGCATTGTATTCCCTGAGATTACACAAGTTCACAAAACCTGTCACACCACCCTCTAACACACAGTTCACTCACACACCATGAACTGTTTTCCTTTTCTTCCATAGAAAACTGAATTATGATTAGTACCATATCACTCATTCACCCTCACTGATTTCCTATTTCTATGTGACACTCATTGTTCTAGGTCTTACACACACATACATGAACTTTGACACACACACTCTAGTATGCATATTCATGTCACCTTAGAACACATACACACACAATATCATGACACATGGTTTATTCATTAACCCTTCCCACACAGAAACTCTAACACATACTAAACCCCTGTTAACTGAAAACATGCTAGCCTTTTCCCTTGTATACACATATTCTCTTTTTGCCAATGTATGTGACCCTTCTATACTTTTGACACTCTATTCACACACACACACACTTGTGGCCTTTCCCTCCCTATATATATATGAATATACATATATGTTAATATATAATAATATATGTAGCATGAATCTATATATATTTATGCATGTATATATGCAAGTATGTAGGTAAGCATGTATGTAATGAGTACATGAATGCAATGCATGAAGATATACATGATATGCAATGTAGGATACAATGTAGATATACATGAATGAATGAAGGTAAAATGCAAGTTGTATGTAAGGTGATGCAATACTCAATGTTAACAAATCCTATATTACCTCATGTACCCCTTACACTATTTCCCTACACATTGCTATGACACTATGTTGACACTATCACTATGACACTGGTTCACATTGATGCATATTGCACTTGGCTTTTCCTACATGTTCACTCACTCCTATTCTCTCCATATATATGTTGTGTGTGATTAGCTTAGCTTGGTTTGGCTTGTGCTTGTATTTGATTGCTAGACTAGGCTTGGTCAGGCCTAGTGAGACTTGTTAGACTTGTTTGGGCTAGGACTTGACCTAGTTGACCTAGTTTGACCAGTATGGTTGACTAGAGTTGACCAAGTGTTGACTTTAGTCTAGTTTGACCTAGACAGCATGTAGATGCATTGTAGATTACTATTATTATCCCTTGTATACATCTTGACTTGTGTTGCTCTAATTAGGAGTCAGGTACATCATCTCGGACAATACATTTACTTCAGACATTCAGATACCAGGCGAGTACATTCTCTGACCGTTTCATACTTGATAGAACGTCTATTCTTGCCATAGATTAACTTACTTGATGCTGACACGTTGGTAACACAGATTGGTACTATATGGATCTTCTTTTACGATGTTATCTCCTTGTGTTCACTAAATACATATTGTGATGTGCGTTTCACTAACATATTGTATTTATTGAATACCCTTATCATTGTATACTCATTGTGCATATTGTACTCTCATTATCACATTGAGCTCTATTGTACAAGCCATTGTACAAGCCATTGTATAAGGTAACATAACTGAATTGGATCATTGTGTATTGATTGGGGAGGGAGAGTAGAAATGGTTATGTAATCAATCATATTGTATAAGAAATTGTATATGTCCATTGTACACCCACGTACAAAGGAGTCCCATTTTATTGTATAACCTAACCCGTACATAACCATATTGTACTCTAAATCACATTTTGCTTACAGTTCTTACTTATCATATATAGATATTTCCTTTTATCATATCCTTCTATTTTTCATATACATCTTCTTTCAGCGTTTCATGTATCTTACTCTATTGCACGTTATATTTTCTAACCTGTTTTGATCTGCGTGAGATGTTTTGTGCTCGCTCCCGTCCTGACTGGACCTGTTGAAAATTTTACAGAGGATGATGAGGAACCCTGCACCCCTTACTTGGAGCTTGCCAAGATGACACTCGCGACCTGGACCCCTAGGGAGGTTCAGGCAGCTGCTGAGGATGATATCATTGCATAGTTTAGATAGTCTAGATTGTTTCCTTTTTTTTCATGTTCAGTTGTTGTCCTTGATTTCAGAGTTGTATATTTAGAGATGTTGAGACTGGTAGATATTTCATTTATGTTGTACCTCAGTTGAGGATTTTCTTATCTATTTTATCGTGCCATATTCTATCTCTGGTTGTGATTGAGTTGTACCTTCTGTGATTAGCCTCCAGTTGGAGATTATTCTATATTGTGTTAGTATAGTTCATGACCTAGAACAGCGTTCTACCGCCGACACTGCGGCGTAGGCTGGGCGCTGTTACGTACTCGTACCCTCACAGTGGGTGCGGGTCGTGACAATATCCATCAAATAACACTCAGCATCAAATGGCGTATGTCATAAAATGGCGCATGTCATTAAATGGCGTCTGACTGCCACGTATGAGATGTAGCCTCCCTTCCCGAAAAAAATTTTGAAATATTTTTTTCTTATTTATTTGATTTAAATGGTGATTTTTAGATTTTTATAAATAATTATTTAGTTAATTATTACGGTAGATGCCTTTAGCCATGGTGGAGCTTTGGATTACAAGACGACTAGGAATCATGGCACAGATAGTGCAGTGGCGTGCCTTGACTAGTGTATTAGCCATGCCAAGGAAGACTCAGCCATAAGTGTGTCCTAACTAGAAAAACCAGGCCAAGTTGCGAGTTAATCCCTATAAATAGTTTAATTAGTTATTTATTAATATTTAGACTTTTTGGAAATTCGGTTATACCAAACTAGTCCGGACTGGGCCCGAACCAAGCCCAAGCCCGTGTGTGCTTATAGTGAGTCCTAAGACATCCATGTAGGTGCTCTTTATGTAAATTTTTGTATTTTTAAATGGGATAATAAATATGTTGCGATGCGACTGTTACATATATGAAAATGTGTTAATGATCTTAAATAGTATTTTATTTTATAATATGGGGAAACTCCTTCTTGTGATATATTCTAGATTCCTAGGATTTTATACTATATATTTATTACTTGTGCATGTGTTAAATATCATCCAAGATATGTGTATATAAAAATACATGAGATTATGTCCATATATATATATATATATATATATATAATCTATAATATATATTATATATATATAGATATATATAAATATATGGATTTAGCGTAATATATATATATATATACATATATATATATGGATTTAGCGTAATAATGTTAAATTCACTGTAGCGTAATATATATATATATATAATATATATATAATATATAGATATATATATATATATATATATAGCGTAGTAATATATATATATAATATATATATATATTATATATATATATAGCGTAATATATATATATATATAATATATAATAGATATATATATCTATATATATATATATATATATATATAATAGATATATAATATATAATATATATATATATAATATATATATATATATATTATATATTATATATATATCTATATTATTATAGAATATATATTATAATTATATGCATATATAGATATGTATATGCACCCAATGCATATAGATATATATATATATATATATATAGATAATATGATATATATATATATAGATTATTATATATATATATATAATAATATATATATGCACATATATATATAATATTATATCTATAGATATAATATAATATATATATATATATTATAATATATATATATATATATATATTTATATATATATATATATATAATATATATATATATATATTATAGATTATATATATATATATAGATATATATAGATATATATATAATTGTATAATTTATGCATTGGGTGCATATATATATATATATATATATATATATATATCTATATATATATATTATTATATAAATATATAATAGATATATATATATATATATACAATGCATAAAATAATTTTATATATATATATATATATATATATATATATATATATATATATATATATATATATATATATATATTTATATATATATATATATATTTATATTTATATTTATATTTATATTTATATTTATATTTATATTTATATGCATTGTATATATAATATATAATATATATATATATATATATTAAAAAAATATTATATATGGGTGTATATAGGTGTGAATATGGATATTATTTGGTTGTATGGATGTGAATATATGTATATGTATATATATAAATATTCGTATACATGTATATGTCTATATATAAATATTCGTATATATGTATATATATAAATATTCGAATATATGTATATGTCTATATATAAATATTCGTATATATGTATATGTAAATATTCGTATATATGTATATGTATATGTATATGTATATATATAGGAAATAGAAAAGGAAAGAAATAGAATAGCCCAGCCCATCCCAAGCCTGACCCAACAGACCCCACAGCAGCACCCAGCCCATGCAAACCCCAAGCAACCCAGCCCGATCTCAACTGACCCCCACCCCTGTTCGGTTAAACACAACATTGTAGGTCCTAAAAAATCAAGTTGTATCAATCAACAAAGTCAAGAAATCAAGAAACCCATCATTTGGATGAATTGCGCAGACAATAGATTGCGCAGCAATCCGATTGCGCATATTGCTTTGCGCACACTTCCAACTGCGCAGACTGACGTGGCAGAAGTCATCATTACCAAATCAAATCAAATCTTTTCTGACAACTAACAGCACGAATAACAAGGAATCTGTTCGTTTTCTGCGCCGCACAGTGCTCGAGGGCGGCTGACAGCTGGCAGCACAAACCAATCCTGCGCAGTTTGAGTCTGCGCAAACCATGTATGCGCAATTCAACTCTGCGCACTCCATCAATATAATTGATAAGTTATACGTGGCATTCATGCCATCGATTGCTCATTACGTGGCAACTGTTTATGCACGATCATGCGCATTTCTATCAAATGATGCCATGTGTCCATGATAGTTGGCCCACGATCCAGTAACTGTCTGCGCAAATCAATGTTGCACAAACCAATGCTGCGCAAATCATCCTGCGCAGTCCAAAATAACTGAAAGTTAGTTATTTTCAAAACTCTATAAATAGAGTTTCAAGTCTTCATTTTAGGGGATCAAGATCAGAGATCAGAAATTAGAGAGTTCAGGAGTTCTTGCCAAAGTGCTGCTGCATTCTTCCGAGACTTTTGTCTTCAACTTCAGAGGCTTTTGCCTTCAGTTTCCAGAGTTGTTTTCAACTTCAAAGGCTTCGTCTTCACAGTTCACATCGTCCAAGGGATAAAGCAATCGTCATCAAGATTGGATTCCTATAGTTGTAATTTTCCCAGAATTCTTGTAATCTTTATTACAGTTTGTATCAATAAAGTTCTATACTTTTGTTTTTTCAAACAAAATGGCGACTCTGCTGGGGACAACTTTCTCCTCCGACGAGGAAGTAGCAACTCAATGTGACGTGGCGTCTATCGGGAAGACGCAGAAGACGCTGGTTGTTAAGGTCAACCAGACAGCCTACGAGGCGATGCTCAACTCCAAGACCACTCCCCGTACTGTAGCCACTTCTGCTAAGAGCAAAGTGCGCTCAGTTTGGGTCTCCAAGTCTGCACAATCTGGCATTTTTGCCACCAAGGATGCTGTACCAACTGTTGCACAATCTGCTAGTCAGACTGCTGCACAAACTGCTGTGCCAACTGTTGCACAATCTGCTAGTCAGACTGCTGCACAAACTGCTGTGCCAACTGTTGCACAGTCTGTCTCAGCAACTGCTGCACAATCTGTTGCAGTCAAGACTGCGCAATCTGTTGCAAATGTTGCGCAAGCTACTTTATATGCTGCCTTGTCAAAACAGAAGACTCCTATGACTCTGGCGCAATTGGCAGTGGCTTTTCCTGTGCAAAATAGCACTCTAGTAACTAAAGTGCTTCCCAAGCACTCTAAGACAAGAACTCCTAATGCACTTCCTACCAAAGCTTCTAATGCACAAATGACTAGTGCACCTTCCACCCATGCGCAAACCAAGTCTGCGCAATTCAAGAAAATAGCCTTTTGGCTAAATTTCCGGCTTCTCACAATAAAAGAAGAGATTCTACTCCTCTTCCCAAACACCCTATTGCCCCTGCACAATTCATTGAAGGTAGTCCTTTGACTATTCCTCCTTCTCTTCAAAGCAAAGGAAAAGGTCCATTGGTCTTTTCTCAAACTTCCTTGTCTCATGACTTGGAAAATAACAGAGGGAAACGCTCTTTAGCTAACCCTTCATCTCAAAACAAAGGAAAAGGCCCTTTAGTCTTTTCTCAGTCTTCTTCAGTCTTTACTGAAGAAGATCCATCTCAATGTGTCTCGGCTCCAATCAATTCAAGAACTCTGGCAAACAAGGATTCTTCTTTCCTTTATAACAAGAGTACTTGTACTAATCAAAGAGGTATTCTGCCTACTCCGATAGCAGAATTCCAGGACCTCCCGACTCTACAAATTTCTCGTTCCAGACAGGGAAAACTGTTAGTGTCTCAAACAGAAACTCCTGGGGGTGAATTTGCAGATCTAAGAACATATCTTAACAGGCCAACTTCGGCAAAACGTAAGCAACCTATGCCGAAGGTCAAGCCTCAAAGACAAACCTCCAGGAACAAAAATCCTGATACCTATGCCAATGAAGTGAGTACTTTCCTGTATACTCAAGGGACTAAACATTTGAAGAATCGGAACCATGTTCCGAATATTGTTAAAGAACATATTCCTCGAACCTTTCCTCGTTCTGGCATGGTTTCTGATCTCCGAGAACATCTCAGACAAAAACGGGATAATGCCTCAACTCCTCCAGTTCAAGCATCTGATCATCACTATAATCATAAAGTCATCATCCAATGCTGTTGTCAAACGACAAAACGATCTGTCTTCGATCGTTTAACTTTTGCTAAATCTGAACCTATGTCAGAAGAAGATGAAGTTTTGTATGCTTCTGTTAACATGACTTCCCGAGACACTGGGGGTAAAAGATGCTCTAAGCATGGTAGACTCCGCAAGCCAAGCCAACGGTATTTGGAATTACTTCAAGAATCTTCAGAAGGAGTATTTCAACATACCCGTTCCCGAAGCCGAGATACAATCGGTCAAAGGAATCTTCCTCAAAATCTTTCAAGTCATCTCCCTGTTTCTCAGTCAGGAGATGATTCGTTTTCTGATTATGATGCATACAGTGAAAGTTCTGAACAAATAGTATCTTCCACTGTGCCAAGAGAAGTAACGGCTTATGTTGTCACCGATGATCCAGATGCTTCAACCTCCGCAAATCAAGAACAGCGAATTGCTGCACTTGAAGATAAGCTAAAGACCATGGCTGAAATGGTCGCTAGTATGCATTCCATCATTGTAGCACAGCATGTTACACCACCAACAGCACCTATTACTAGTCCAGAGATCATAGCATCTTCAATACCTGCCAATACTGGGCTGGGGGTAGTGCCTCCCCAAATACCTCCTGTACAAGTGCAAGTACAAACTACGCCTAGCCATTCAGGAGTTGGGGGTAGTGCTTACAACGCTGTTCCTCCTCCTACTACTACAATTCAACCTGCTCCTTCTTTTTCATCAGAAGACGCCAATGAAGCTGTCAAACTCTTACGAACCCAATTTGAAGCATTTAAAGAGAAAGACAATCTACAAAGGTTGGGGATTAAACAGCCCTATCCGGTTGAATGGAAGGACGTCCCGTTTCCTCTAAAGTACAAAATCCCTACAATCTCTCTGTTCGATGGCAGTACTTCCCCGAGTCAATTCATCAATCATTTTGAGGTAATGACTGTTCAACTTCAGCCAAATGATGCTCTTCTTACCAGAGTGTTCGTCGGTTGTTTAGCCGGTGTAGCATACGACTGGTACAGAAGTTTGCCCGATGGTTGCATTACTTCTTTTTCAGGTCTCAAACAAATCTTTCTGGAACGGTTCTATGAAGGATTTAATGATATGACGATGTCAGCTCTCAACAAAATCAAACAAAAACATAATGAAACTGCTGAGAGCTTTATTGAACGGTTCCGCCGTGAAGCTTTGAAAATGCCTCCAGGGACTCCAGCTGCTGTCACTATTGATACTTGTAAGGCAAATCTTTTGCCTATTATCAGTATGTGGACGGGATCTACATAATTCCAAGATTGGCCCTCATTCATCGTCAACGCCAAAGTCGCTGAAGTAAGTACCGACAAGTTTAAACAATTGGGGGTACAAATGTCTAACCCTGATCGCGATGAGCATCAGAATTCAGGTGGTGGCAATCGCCAGAACAATCGCAAAGCGAAAGAGACTTTAAACATTAACTTGAACAAAAATAAAGAATCTTTGGCTGTCAATGTGGCCCCACCTACATCTACTCCTACTCCTTCTGTACCTCCACCGAGGGAACCTCGTCCGAAGGTAGAATATTCCTTTGACGAAAGTGACACTGCAAGTATATTTGAGTGTTTACTCAAAAGCAACAAAATTCAACTCCCTGATCCAAAGAAACCTGATGAAGTCAATAAAACTGATCATCCCAAGTATTGTGTCTATCACCGATTTATTGGACATCCTACTCGAGCATGCTATGTGCTCAAAGGTAAGATTCAAGAGCTTGTTAATGCAGGTGTAGTCACTTTGCAACAAGATGAGAAGACTGTTACGGCAAATATGGTTTCAGTTCAATTTGGAGATTTCCCTCCGCAGATGATACAGCATGGTGTCATTCCAATTCCTAAAGCAACCCTTGAAATTGAGAATCTCCCGCTTCCATCCAATGAAGGTCTTATTCCCTTGTCTCTTGACAACGGTGAAATTATGTGGATCCATCCTGATCTTGCTCCAGAATTTGAGATATCTTCTAAGAAGAAAATTCGTTCTAAAGGTAAGACCAAAATCTGCAACATGGTATCTTTTGATTCCATTGTTGACGAAGAGATTCTGTTAGGCACAAGATCAGGAAAAGCTTATTTGAAAGATCATTCTGAAGGGAAAAAGGATCCTGTTTCTTCTTCCGAACCTGTTCTGGTACAACCTGCATCTGTTGAAGAGGTCCCTTCTACATCTTCACCAGTTGTAGTATCAATTCCTCCTAAGCCAACAACGGCTGACAAAGGCAAGCAACAAGTTCGATTTGACAAACCTCTAAAGAAGTCATCTCCTACTGGGCTTGAGAAGCCTTACAATTTTGATATATTAGCTCAATTAGCCAATACACCAGCCAGGTTGTCAATCTTTGAACTCTTGCGTCTTTCCAAAGAGACACGAGAAACTCTAAGTGAAGCTTTGATGCAGGCTGAAACTTGCTTAACTCTTCTCAAGAAGCCAGAATCAGAATCAGTCTCTTGTCATCACAATCATAGCGTCTTGGAACTGATCCCAAATATTACCTTCACTCAGGATGATATGTTAATGGAAGATAATAGACATGATCGTCCTCTTTATTATACGGGATATGTAGATTCAATGAAGGTTGATCGTATCCTGATAGATCCAGGGTCTGCACTTAGTATTATGCCAAAGACAATGCTAGATGCATTGAAGATACCAGTGCATAGTCTTTCAACCACGATCACTACTATTCTGGGATTTAATCAAGGAAAGAGTGAACCTTTGGGCAAGATTCGTCTAAAACTCCAAATAGGCAATCTTCGCACAAAGGTGACCTTTTATATCATTGACAATCATGGTTGTTCTTATAATGCTCTCCTGGGAAGGCCATTCCTCCATGAACACAATGTCGTTCCATCAACTCTTCATCAATGTTTTAAATACGTTGATGACAAAGGACAAGCTCATAAGGAAGTTGCGGACCTTTATCCTTTAAGGGTATTGAAGCTTATTGCAACGATGCTCGTATGTACAAGGATGAATTTATGAAGGTAGTATTGGCTATGGATACTGAAGAAGATCAAAAAGCAGTACCTCAAGACACTCTTATCATACATGTTAAGGGGCGAGTCTCTCATCCTCAATCTTCCAAGCCACTGGTTATTCACTTACCAGTTCAAAAGAAATCAGTTGATGCTGATGAAAATCAAAGGGAGCTCACCTCTTCTGAGCCACTTGTTATCGACTTACGTCGCAACAAAGACAAAAAGCAGCTTATTCCTTCTGAGCCACTTGTTGTTGATCTAAATCGCAACAAAGAAAAAAGGGAGCTCACCTCTTCTGAGCCACTTGTTATTGACCTCCGTCGTAACAAGTCTCCTCCACGTTCTTCTTCTCCCCCTCTTGTAATCAATTTGACCAAATCTGCTAAGGTTAAAGGTCCTGTTGTAAATACTGATGTACAAATCAATAAAAAAGCATCTACTTTTCAGTATACTGATGTTATTTATTATACTAAAAGTTATTTGGATATGTTAGATAGCTTCCAATCAATTACACTGGGAGTCGTACAATCTTTTCAGACAGAAGTCTCGCTTGAAGATCCAGATGATTCTTACCGTATTCATCCTTCTTTAAAGAAAGGTGAAAGTTCAGCATTTTTATATAAAAGACCAGAAACAAAGATTAACTATACGGATGATAGCAAAGTTAACGATACGGGACGTCTCCAGTTCCATCGTTATAGTCAACAATCAAAAGACATCCTCCGAAAGATGGGTTACGACTTTAAGAGCGGCCTTAACTACGGTAAAGGTAGACGAACTCCCATTCGTACAACAGTTCCAAACGGAAAATCACAAATGTACTATGACAGGACCAAGAAAGGTCTCGGATATACTTCTCCTCCACTGTTATCCCCAGCAGCTTCTGAATCAGATAGTGAAGAATGTTCTAACTCTTCTGATTCCAGATCATGGGATTCCGATACCAGCATCGGTGAAGTCCATCGTATAATTGTATCTTCTAACATGGTCTTTGTCGAACTACCAGAAGACTGTGATGAAGATGTTGAAGAAAGTCCGAAAACAGATCCTTGGGCTCAACATATGGATAACCAATGGGTACTTCGATTTGAACAACGTGAACCCCCTACTGAAGATCAACTACTTCAAATTGATGTAGGAGAAAGAGATTCACCTCGGCCAATTTTATTAGCAAGAATCTTCCAGAAGCAGACAAACAAGAGTTGATTCTTCTTATTAAAGAATATATCGACGTCTTTGCCTGGAGTTATGAAGACATGCCAGGTTTAGATCCTAAGATCGCGACTCACAAACTGAACATTCTTCCTAATGCTAAACCAGTCAAACAGCAACAAAGGCGATTTAAGCCTGAAATGATGGATGCAATTGATGATGAAGTCAAGAAGCTCATCGCTTGTGGCTTTATTCGAGAAGAGCAGCATCCTGATTGGGTAGCCAATGTCGTCCCAGTTCTGAAGAAAACTGGAAAAGTTCGAGTCTGCATCGACTTCCGAGATCTCAATGAAGCATGTCCAAAAGATGAATTTCCTCTTCCTATCACAGATGTCATGATTGACAATACTTGTGGGTTCGAAAGGATATCTTTTATGGATGGATTTTTCGGGTATAATCAGATCAAAATGCATCCTGAAGATGAAAAGCATACGTCTTTTCGCACTCCTCGTGGTGTTTGTTGTTATACAGTGATGCCATTTGGTCTTAAAAACGCTGGTGCAACTTACCAACGTGCTATGAGTACTATTTTCAAAGATCATCTTCGTAAAACAGTCGAATGTTACGTGGACGATATTGCTGTTAAAAGTCGTCTAAAAGAAGATCACCTCCAAGATTTGAGAACAATATTTAATCTCATGCGTCAACATCAGCTCAAGATGAATCCCACCAAGTCATTCTTAGGTGTCTCTAGTGGCAAGTTTCTCGGCTTCGTCATTACCTCTAAGGGTATACACGTGGATCCCGAGAAGATCAAAGCCATCCAAGAGATGCGTCCTCCACGTAACCTAAAAGAGCTACGAGGATTCCAAGGCCGACTTGCGTACATCAGGCGATTCATTTCGAACTTGTCTGGATGCTGCAGACCATTCACTCAATTAATGAAGAAGGGTGTATCTTTTGTTTGGACTGAAGAATGTCAACGAGCATTCGACGATATCAAACAATATCTTATGAACCCACCGGTTTTGGTGCCACCTATCTCTGGCATTCCATTCTTGATGTATGTCCGTGCTATGGACCATTCATTGGGTGCCTTACTTGCCCAAAAGAACAAAGAAGGCCATGAACAAGCTATATACTATCTTAGCCGAACTATGATTGGTGCTGAACACCGTTATAGTCATGTCGAGAAAGAATGCTTGGCTCTCATGTTTGCTGTGCAAAAGACGAGGCATTATATCATTGGTCAAACTATTCACGTTATATCTCAAGTTAACCCTCTCCGGGTACTCATGAAGAAACCAAGTACACTTAATTCTCGGTTGGCTATATGGGCAATCCTGCTAGCTCAATATGACATGGTGTACGTTCCACAAAAGTCTGTCAAAGGTCAAGCGCTGGCGGACTTCTTAGCGGCTCATCCTGTGCCTGAAACATCTAAACTCTATGACGAAATTCCTGACGAGACGTTAGAAGTCAACATGATCTCCAAAGAGTTTCCAACCTGGCATTTATTCTTTGATGGTGCATCAAGAATTGGACCAAATGGTGCTATAGTGGCAGGTGTTGGAGTTGTCCTCGTTTCTCCAGACGGATTAACTATCCAAAGAGCCTACTCTTTAGATGAACCTTGCTCTAACAATGTGGCAGAGTACAATGCCTTACTTGTCGGCCTTCAGTTAGCTAAACAACTGAATGTTGAATATCTGGAAGTCTATGGTGACTCTAAATTGGTTGTAAATCAGGTTAGAGGAACCTATGAAGTCCGTCATCAAGACCTAGTACCTTATCATGAGGCGGCAATCAATATAGCTACATCATTCAAAGCCTTCTTCATTGACTATGTTCGACGAGCTTGCAATACTGAAGCCGATGCTTTGGCTAATCTTGCAGCTGTCTTGGCCATCCCTATCAAAAGACAGCAGGTCGTGGTTATCTCCAATCGAGAACTGTTCTGCATCGAAAACAATCGTAATATTGAATTCAGTAATTTTGCTGAAGTCAATGTTATTGATGAAGATTGGAGAACTCCTTTCATTGACTTTGTGGTTCATGACATACTCCCTGAAGATCCTAAGGAGGCTACAAGCGTTCGACGTCGATCTCTCCGATTCTATTACAATCAAACTACCAAGACCCTCTATCGGCGAACTTATGATGGTCTTCTTCTACGCTGTTTAGCTGGTGATGAAGCCAAACAAGTGTTGCGTGAAGCTCATGATGGCGTTTGTGGAGCACATCAACCTGGTCCTAAATTACAGGATCGCATTAGACGTATGGGTTATTATTGGCCCTCTATGGTATCAGATGCCATTGAATATGCAAGGAAATGTCGTGCTTGTCAAATCCATGCAGACTTCATTCATCAACCCTCGGAGTTCTTACACCCGACTGCTGCTTCATGGCCTTTTGAAGCTTGGGGTATGGACATCATAGGTCCTATTAATCCTCCTTCTTCTAGAGGACATCGGTTCATATTGGCGATAACCGATTACTTCTCCAAGTGGGCCGAAGCTATACCTCTGGCTGAAGTCAAGACAAGCAGTGTCATCAATTTCGTTAAACACCATGTCATATATAGATTCGGTGTACCTCGCAGAATCATTCATGACAATGGACCTCAATTCATTAGTCAGAAGTTCACTAGATTCTGCGATGATCATCGGATTAACAATGTTGCTTCGACAGCGTACAATCCTGCCGCTAATGGTTTAGCTGAAGCCTTTAACAAAACCATTATTAAGCTCCTTAAGAAGTTTGTATCCACTAACAAATGGAATTGGAGCGAGAAACTTGGCGAATGTCTTTGGGCCTATCGAACTACAGTCCGCAATCCCACCGGCTTTACACCTTTCTCTTTGGTGTATGGCTGTGAAGCTGTCCTTCCTTTGGAGTTACAAATTCCTTCTTTAAGGATCGCTATTGCCAATGAGCTTACCACAGAAAATAATGACCTTCTTCGACTCCAAGAGTTGGAAGCATTGGATGAAAAGCGGTTAATGGCTCAACAGCATATTGAGTTATACCAAGCCCGCATCTCAAAGACATTTAATCGTAAAGTGAAGGTCAGAGCCTTTCAGCAAGGAGAACTTGTTCTAACGGTCAGACGTCCTATGACTATGACTCATATGAGCAAAGGAAAATTCGATGCAAAATGGGAAGGTCCCTATGTTGTGAGCAAAGTCTTCTCAAATAGTGCTTATCAACTTTCAGAACTTGATGGTCGAGTTGCTATGATGCCTATCAATGGCAAATTCTTAAAGAAGTATTTATTTGTAAATTATCAGACAAGATCAAGTTCATAAATAAAATGCAAATTTTATTTCATCATATGATAGTACATAATATTAAAGGTCACTATCATCTTTCTCTACATTTGGACGAGGACCACTGCCGTCCTTCTCAAAAATACGGTCATTAAAAGAGTCGAGAACTTCCTTGCTGGATCTCACAAGAAACTTGCAGACAGCTCATCATCATGCGCAACTTGATTCAAAATTCAAAAATTCAAAGTATTTCGAAACTTTGAATCAAATCAACTTTCGAAAACTTTGAAGGGGGTCTTGTAGGTCCTAAAAAATCAAGTTGCATCAATCAACAAAGTCAAGAAATCAAGAAACCCATCATTTGGATGAATTGCGCAGACAATAGATTGCGCATATTGCTTTCCGCACACTTCCAACTGCGCAGACTGACGTGGCAGAAGTCATCATTACCAAATCAAATCAAATCTTTTCTGACAACTAACAGCACGAATAACAAGGAATCTGTTCGTTTCCTGTGCCGCACAGTGCTCGAGGGCGGCTGACAGCTGGCAGCGCAAACTAATCCTGCACAGTTTGAGTCTGCGCAAACCATGTATGCGCAATTCAACTCTGCACACTCCATCAATATAATTGATAAGTTATACGTGGCATTCATGCCATCGATTGCTCATTACGTGGCAACTGTTTATGCACGATCATGCGCATTTCTATCAAATGATGCCATGTGTCCATGATAGTTGGCCCACGATCCAGTAACTGTCTGCGCAAATCAATGTTGCGCAAACCAATGCTGCGTAAATCATCCTGCGCAGTCCAAAATAACTGAAAGTTAGTTATTTTCAGAACTCTATAAATAGAGTTTCAAGTCTTCATTTTAGGGGATCAAGATCAGAGATCAGAAATCAGAGAGTTCAGGAGTTCTTGCCAAAGTGCTGCTGCATTCTTCCGAGACTTTTGTCTTCAACTTCAGAGGCTTTTGCCTTCAGTTTCCAGAGTTGTTTTCAACTTCAAAGGCTTCGTCTTCACAGTTCACATCGTCCAAGGGATAAAGCAATCGTCATCAAGATTGGATTCCTATAGTTGTAATTTTCCCAGAATTCTTGTAATCTTTATTACAGTTTGTATCAATAAAGTTCTATACTTTTGTTTTTGCAAACAAACATATATACATATGTATATATCAAGAGATGGAGAGAAAAACCCATCTAAACCTTAAACCCTAAACACAACGCCGACCCCCACATCTAGTTGCACCCCCCACGCGCGTGCGCGCCGCTGGGAGCCACTGTCGACTGGCCGGAGCTGCCGCGGCAACAGCAGAACAAAACAGAGACAGCAACAACAACACGCCGCGCCGGTCCAAGTTCAGGACATGATTTCTCGTCGCACGGTGTATCATTATTGATCTACTTGCTCAGGTGATATCACAACCTATCCAACTCTTAGTCCCGTCAATTATTTTCTGATAAGATTGATTACACTGCCCAAGAATCGACGCAAAAGATCGAAGGAAAAACTGTTCTAATAAACAGTTTAGAAACTGTCAAGTACCCATGTTTAGCACCACTTTGTGATCAACGTATCGTGGATATAAAAATTATGATTGAACAATCCTGTAGACAACCCATAGGCCTTTAAAACCCTTTTTGTAGAAATTAATTTCCAAGGAATCGGATTTCTAAAACCTGCAAAAACATGTTTTCAAAACCATAGAAATATTGAAAAACCCTTCGATACGACGTGTCCTGCCAATCCGGGCGACGTGTGTCACGACCCGCACCCGCTTTTCGGATGCGAGCTCGTGCGCAACCCAGCTACGTATCGAGCGGACTCCAGCCCGACTCGAGTACGTATAAGCTGTCAAGGTCATGGGTATCATGTCTAATCTAAACTATATCTCAATCCACATGAATCATATAAACAAGAATGAACAAGTATGGGTCATGGTCTGCAGTCCATTAGCATATTGTCCGATTAGACTCTAAGAATGATATGAGTCTATAAAATAAGCCAAAAATATCATGGTACTGAATATAAAGCATGAGATGATAATAAAGAAATATCACAAGCAAATATCTGTATCATGTATCGCAATCCTCTACCATCCCGCTCTGCTAACTAACTACATACCATCGCTAAACCTGAAGAGATCATCAGGTCCTCAGAGGACTAGCAAGATACATAATATACAAGCCAACATGTAACAGTACAAATATACAAAGAAGTAAGGGACAATCAAGGATATCCAACGAGACAAAATGAACCAAGACACAAGATCTAAATACAAGGATCCTAAGACACTGGCATGCCATACTAGAAATAGCTAATAGGTCAAGGCTATAGACTGCAGTCAAGGCAAGTGCTCACAATCTATAGTGTCTTAATCGCAGTCAAGGCAAGTACTCACGACCAAGATGATAGCCAATCCTAGTATAAAAATCCTATAGACCGTAGTCAAGGTAATTACTCACAATCTATAGAATGTCAAAGTCAAGTCCTACTCAAGTCATGTCAAGTCAAGTTATAATCAAGTCAAAGAAATCGTGCTGTAGGACTAGACGACTCTATCAAGGAATACATATGAAACTAACACAGTGTAACAGATAGAACTATCATAACAGAAAGGAACAAGAATGTGCAGGCGACTAGAAACATGTAAAGTAAAACTATAACAGGATGAGTGTACTAGACATGGAATAAAGAAATCACGAATTTAAGGAAAAGAATAGCAGCGAGATAATGAACATGCATATAAATTATACTGTACAAGCTGGCAAGGTATACTTGTCTGGGGGTTGCATGGAGAACCAACAATGTATTACCAATCAACAAGTCAGAGAGTCCAAGTCATCACAACTGTCTCCGAAAGCTAAAATAAACGTTACCAACATTCTCAGAATAGTCAAATTAGCTAGGATTGCCTATCCTTAAGTCCAATTCCGGACACAGGAGCAAAACGGTAATTTTAGGCAAAAACGTTGTCCGCCGTTGGACCCGCTTTACACCAAAAATTGTGCCAGAGTCAACGGTCTCTAAAATTGTCAAACTATATGTCAACAGGTCCAGTTTTTAGATACGAATCCAACCATATGTCCAAAGTTAGATTTCGGCAGGCCGTACACAAAATCGCCCATTGAATCGGACCGTGGGACCCGCAAAACGGCGATCCGATCAACTATCTCAGAATCGGACCAAACTTGGCATGCATGACCAGAAAAATGATACAGTCTTGCTGGCGCAAGTTTTGTCTCGATCTGACAAATGTGCACAAAGTAATTAGAGTTTGTGCAAAGTGGTCGATACGGTAAATTTCGACGGATACGCATCAAATTCGTCGCGCACACGCGACCAATTTAAATTCCGTCAAAGCCCATACGTCCGTAATACCTGTACGTACCTTTCGATGCTTACGGTGCGCGACCATGTCGCCCGGATTGGCGGGACGCACGTCGTATCGGACAATTTTCTAAGTTTTGAAAACAAATTTTTGTCAAAGTTTGGGATCCGATTTCTCGGCGTGTAGTCGATGTAATTGGCTTCTGTAAATTGGGTTGTAGAGTTCTATAGGTTGTCTAGGACTGCCTTTAATTAGTTTCCTAGTTTTCTTGCTGGATTGACCAAGATCGGCCTTCCAAATCGAGCATTGGGACCGTATTTACTGTCTAATTCGAGACAGATTTTCGTCAAGTTGGCATCGATTTTTAACATTTTGATTTAAACTGAAACTATCATATCAAAATAAAGGGGTATATGTTAGGTTCGAACCTGCAAAATCGGTTCGACAAATCGTCGATCGGTCGTGGAGGAATCCCTGCACGAAGTGGCTTCGCAGGACTGTTGTTACTGTTGCGGCTGTGGTTGTAAACCGTGCCTGGACGGCCGTCTCCGGCGCACGGCGGTGGCTCAAGGCGGTGCCACGCGCGTGGGGGTGCGCCCAGGGCTGTGGTTGGGGTTAGCGGTGTTAAGGCTTAGGGTTTCGCTCCTCTCGATCTCTCTCTCTATATTAATACTCTCGCGATGGGGGGTTCGGCTATGCGCGGGTCGGGCATGGAGCGTGGCTGATTGCTGCGGCTGTGCTCAGGCCTTTGGACTGGGAAAGGGGTTTAGGCCTGGCTGTTGCGGGCTGGACTGGGCCTTCTAGCTGTTGGGCTCAATTCTTTTATTATTTCTATTTTCTATTAGCAATAGCTAATGTATATATATATATATATATATATATATATATATATATATATATATATATATATATATATATATATATATATATATATATATATTTTTAAAATATATATATATATATATATATATATATATATATATATATATATATATATATATATATATATATATATATATATATATATATATATATATATACATATATACAATTATATGTGTACCTATATATATTTATATATACACCTACTCATATATATTTATATACATGTATACATACACACATATATAATATATGTATATATTTATATATACACACACATACATTTATTCTTTTGATAAAGAATAAAATAATAATAACTAATAATAATAAATAGTTTATACTCAACAACCACAATAATAATATTAATAATAATAATATTTTCACTAGTAATTAAAATAATTCAATAGTAGCTCCTGGATGGGCATATCATATACTCCCATTACTGGGCTCCAGAATATCGTACAAATTTTTGCAAAACACTATTTAATAATAATAATACCTATAATCTACCTCTAACAAATATTTAGAAAATAATTACCAATTCCTAAAAATATATATATAAAAATATTTGTATTTACCAAACATGTCTACAAGGCCGTATTTGGTCCCACTATATGCCTACGTGGGCTTGGATTTGACTTGGGCCCAATCTGGACAAAATCGGTACAACCGGGTTCCCTAAAACTCAATAATATAATTAATTAAATAAATAAAATCCTTGGTAAGGGTTAAGTCGCAACTTGGCCTGGTTTTCCTAATTAGGACGTCACTATGGCTCGACGTTCCCCTACCATGGCTAAACACTAGTCAAAGCATGCGACTGCACTACCCGTGCCATGATTTAAAGTCATCTTGTACTTCAAAACTTAACCATGGCTAAATTCACCCACCGTAATAATTATCTAAACAATTATTTATAAAAACAAATTTAAAATTCGCCATTTAAATCAAATAATGAGTAAATAAATATTTTTTAAAAAATTTGGGAAAGGGGAGCTAGAACGTGGTCGCGAACCGAAAGCATCGAAAGGTGCGTAATGGCTTCGTGGATGTGTGGGCTTTGACGGAATTCAAATTGGTTTCGTGTGCGCGACAAATTTGATGCGTATCCGTCGAAATTCACCGTATCGGCCTCTGTACAAATTTCTCAATTACTTTGTGTACGTTTGTCTGATCGAGACGAAACTTGCATCATCATGACCGTATCATTTTTCTGGTCCTGCATGTCAAGTTTGGTCCAATTCTGAGACAGTTGATCGGATCGCCGTTTTGCGGGCCCTACGATCCGACTCAACGGACAATTTTGTGCACGACACGCCAAAATCCAACTTTGGACATATGGTTGAGTTCGTATCAAAAAATTGGACCTATTGACATGTAGTTTGACGAGTTTATAGACCATTGACTCTGGCACGTTTTTCGGTACAAAGCGGATCCAACGGCGGACACCGTTTTGGCCCAAAATTACCGTTTTGTCTCTCTGTCCAGAATTAGACTTTAAGGACAGGTAATCCTAGCTAATTTGACTATTCTGAGAATATTGGCAATGTTTGTTTCAGCTTTCGGAGACCGTTGAGAGATTCGGACTTATTGGCTTGGCAGTTGGCTATATTTTATTAGATCTGGGTGCAACCTCCAGGCAAGATACCTTTCCTCCCTCTACAGTTTAATTTCATGCTTATAGTTTTTTCTTGTGATTATTTGGTTATCATTTGGTTACTCTAGTTCTATGGATTAATATATTATTATCAGTTCTCTAGTCATCTTGTTTTATATATGTTCTTCATACCATGTTCACTAGTTCTTTGACTTGTCTATATATCATCTTCATGACTTGATAGTGTAGAGATGTCAGGCTTGTTTACCTTATGAGTTCATATTAGAGTTGTCCTTATCTGGGTCTTGACTGAGTTGTACCTTGTCGTTACTTGTACCTCGACTGGTTCGTGTCATAGAACGAATACGTGTAATGGAACTGCTAAATCCTTGTTATTGTTTCCTTGGCACCAGAGAGTTCACTCGGGACGAGGTTGTTTGTCTTGATCAGTTGCATCAGAGAGTCCACACTCGGGACAAGGGTTTTATTCGTGTTCATTGGCACCAGAGAGTCCACACTCGGGACGAGGGTTGATCATTTGCACCAGAGAGTCCACACTCGGGACAAGGGTGTTTGTCGTGTTTACCTGCATCAGAGAGTCCATACTCAGGACGAAGATGTAGTACTTGCACCAGAGAGTCCACACTCTGGACGAGGGTACCTTGCCGTGAACTAACCAGAGAATCCACACTCGGGACGAGGGTTAGTGATTAGTTCAAACCTGCAAGTCCACTCGGGGCGAGGGTTTGGTATTCCATTGATCTCGTGTTCACTTGTTCATCCAGCAGTTCAGTTACATGTAGTTGTTCTTATATTCCAGTTTATAGTCACCTGTCAGTAGCCACTTGTCGTTAGTCACTTGATAGCAGTTTGGTCGTAGGCTTGTGCCATGTTAAGTGTCTTTTTTTGTTTATATCCAGTTTATATTATCATGCATGATTAAACTGTTAGATAGGCATATTTTTATGTATCTTGTTATGTCCTCTGAGGACCTGATGATCTCTTCAGGTCAGTGATTGCGTGGAGTTAGTTAGCAGTTCTGGATGGCGGATGATTATGACACTTATGGGTTTCAGATGATTACAATTTGCTTGTGAGATTCAGGTAATTATCAGTGATATTACATTGTTATCCTCTCGTGCTTTCCTTTCATTATCATGAGATACCATATTTATTGATTCAGTTTGTAGACTCCTATTATATTCTTTGAGTCTTATCGGACATATATGCTAGTGGGCTGCAGACCACGACATATAGTATTCATTCATGTTTCGTACACTTATTGTGGATTTGAGATATAGATTTATTTTGCCATGATTTGGCAGTATATCATAGCCTTGACAGGGTTTACATATTCGAGAGGGGCTGGAGTCCGCTCAATACGTAGCTGGCTTGCTCACGCTCTCGCGTCCGAAAAAGTAAGTTGTCAGTCATAATAATTGACAACACAACAGTCAAGAAAAATCCTTTTGAATTCCGAGCACGCCGCGCTCAAAGAGATTGTGTCAGATCTATCATAATAATGATTGTCGGTTACTTCGTGCAATTAACCATTGGCACAAAATGACCAATTCTTCAAAGAATCAATACTCAGCGCGTTTTACAAATTGGTGCTCATCAACGGTATGCGCCATTCATCAACTAGCGCCAATCAATCAACTATCATCCAGAAGTAGTTTAAGATGACGTAGTGCGCATGTCATTAATCTCGAAGAACGTACACGCAATACCGTCCATGATCCGAGCGTACTTTTCTTACAGAATGCCACGCGTTCCATGCAGTTAAGCTAATCGTTCGCATAAATGGATAAAAACAGAATATAGTACACCAAACAGTATATAATCCGTCTATTTTGCACTATGAGCCAATTATTGTAACTGCTTGGCAGTTATTCCAAAACTCTATAAATAGGGTTCAAAATCACATTTTAAGTCATCATTAATGATCATAGTCTTCTGAAAAAAGCTTCCACAGCACGTTCCAGAGCATTTCTTCTCCGACATCGCATCGTCTAAGGGATAAAGTGGTCGTCTTTTGATCAGATTCCTAAAGTTGTACTTTTCCAGAATCAAATTGTATTCTTATTCTTTTCTTTTTTTTATTTGTAGTAAAATTTTCTCGGGAAACTTTTGTTCTTGAAAACATCCATGTACTAGCTCTCTCATAACTGGATCCTTTGTGATGTCCTCTCGGAACTGCTCGAAGAAAAATGACTCTAACTCAGGCAATTCCTCAGCCTCAGAAGGCATCTCAGAATCATGACTGTTGGTCATGGTCTGGTCCTCGACAAATACCATGTCCCTACTTTTATAGAGATTTCTTCCACTGGGTCGTACAGTACATAGCCAAATTTGTCACTCCCGTTTTCCGTTATATGTATTTCTAGTGTACGTATGCGGATTTTGATCCGTATTTTATTTACTGTATTTCCGTATTTCTTTATTTCTTGCCTGGATGTATCTTGACTAGGTATGACCTTGGGTTGGGTTGGTCCAACTTGACTTGCTTTGGATGGCTTGGTTTGGTTTATTTTGATAGTTGGTTCAACATGTTGAACCATCCCCTCTCTTTATAAACCCCCAATTACTTTCTCTCTCTTTCTTTACTCTTCATTAATTCTTCTTCCTCATAACTCTCTCCACCTACCAAGAAATCCTAGGCAAGTGCAACTTGCATCATGGAGGAACCTAATTCTATTTGTTCCATTGTCTTTATTACATGATTCTATGACACTTTAGAACTTGACATTTTTCAATTTGGTGGATTTTTTTTGTAGATCTAAGTTTGTGTCATTTTTAGTTTTCTTGGGTTTTGATCTATCAAAATTACTTGTTTTCGAAAACTAAGTGTTCCATGTGGTAGATAATTTGATTCTACACAATTTTGACCTTTGAAAAGTTAGATTTCGACTTGTTTTGAGAAAATTATGGCCAAAGCAAGTTTTGGACATCTTCCATGTACATCTGTCTTGGTTCTGGCAGGGACGATGAATGTGTCGTGCCGCATAGTGCCAGTCTGCATGGCTGCATAGTGCTACATAGTACCAGTCCTCATGGCTGCATAGTGTTGCATAGTGCCAGTCTGCATAGCTGCATAGTACCGCATACTGCCAGTCTGCATGGCTGCATAGTATCGTATAGTGCCAGTCCGCAAGACCACTATTTTGGCTATTTTTGGCTGTTTTATGCCATATTTGGCTGAATTGTGGCCAGAATTTCTTCTAACTCCCAACATAAAAGTTGTTTCCTTGGCTTCAAGAATATGATACTAGCTATTTTATGCAAGTTTCTCTCATTCATGATAATGTAGGGGTAGAACACGATAGTGGACCGTTGTGGCGCATTCTTGACAAGCAACCTTGACATAAAATTCTTGGTAGTGGTCCGTTGTGACGCACTCTTGACATGATAAGTAACCTGATATGACATGATAATCTTAAACGCTGTTGCGACAGCTACCTGGACTTGCTAAGTAACTCTTGTCTTGACACTGTGGTTGATTCTCTTAGTTGTGCCTGTACAAGCTACATGTCTCGTCTTGCATCATGCCTAGGAAATGGATTCCTGATTACCACGGTCAGGGATTCATACTGAATCTGACTAGGATAATAACTAGATTGACCAAGTAGTTCATAAAGAGATTTTCCATCTACAGGCAGTCCAGTTATCTGGACGCTTTAATTGGACTTGTAGCTTGCCGTCGAGTATGGCACATTTCCAGCACATTGTCATGTGTTACACCCCCAAGTCACCTAATCCAACTCTCTTAACTTACAACTGGATAATCTAGATTAAGTCTGCAGGACTTGTGGCTGTTAGAACATCTCGTTGCATCTTGTTAGTAACTAGGCTTGTGATAACCCTAGTTAGTTAAAAGTATCAAGCCGTACTTGTTGCTTGGCCATGATTAATGAATGGAGTCTAGTCTAGTCTTGTCTAGACAAGGCCAGTACATGGTTACTTCAGTACGTTACTGTTTATGCTTCACTTTATCGATAATTGGTTAGAGACTAAGTTCTGTTCAGGTGAAGGGTTACAACCCCGGTACTTGTTTGGTTTACGGGTTGTAACTTGGTTGCCGGAATAGTCCTTTAGTTATTTTATCGTTCATCACCATGTTTTCTCTAACTCATGTATTTCGTTATCATTTATGTCTTTATGTGCTAATATGCTGGTTTTAGTTCTTAAGTGAAGCCTCCATTGTGGCACTTGCTCTTTCTGGGGTCTGACCCAGCTGGTTTTGTATAGCCAGATTTCGGAGTAGCTCCCGAGGATCTCCCAACCTTTCAGCCAGATGGTGAACACTAGATGCAACCCTGGCAATGAGTGGGTTTTATTTTTCTCTCCTACTCTATTGTAAAATTATTCTTTTGAGGCGTTTAGCCGCCGAGCAAGTGTTAGCTCGTGTTGAATACTTTACTTATTGTCTACGTACGGGCAATTACATGATTAACAAATCCTAGGGTTGATCATGTATGACTGAAACTCTTGTTAGTCCTCATATTTTGTATAACTAGCTTCATGATCATCTGAATATATAATATTTGGGATGCCTTACTTTGTATGTCTGATGATCTACTATCTTGTGACACGTACTTACTTGCTTAAGATTGAGACACTAGGCTTGTTCTTGACCATAAGAGACTGATGGCTTGTAAATAAACTCACATGCATCTAGACAGCCGTGACCGTATGTCGAGGTGGATTATACTTCTATATACGTAGCTGGTTGTGTCTGTCCCCCGCTCTCAAGTATTCTGGTTCTGGGGCATGACACGATTTAAATGGTGGCCCATACAGGTCTTGTAAATCAAGATATGTGGGAGTTTTACCGAATAGATGTCTTAATCAGCACTCGCCCTTGATCTCTACTCGAGTCTCCTAATCTTTCTGAAATCTTGACCTGATCACATGCTTATATCATCGATCTATCTTAGTCCTTCCTTATTGTTTTCCATGTCATTTCTTCAGTGGCATTGTTCCTGGTCCTGCCGATCAGCCCAACGGAGCACCTCCAGTGAACCAGCAACAACCTGGGGACCAAGCCCAGCACTCAGGGGTAGCCTCCAGAGTTATGCCTTCTGGGGGTCAAGAGCCACCGGTTCAACCAGTCCAGCCTACAGAGCCTAACAATGGAGTCCTGGTAGGGCTCATCCAAGAATTGCTTGTGTCACAAGATCATCAGGATGATGCCCTGTACCAAATAGCACATGATGCTATGGGCAGAGTTGGTTACCAAGGGAACAATGCAGCCAACAACTTCAAGCGCCTGAACCCTCCTTTCTTTAACGGAACTGAAGATGCTATTGTTGCTGATGCATGGCTTCAGGACACAGCGGTTATCCTGGAAGCAGCTATAGTGCCCCGTCCCGCAAAGTAAATCGGAGGGATCGAAACGCCAACGGCTTTGGAACTTAGCCTTGCAACGGCTGCTCGAAGGCTCGCTCGTCCGATGCGACTCCTCGCACAGGTAGGGGAGTTTCGGTGAACTTGCCTCATCTTAGCTTTCACTTAATAACTCGCATGTTTTCAACTTGCACAAGTAGGCTAATCTAAAAGCTATGAACGCACATAGCTAAGGAAATAATCCCGTCGGGTCGGAATGTCCTATAACATAAAAAATGGTCCCACGGTCTACATAGAAGTCGGTTCAGCGTGCTTTCAAATGACACTCGATCCTTCGATCCCGTGGCATGGGAGAAGGAAGTTGGCCTAAGTTGCTAAGTTGCCTCGACACTCAAAGTAGCCTAAGCCTTAGGCGTCGCCTGCGTGAATGCTTGTTAAAGCATGCACGGTCCCGTCGAATTATTCTGACACTCAAATTAGCCTAAGTCATAGGCGTCGCCGCATGAATGCTTAATAAAGCATGCACGGTCCTGTCCCACAAGGCTTGGCATAGCCCTCGCACGTCCCACAAGTTAGTCGTCTTGCACGGCTCGTTGGCTAAGTCTAGGCATGAACTTGGTTGTCCAAGTCGACCCCGTGCATAGCACGTTCCCTCGACGCGGAGCTCGGCGTAGTCCATGCTCGTCGAGTCGTTGCCGAATAAGTTAGACAAGAGTTGTGCTGGGCTATCGAAGCCATTTCTAGCACTGTCCCGCTCTATCTGCGGTTGTCAAGTCGCGTAGCCCCTTGAGAACAAGGCTCGTTGCACAAAGTATATGACTTGAGCGTTAGTGTCGCCTATAGAAACAGGCCTGTCTAAGGCACGAGGTATGGTCGGTTTAGTGAAAAGCTTGTCACGAACAAAGGAAGTCTACGCGACTTGTTGTCGCCGAGATCGGTCCCGCTACTTGGGAGTCTCGCTATGTCTTGATAAGTCCCGCACACGAGATCGATCCTCTGGCTTGGGAGTCTCGCTATGTCTTGATATGTCCCGCACACGAGATCGGTCCCGCGGCTTGGGAGTCTCGTTAAGTCTCGATAGAAATAAGGAATGCCTGGTCATGTTGAGAAAGGACTGGATAGACTGGATAGATCGAGTATGCATGGTCATTGGGCAACTTGTCGACAAGGTGTAGTCTTCTCGAGTGATCACCGGGGCACCGAGATCATTCTGCCCGGAGAAGCGAGTGTGGCTCAAAGTAGGATGCTGAATGACCGTATGGGAGAGTTCGACCCCACCGGGCTAGCTACCCGTGTAGGTACAGGTCGATATCCCACGAGCCATGTCCAAGATAGCTTGAAATTGCTTGTGACCACTCATGTAGATGTGTCGGCAATAGCGGCACACCGCGTGTATGCCTTTGGATTGGGTTTAGAACTGGAATCATGTCTAGTCGGTAACACAATATCTGGGCCTAAGATTGGGCTGCAGCATAGGCACCGTGCTTAGCACGATACTTGGCGTCGAGATGTCTATGAGATCGATACTAGGTTTGGCAAGTCTTGTCTAAGTTGGTTCATGAGTCAAATAGAAAGACCGCTAGGCGGTAGCATGGATAAAGTCTTGATAAGTTGCGAGACGCGGCCTCAATCTTGAAGCACGGACAAGTCTAAGCAAAGTCTAGAGGCACGACCAGAAGGAGTCGTTCCCCCTTGACGTCGCTAGCACGAGAATTGGTCTAGTAGGCTTGAGTTTAAGTAAAGGTCTTGGCACGGCCGAGTCTGGGTAAGTTGTTCCTCGACGTAGCACCGTCTTGAATATGTCTAAGTTGTGAATAGAATATGGCACGACCCTGCCGTCTCGAGTTGAAGTTTGGTCAAGTACCTAGGCGATGAGGCACTGCCTCGATCGAAATACACGTTGGTATTATTGTACGACCATGTCGTTGCACGTCTAGTTGGTTAGACGTCAAGTCTTAAAACTGATCCTAAGGCAAGACTAGAAAGAAAATCGAAAGGGTTTAAGCTGCACAAAGTAAATGAACGTGTCGGTTATGTATGGGTGGGCGAGAAGCTCACTCCACCAGTACAGTTGAGTACTGACACCCACACAGTGTTCATGTGCAGGCACAGGTAGAAGCTCGTGGCACGGAGCTCGCTTGGATGCGTCGAGGCATGGAGTTCCTTGGCAACTCGAAGCGTGCGGCTGCATGGATTGAAGACTTATACAGGACATAATGTATGGACATCGCCTTCCGAAGCTTCCGCTGACATCAAACATTGTATCGAGAGATGAGAGAGAGCAGAGAGAATTGTAAATGAGAGAAAAGTGAGCACGAGAGACTTGTAATTCGGCCTTGCGCCCACAAAAGTAATCGTGTATTCAATATCAATAAAAGAGTTTCTTTTGAATGACTTGTGTTCATGTGTACTTGTTTTCAAATTTCTGCTGCATATTCAATGTATCTGCTTGGGACTTCTGTGCGACGACCCCGTCGCCACCGCTGTAATCGGCCGTTATGGAACCTGCTTTGCACGAGCGCAATCTAGGCTCGTACGGCATCACGCCTTAGAGAGGACGATCGCTCCTACGGGAGCGGGGCGTGTCATAATGGTATCAGAGCACGGCTTTACGTCCTTGGACTTCACGTCGAATTTCTCAGTTTTGAAAGCTCGTCGTTGGAAAATAAGTATGCGCTCTCTCTCGAATGTCCCTCGGCATGTCCATACAATAAGTCTAAATATTTTCAAAAGCTCGTTCAAGCGTTCACTCGAACGCATCGGTAGGCTATCGCCGAATGCATCGGTAGGCAATTGTGCCGAACGATGTCGACTTGATTCGATAGAGGACACTTGCTAAGTTAACATGTCGCGAGCGTGCCCAACTAGTCCTACGTCGACCTAGCAAGTGAGCGTGCAAACTCGAATATAGTCCGCACGGGATAGCTATGCATACGGCCTTTGTCACGCCCCGCTCCCGCAGGAGCGATCGTCCTCGCTAAGGCATGATTCCGCACGGGCCTAGGTTGCGCCCGTGCAAGACCAAGTCCAGAAACGGCCGATTTGAGCTAGGCCACAGAGTCGCACAGAGTGTCCCGATTGCAGCGAAAAGTAAATAAACATAAGTAGAAACGAATTCGAACTCTTTATTGATATTCAAGAAGGTTACAAGCGTCGCTAGGCCGATATTACAAATCTCTTGAGCTCTCTCTGAAACATAAAAGGCGTGCCAAGTGGCTTACAAGATGGAATGATACATGGCGATGTTCCAATACATTATGTCCTGTATAGGGTGCTTCAGCTTCTGCAACGTTCCAAGGCCCCAGAGATAGCTCTGCGCCTTAGCACGTTCGAGGAAAGCTTCGCACCCGCCGACGTTTCCTGCTTCTGCAAGCAGACTGTGGGGTTATCAGTACATTGTTATACACTGGTGGGGAGGCTAGCTCGCCCATAATGCTATCATTACCAAACACGTTCCATTTACTTTCGTGCATCTCTATCATTCATTGCCTTTCTAATCTTGCCTTAGGGTCAATTTCATGGCACATCTCATGACCTATCTCGTGTTGCTGAATTCAAGTGTCGCATAGAAATACATGCACGACTTACCCATACTTACCGTCCAGCCTTTCCTGTCCAAGGTAAACCAAGTTAGTCAACAACTAACATGAAGTAACTTAACATGATTTATGTAAACATTCAATGTTACGGGCGTGTCCATGTCTCGGGTTCTAGTACGTCGTAGGCATGTTCATAGTGTTACGTTTTGAGCATGTTCAGGAGGCACATTTCAAGCATGTTCGGGGTATTATATTTCAAGCATGTCTAGGCATGTTACATTTCGAGCATGTTCATGTTCAGGATGTTACTTTGAAAGCATGTTCAGGAGACACTTCATTTAGTTAACTTAAACTACTTATTTCAATACAAGAACTTACACGTGGATTGCCACCAGCATAGTCCACTTAATCTACATGCATGGGTCGCTGGCTTTACAAGCCATTTTGGACATATCACGTGGGCATTCTCACCTATCGAAGCATGATGGCTGGTACACCTTGATAGTCTCTTGAAATGCCTGGCCTTACGTCTCTTTGAGCGGCCGAGCCCCCACTCAAAGCAGCCCGTAAGCCCCATGTCTGATTCTGCCTAGGCCGGCCACGGTATTCTCCCCATCGCCCGTGCCGTAAAATCCTTCCTCATGACGGCCACGGTATTCCCCTCATCGCCCGTGCCGTTTGTCCACGACCATTTCGTATTTTACTTGTCATTTAACATAACGGCTGTCTTTAGCCACAATACGTTATTGACCAGATTGGCGTCCGTGCGGCGCGGGTAGCGAGCCCCGTCGCACGTGCCCGTCATACCTGTCGCTAACGTCTTTCATGTCTTATCTTGTATTCACTCTTTCATTTCTTTCTTTCACTTGTTCGTTCATTCATTCATTCGTGGATTCATTCATTCACTTATTCATTCATTCATTTATACATTTTACAACTCCCCGTACGGGAGTCGCCTTGGCGACCCATCGGCTCCAAAGTCTTTCAATGTTGCTATACTCTACTCGGAACGACTATGTCGATAGTCTTCCGTTTCATTGTTGTAACCCATTCATTGTTTCATTGTTGAACACGTACGGGACTTGAACGTAAGCTTGTGTCTTAGCACGAGCGTAGAGCGCGGTGGGAGAGTTCTCATATCTTTCATATTTCTTTCCATATTCTATACAAGCATGCAAGATGGGATTATTTCCTTAGCTAGGTGCGTTGAGTCATTTATTAGCATGCGTGGGGTTATCGTCTAGCGATTCTCGTGATAGCGTCCGTATTGTTATGTGTCTAGGCTAAGCAAAGACGGGTTCATCGGAGCCACCCACCTTAGCGATGTTCGCATCGGCCGAGCGATACTCCGAGCGCGCCTTTGAAAGTCTATGTCTGGATTCATCTTGACGGGCCAATGTAAGCCTTGTATCGATTCTTCATTAAGTCGATGCCAACTCTTCGGGTCGACGGCTCGTTTGAGTCGTTGCACTTGTCGTTTAAATCGGCGTTCCGCTAGGGCGGAGCGGGTCATTACATAATACACCACTCAAAACAAGTCTCGTCCTCGAGACTTCCTGAGTGCAGGTCATCCTACCATTCCTTAACTCGTGTCGTCGTGTTTCTTAGACAATTCCTGTCGGATGGCTCTATCATTCTATGGCACCGAACTATACTCGATAACATTTCAAGTTCCGTATCGCATACGTTTGGTCGATTTTATTGGATAACTTTTCATTCATTTTAGAGTTGATGGCACTTATTCAATTCAAGTGTTTCTTCGACTTGGTTGTTATTTCGACGTATCATGGGACTGAAATGGTCGTACGAGGTGCATTGTATTTTATCAAACTCAAGAGTCATAGGCTGAGGCAAACTCACTTATTCCTTCTTGTGCATCTTAACACCCACTTGCAGCTGCATTCGAGTTCATCACATCGCTGAGTTTGGATCGTGCACATATTCAAGGCGTCCCCCGAATACGTACATTTCAACCAAGCTTAGCGATTAGCGAAGTCGGACAAGCTACTCGTGATAGTTTCGATTTGCCGATCATTCGCTAACTTCGATTTAAAACCAAACTCATGTGTATCTCACTATCGTTTATCTCGGTCCTCGAGATGATCTGGTTCGCTTCTCAAGCGTTCTTGTCTACGAAATTAATACGATTTCTTCTTAGCAGAGTCGACCAAGTCTAATTAATTTTTGTCCGATTCAAGACCAAGTATTGTATCATCATCGAGTATTTCTTCCTATCAACGATTCAATTCGTTATCCCAACTTTATTTGTGCGTCATCCATTCCTATCATTCCCTTCGTTTGGGGCCAATCTCATCGTTGTTCACGCACACTCCCTGTTCCCCGTCCTACTCTAAGTCTTGCTGCCACAAGTCTATCATCCGTCCGAATGATACTGTAAGATCAATCGCACAAGTTCAATCATTCGGCATAGGGTCGTCCGCCTATCCGCTAGGTCAGCTCACAAGGTCATAGTTACAAGTCAAGTCCGTCGCTCGTCGTACAAGGTCGTTGCACGATGCTCACCCCAAATCCTATGGTCAAACCATTTGTTTGCTTGTACAGGTGTTTCTACCCAAGCTCGCGTCACTCGGATTTCTAAACATCGAGCACGATCACCTATTCGCATCAATGCATTCGTTGTGCATATTCGAATCCATTCAAATCGCCAACTCTAACCAATTCGTGTATTCGATCACGAGGTCGTCTAGCTTTGACAATATGTTGTGCCCCAATCTCACGCAAGTCCGATTATCCACGGTGGTTCATGAATCACCATGCAACGCTCCCGCAGAATAATCATTCTTATCGGGGCGTAACTCTTGCTTACGTCTAGACTAATTCGTTCTCGATACGCGGATTGGACCTACACAATCCTCAATTTCAATCGTCAAGCACACAAATTCATTCCCGAGTCCACCTTCGCGTCAAACCACAAGTCGAAGCAATCAAATTGCCACGCCATCCAAGTTCAATCACTCCCGCCGTATGAATCACCATATCGGCGCTCACGCGGAGTGATCGTCCTAATCCGGCGCGACGCATGTGCGATGCTGGAGTTGCGCTCGCATAAGACAAGAACGTCAACGTTGTGGTTGTCAACGAAGCAAATCCAAGCATTTTATTTTCTATCCAAGCCAAGATCGATAGTCTATTTATATTTCGTTCAACTAGAAAATCCCCGAGCCAAATCTATCTTTTCCTCGACACATTTTTAACATTTCAAGTATAGCGTCCAATGGAACAATGACATTTGTACGACCGTCATTCGCCGAGTCAGAGTGCCCCCGAGTTATCGTATATCGATCTTTGATACGCCTCAATACCATCGATGATATGCGTAACCTGACGATCTTCCTTTGTAACCAATTTCGAGTCGTGCGACTGATGCTTTTGTCCGAGTTGGATAATCTATAATTTTCTCGATATTCAAGATCAAGTTCAATCGCTATTCCTCAAGCTCGTTTCAAGATCGTTGTTCAAAACTCAAATCACATTTCATTTGAATCAATCCCGAATCGTATGCGCGATCCTCTAAGTTTCCTCGATCAAGACCATTCATTTTCATTCATCGTTCCGAACCATTTTCTAACTCGCGTTGCCCATTGACAATTTGTCCAGCGACATCTCGTTCGGAACTTTTGAAGTCACAGCCAACTAAGCGTGACACGTTCTAAGGCTCTGTGCGATCGCATCGCCTCGCCGACATACTCGTTCTATCCGTATATCCCTTAGTCTCGCTCGAACAATTCCTTTAACGTCCATACACCACTCAGGGTTCGAGCCACTCGACGAGTCGTCGACACTCATTCTTATTCTTCTCCGAACCTATCACATACACCACTCGGATTCAAGCCATACGATCTAGTCCTCAATCACGTTCGCGTCATGCGCTAAGACATCATTCAGATTCGTTCGACGAATCTCTAGCATAATCGCTCACGTCGCCTCGACGTACTAAGTCGTTCGCATTAATTCTCAAAATCCAAGCCAATCTTTTGGGTACGCCTAAGCATTAACTCGATAGTGTTCCTATCGATAGACACTCAAAGTGTATCTCCGTTCTCGATCGAGCGATACTTGATATCGCTCGCAACCCGATTGCACCCAAAAGTCGAGGTGCGCGACACGCGGACTAAGTTGTGCCGCATAACCATCCCGTGCGGACTATATTCAAGTTTGTACGCTCACTTGCTAGGTCGACGCAAGACTAGTCAGGCACGCATGCGATATGTTAACTTAGCATGTGTTCTCTATCGAGTCAAGTTTGCGACGTTCGGCACAAAGGCCGTCGCCTATCGATCCCATTCAATCGAGTACTTGTACGAGCTTTTGAAAATATTAGACTTATTGTATGGAACATCCCAGGGCACAACGAGAGAGAGCGTACCCATCTTTTTTATTTCCAACCGAGCTTTCAAAATTGAGAAAATCGAATGAAGTCCAAGGACGTAAAGCCGTGCTCTGATACCAAACTGTCATGCCCCGCTCCCGCAGGAGCGATCGTCCTTGCTAAGGCGTGATGCCGCACGGGCCTAGGTTGCGCCCGTGCAAGGCCAAGTCCAGAAACGGCCGATTTGAGCTAGGCCACAGAGTCGCACAGAGTGTCCCCATTGCAGCGGAAAGTAAATAAACACAAGTATAAACGAATTCGAACTCTTTATTGATATTCAAGAAGGTTACAAGCGGCGCTAGGCCAATATTACAAATCTCTTGAGCTCTCTCTCTGAAACATAAAAGGCGTGCCAAGTGGCTTACAAGATGGAATGATACATGGCGATGTTCCAATACATTATGTCCTGTATAGGGTCCTTCAGCTTCTGCAACGTTCCAAGGCCCCAGAGATAGCTCCGCGCCTTAGCACGTTCGAGGAAAGCATCGCACCCGCCGACGTTTCCTGCTTCCTGCAAGCAGACTGTGGGGTTATCAGTACATTGTTATGCACTGGTGGGGAGGCTAGCTCGCCCACAATGCTATCATTACCAAACACGTTCCATTTACTTTCGTGCATCTCTATCATTCATTGTCTTTCTAATCTTGCCTTAGGGTCAATTTCATGGCACATATCATGACCTATCTCGTGTTGCTGAATTCAAGTGTCGCATAGAAATACATGCACGACTTACCCAAACTTACCGTCCGGCCTTCCCTGTCCAAGGTAAACCAAGTTAGTCAACAATTAACATGAAGTAACTTAACATGATTCATGTAAACATTCAATGTTACGGGCGTGTCCATGTCTCGGGTTCTAGTACGTCGTAGGCATGTTCATAGTGTTACGTTTCGAGCATGTTCAGGAGGCACATTTCAAGCATGTTTGGGGTGTTATATTTCAAGCATGTCTAGGTATGTTACATTTCGAGCATGTTCATGTTCAGGATGTTACTTTACAAGCATGTTTAGGAGATACTTCATTTAGTTAACTTAGACTACTTGTTTCAATGCAAGAACTTGCACGTAGATTGCCACCAGCATAGTCCACTTAATCTACATGCATGGGTCGCTGGCTTTACAAGCCATTTTCGACATATCACGTGGGCATTCTCACCTATCGAAGCGTGATGGCTGGTACACCTTGATAGTCTCTTAAAATGCCTGGCCTTACGTCTCTTTGAGTGGCCGAGCCCCCACTCAAAGCAGCCCGTAAGCCCCATGTCTGATTTCGCCTAGGTCGGCCACGATATTCCCCTCCATCGCTCGTACCGCAGAATCCTTCCTCATGACGGCCACGGTATTCCCCCCCATCGCCCGTGCCGTTTGTCCACGACCATTTCGTATTTTACTTGTCATTTAACATAACGGCTGTCTTTAGCCACAATGCGTTATTGACCAGGTTGGCGTCCGTGCGGCACGGGTAGCGAGCCCCGTCGTACGTGCCCGTCATACCTGTCGCTAATATCTTTCATGTCTTATCTTGTATTCACTCTTTTATTTCTTTCTTTCACTTGTTCGTTCATTCATTCATTCATGGATTCATTCATTCACTTATTCATTCATTCATTTATACATTTTGCAACTCCCCGTGCGGGAGTCGCCTTGGCGACCCATCGGTTCCGAAGTCTTTCAATGTTGCTATACTCTACTCGGGACGACTATGTCGATAGTCTTTCGTTTCATTGTTGTAACCCATTCATTGTTTCATTGTTGAACGCGTACGGGACTTGAACGTAAGCTTGTGCCTTAGCACGAGCATAGAGCGCGATGGGAGAGTTCTCATATCTTCTATATTTCTTTCCATATTCTATACAAGCATGCAAGATGGGATTATTCCCTTAGCTAGGTACGTTGAGTCATTTATTAGCATGCACGGGGTTATCGCCTAGCGATTCTCGTGATAGTGTCCGCATTGTTATGTGTCTAGGCTAAGCAAAGATGGGTTCATCGGAGCCACCCACCTTAGCGATGTTCGCATCGGCCGAGCGATACTCCGAGCGTGCCTTTGAAAGTCTATGTCTGGATTCATCTTGACGGGCCAATGTAAGCCTTGCATCGATTCTTCATTAAGTCGATGCCAACTCTTCGGGTCGATGGCTCGTTTGAGTCGTTGCACTTGCCGTTTGAATCGGCGTTCCGCTAGGGTGGAACGGGTCATTACAGCCTTTTGGCTAAGATGTGTTTCGCGTCGTGCACCTCGACTTATTGGTGCAAACGAATTGCAAGTGATATCAAGTATCGCTCAGCCGGGAACGGAGATACACTTAGAGTGTCTATCGATAGGATTGCTATCAAACTAACGCTTAGACGTACACGGATGATTGGCTCGGATTTCGAGGAAATAGTGCGAACGACTTAGTGCGTCGATACGGCGCGAGCGATTACGCTAGAGATTCGTCGAACGAATCGAAAGGATGTCTTAGCAAATGACGCGAACGTGATTGTGGGCTAGATTGGATGGCTCGAATCCGAGTGGTGTATGGATTTTCTTGGAAATTATTCGAGCAAATATTGAGGATTACGAGTATGTCGGCGAGGCGATGCGATCGCACAAAGCCTTAGAGCGCGTCACGCTTAGTTGATATTGACTTCGAATGTCCCGAACGAGCATCTCGTTCTGACAACTTGCGAATAGGCAACGCGAGTTAGAAAACGATTTTGAAATGATTTGTAACGATGAATGAAAGTGAATGGTCTTGATCGAGGAAACTTAGAGGATCGCACGTACGATATCAGATTGATGTAAATAAAATGTGACTTGAGTTTTGAACAACGACCTTGAAACAAGCTGGAGGAATAGCGATCGAACTTGACCTTGAATATCGAGAAAATTATGGTATATCCAGTTCGGACAATAGCATCAATCGTACGACTCGAAATTGGTTGCAAAGAAAGATCGTCAGGTTACGCATATCGTCGATGGTGTTGAGGCGTATCAAAGACCGATATGCGATAACTCGGGGGTACTCTGACTCGACGAATGACGATCGTGCAAATGTCATTGTTTCGATGGATGCTATACTCAGAATATTGAAACGTGTCGAGGAAAAGATAAACTTGGCTCGAGGATTTTCTGGTTGAACGAATGATGATCGGACTATCAAATTGAGATCTTGGCTTGGATGAAAATGAAAACGGTTGGATTTGCTTCGTCGATAACCACAGCTTCGACATTCTTATCTTATGCGAGCGCAACTCCAGCCTCGCACATGCGTCGCGCCGATTAGGACGATCACTCCGCGTGAGCGCTGGTATGGTGATTCATACAGCGGGGGTGATTGAACTAGCATGGCATGGCAATTTGTATGCTTCGACTTGTGGTTTGACGCGAAGATGACTCGAGAATGAATTTGTGTACTTGTAGAATTGTACTTGAGGATGGAGTAGGTCCAATCCGCGTATCGAGAATGAGTTAGTCTTAACTCAAACAAGAGTTATGCCCCGATGAGAATGATTATTCCGCGGGTGCGTTGCGTGGTGATTCACGAACCACCGTGGGTAATCGGACTCGCATGAGATTGGGGCACAACGTATTATCGAGCTAGATGACCTCGTGATCGAATACATGAATTGGTTAGAATTAGTGATTTGAATGGATTCGAATACGCGCAACGAATGCATTGATGCGAATAGGTAATCGTGCTCGATGTTTAGAAATCTGAGTGACGCAAGCTTGGGTAGAAAATCCCATACTATCGACTTTGGTTTGACCCTAGGATTGGGGTCAGTGTTGGCATTATTGTTGGGGAACTATGATTCCAATCCTGACATTGACTTAACCTCGCAAAGATTGGCCTAGCGGTTAGACGAAACGCCCCTGTTGCAAGAGTTATCAATCGAAGAATTGATCTTGAGGATTAGTTTGAATGGATAGCATGAATCACGAACGTAGGAAACCCTGCTCATGAAACTCGGCTAACATGCATATATTTCAGGGACGCCTGGGTATGTGCACGAGGCGACTCGAGTGAGAATAACAAATTCTCTATCATACGGCTTGGCTGAATGCCTGTATTTTAGGGACGCTTGGAATGCGTGTACGATCCAGCCAAATGATACAATAAGTTCAAGCAAGACTTGAAAAATGGGAGTGTGTCGAGATCCTGAAATCATGTTAACGGAAGGATTTATAGTCATAAGAGCGTGGCTCAAAATTGAGGAAACGCATAGGCGAAGTGTGTACGATAGTTCCGTGCCTTGGCCCGATTGAATCTTGGCCATAGAAATGGTAGGATGGCTTGCCTCCAGGAAAGTCTCGAGGACGAGACTTGTTCTGAGTAGTGTCTTTTGTAGTGCCCCATCCCGCAAAGTAAATCGGAGGGATCGAAACGCCGACGGCGTTGGAACTTAGCCTTGCAACGGCTGCTCGAAGGCTCGCTCGTCCGATGCGACTCCTCGCACAGGTGGGGGAGTTTCGGTGAACTTGTCTCATCTTAGCCTTCACTTAATAACTCGCATGTTTTCAACTAGCACAAGTAGGCTAATCTAAAAGCTACGAACGCACATAGCTAAGAAAATAATCCCGTCGGGTCGGAATGTCCTATAACATAAAAAATAGTCCCACGGTCTACATAGAAGTCGGCTCAGCGTGCTTTCAAATGACACTCGATCCTTCGATCCCGTGGCTTGGGAGAAGGAAGTTGGCCTAAGTTGCTAAGTTGCCCCGACACTCAAAGTAGCCTAAGCCTTAGGCGTCGCCTGCGTGAATGCTTGTTAAAGCATGCACGGTTCCGTCGAATTGTCCCGACACTCAAATTAGCCTAAGTCATAGGCGTCGTCGCATGAATGCTTAATAAAGCATGCACGGTCCTATCCCGCAAGGCTTGGCATAGCCCTCGCACGTCCCACAAGCTAGTCGTCTTGCACGGCTCGTTGGCTAAATCTAGGCACGAACTTGGTTGTCCAAGTCGACCCCGTACATAGCACGTTCCCTCGACGTGGAGCTCGGCGTAGTCCTTGCCCATCGAGTCGTTGCTGAATAAGTTAGACAAGAGTTGTGCTGGGCTATCGAAGCCATTTCTAGCACTGTCCCACTCTATCTGCGGTTGTCAAGTCGTGTAGCCCTTTGAGAACAAGGCTCGTTGCACAAAGTATATGACTTGAGCGTTAGTGTCGCCTATAGAAACAGGCCTGTCTAAGGCACGAGTTACGATCGGTTTAGTAAAAAGCTTATCGCGAACAAAGGAAGTCCACGCGACTTGTTGACGCCGAGATCGGTCCCGCTACTTGGGAGTCTCGCTATGTCTTGATAAGTCCCACACACGAGATCGGTCCCCTGGCTTGGGAGTCTCGCTAAGTCTTGATATGTTCCGCACACGAGATCGGTCCCGCGGCTTGGGAGTCTCGTTAAGTCTCGATAGAAAGAAGGAATGCATGGTCATGTTGAGAAAGGACTGGATAGACTGGATAGATCGAGTATACATGGTCATTGGGCAACTTGTCGATAAGGTATGGTCTTCTCGAGTGATCACCGGGGCACCGGGATCATTCGGCCCGGGAGAAGCGAGTGTGGCTCAAAGTAGGATGCTGGATGACCGCATGGGAGAGTTCGACCCTACCAGGCTAGCTATCCGTGTAGGTACAGGTCGATATCTCACGAGCCATGTCCAAGATAGCTTGAAATTGCTAGTGACCACTCATGTAGATGTGTCGGCAATAGCGGCACACCGCGTGTATGTCTTTGGATTGGGTTTAGAACTGGAATCATGTCTAGTCGGTAACACAATATCTGGGCCTAAGATTGGGCTGCAGCATACGCACCGTGCTTAGCACGATACTTGGCATCGAGATGTCCATGAGATCGATACTAGGTTTGGCAAGTCTTGTCTAAGTTGGTTCATGAGTCAAATAGAAAGACCGCTAGGCGGTAGCATGGATAAAGTCTTGATAAGTTGTGAGGCGCGGCCTCAATCTTGAAGCACGGACAAGTCTAAGCAAAGTCTAGAGGCACGACCAACATGATTCGTTCCCCCTTGACGTCGCTAGCACGAGAATTGGTCTAGTAGGCTTGAGTTTAAGTAAAGGTCTTGGCACGGCCGAGTCTGGGTAAGTTGCTCATCAACGTAGCACCGTCTTGAATATGTCTAAGTTGTGAATATAGTGTGGCACGACCCTGCCGTCCCGAGTTGAAGTTTGGTCAAGTACCTAGGCGATGAGGCACTGCCTCGATCGAAATACACGTTGGTATTGTTGTACGACCATGTCGTTGCATGTCGAGTTGGTTAGACGTCAAGTCTTAAAACTGATCCTAAGGCAAGACTAGAAAGACAATTGAAAGGGTTTAAGCTGCACAAATTAAATGAACGTGTCGTTTATGTATGGGTGGAAAAGAAGCTCACTCCACCAGTACAGTTGAGTACTGACACCCACACAGTGTTCATGTGCAGGCACAGGTAGAAGCTCGTGGCACGGAGCTCGCTTGGATGCGTCGAGGCACGGAGTTCCTTGGCGACTCGAAGCGTGCGGCTGCATGGATTGAAGACTTATACAGGACATATTGTATGGACATTGCCTTCCGAAGTTTCTACTGACATCGAACATTGTATCGAGAGATGAGAGAGAGCAGAGTGAATTGTAAATGAGAGAAAAGTGAGCACGAGAGACTTGTAATTCGGCCTTGCACCCACAAATGTAATCGTGTATTCAATATCAATAAAAGAGTTTCTTTTGAATGACTTGTGTTCATGTGTACTTGTTTTCAAATTTTCGCTGCATATTCAATGTATCTGCTTGGGACTTCTGTGCAACGACCCCGTCGCCACCGCTGTAATCGGCCGTTATGGAACCTGCCTTGCACGAATACAATCTAGGCTCGTGCGGCATCACGCCTTAGCGAGGACGATCGCTCCTACGGGAGCGGGGCGTGTCAGCAGCTAGGATTCTTGAGGATGAGAAGGTGGCCGTTGTGTGCCTACAATTATTGGACTTAGCCCTCACCTGGTGGGCGATGCTAGTAGTGGGTTTGGCGATGCCTGTCTTATAGGCGGTATTCAGGAACAAGTTCTAGACGAAGTATTTTGACGCAGTAGCTCGCTATGATCTACAAACGAGATTCACCAATCTTAAGCAGATGGGAAGGATGGTCGATGGATATGCGGTCGAGTTTTCTAGGCTTAGTCGATTTTCTCCCACCTTGGTGGCAACCGAATTGAACCGAGCCCAGCAATTCCAACAGGGACTTCACCTATAGATCATTATATCCGTGGAGCAGTTTGAGCACCAAAAGTTTGATGTCATCTTGTGAGCAGCGAAGAGGCATAAATATACTTCATAGAGTATTGTAGATAGAAGCGGAGGAAGGAAGAGGTCCCATGGACAGATGTCCCAGTCATCAGCACCAGCCCCGACAGCTAGGGCTTTGACTATTGGAGCTCATATGAGGGCGACCATGGTTTTGTCGGTTCAGCACTCGACACCGACGTATCCTCAGCAACAGAAGCAGAAGCAGTCTTCCATAATGGACGGCACTCATTGTGGAAAGCCAGGACATGTAGTATCAGAGTGTCGCAGAGCACGGAGATTGTGCTTGGCTTGTGGGGCATCGGACCACAAGATAGGGTTCTGTCTGAATAGAGCCAGTTCATCGTCATAAAACCTAGCCAGTCCATCGGTTAGGGGTCCAGCACCAGTGCAACAGCAGTACCAGCCTCCGAGGCCATTGCCACCTCAGGTTCAGCAGTATGCCCAAGCTCAGATTCAGAACAGGCAGATAGGTCACCAGCAGAGGGGACCAGCACCAAGAGGACAAGGTCAGGCTATGGCTCTGATGGTAGAAGAAGAATTAGCATCAGGTGAGGTGGTGGCAGGTACCATTCTCATCAACTCTTTTCCAGCATCAGTATTATTTTATTCAGGTGCATCGCATTTATTTATGTCTGCACGATTCGTAACACAGATAGGACTGGAGTCCGAGTCATTATCAGTAAGGCTCAATATACTTACTGGTAATGGTCTTGTGGAAGTAGATAGAGTCTATTTCTCGTGTCGAATCGTAGTTAGCGGTAGAGAGTTTTCTGCTAGATTGATAGAATTTTCGATGGCCGACTATGATGTGGTCCTAAGAATGGATTGGTTGAAGGATCAATATGCAAGAATAGACTGCCATATTGGCAGGATTATTTTTGGTATTCCAGGCGAACCAGAGTTTTTATTTTCCAGTGCCGAAGTAGAACCTTCTCCACCAATCTTGCGGATGGCAGTAGCAGTAGCAGTTCAATTTTCCAGAGTAGTAGAAGAGTTTTCTGATGTATTTCCCGAAGAGCTTCCAGGCATGCCCCTAGAGAGAGAGATAGAGTTCACCATTGATTTGCTTCCAGAGATGGCACCAGTGTCAGAGAGAGTCTACAGAATGGCGTCTTTAGAGTTAGAGATCTTGTACAAGATGATTTAAGAACTTAGAACCAAGGAATTCATTCGTGCTAGTGGATCACCTTGGGGAGCCCCGATACTTTTTGTGAAAAAGAAGGATAGTACGTCAAGATTATATGTTGATTATCATACCTTGAACTCTGTAACAATCAAGAACAAATATCCTCTACAAAGGATAGATGACTTATTTCATCAGCTCAGGGGAGCGACAGTATTCTCGAAGATTGACTTGTGATCAGGGTACCATCAGATTAGAGTAAGAGAGCAAGACCTCCAGAAGACAACATTCAGATCTAGATATGGGCGTTGGAAGTTCCTTGTTATGCCATTTGGAGCGACCAATGCACCAGCCGTATTCATGGACCTCATGAATCGTATCTTCATGCCTTATTTAGATCAGTTTGTGATAGTGTTTATAGACGACATCTTGGTCTATAGCAAGAGTGAAGCGGAGTATGAGCAGCATCTCCGAGTGGTCCTTCAGATTTGTAGAGAGCACCAGTTGTACGCGAAGTTCAGTAAGTGTAAGTTTTGGCTTGACCGTATATCGTACTTGGGTCACATCATCAACAGAGATAGAGTGGAAGTGGACCCCCAGAAGATAGTGGCTATAGAGACATGTCCAATACCCAGTACCATCGTAGAAGTTCGAAGTTTCCTAGGATTGGTCGGCTATTACCGACGATTTGTGTCAGACTTTGCTCGAATTTCAGCGCCCTTGACTCAGTTAACCCGCAAGGATGTACAGTTTGCTTGGACAACAGAGTGTCAGAGTTCATTTGAGAAGTTGAAGCGAGGCTTGATGACGGCACCCATTCTCATGCTTCCAAATGGGACTGGAGGATTTTCAGTCTATTGTGATGCTTCCGATAAGAGATTAGGATGTGTCTTGATGCAGTATGGTAAGGTAGTAGCTTATACATCACGTCAGCTTCGTGATCATGAGAGGAATTATCCAACCCATAACTTAGAGTTAGCAGCGGTAGTTTTTACACTTAAGCTATAAAAATATTACCTGTATGGAAATCGGGTGGACCGAACACAAGAGTCTTAAGTATGTGTTTACCCAGAAGGATCTCAACATGCGTCAGAGAAGATGGCTAGAGCTACTTGTGGATTATGACATCAACCTGCAGTATCATTCCGAAAAGGCGAACGTAGTAGCAGATGCATTGAGCAGAAGAGCTGGAGTTTATTTCCTAACTATACAACCAGAGTTATTAGCAAACTTTTAGAAGATGGGGATAGAGATAGTTCTCCCTACCAATGTGGCATTGATAGCCAGTATGCAAGTTCAGTCCAGTATAGTTGAGAGGATCAAGATGGCACAATCAGCAGATTCCAAGCTACAGTGGCTCAGGGCAGAATGTGAAGCAGGGCGAAGACCCGAGTTATACATTCACGAAGATGGTACACTCTGTTATGAAAGGCATCTTTGTGTACCCAGTGGTGATATCAAACATAAGATCATGGCAGAGGCTCACAGTTCTCAGTATTCAATTCATCCCGGTGGCACGAAGATGTACCGAGACATCCATCAGTATTTCTGGTGGAATGGCATGAAGAGGGAGATAGCCCGGTTTGTCTCCCGGTGTTTAATTTGTCAACAAGTTAAAGTTGAACATCAGAGACCAGCTGGACTTTTTCAACCGTTACTAATCCCAGAATGGAAGTGGGAGCATATAACCATGGACTTCGTAACTGGGTTACCTAAATCCCCGGCTGGCAGGGATGCTATATGGGTTATCGTTGATCGTCTCACGAAGGTAGCTGATTTTCTCTCCTTCAGAATTGGTCAGTCGACGGATCAGCTGGCAGAGATATACCTCATGCAGATTGTCAGGTTGCATGGAGTGCCAGTTAGTATCATATCAGACAGCGATTCAAGATTTATATCACACTTTTGGCGGAGTCTTCAAGAGAGCTTGGGGACTCGTCTCAAGTTCAGTTCAGATTATCATCCGCAGACAGATGGTCAGTCGAAGCGTACGATCCAGACTCTTGAAGATATGTTGTGGTCTTGTACACTTGACTTCGGTGGTTCGTGGGAAGATCACCTGCATCTAGTAGAGTTCTCATATAATAATAGTTTTCAGGCCAATATCCAGATGGCATCATTTGAGGCATTGTATGACAGAAAGTGCAGATCACCTTTAGCCTGGGATGATGCCGGCGAGAGACAGATGCTTGGTCCAGAGATGGTTACGCAGACTATCGAGGTGGTCAGGTAAGTCAGAGATCATTTTCGAGTTGCGCAAGATTGCCAGCGCTATTGGGCCGATTCTCATCGACGTCCTCTTGAGTTTTCTATTGGCGACCACATATTCCTTAGGATCTCGCCTATCCGTGGCATCATTCGATTCGGCGTACGGAGAAAACTTAGTCCGAGGTATATAGGGTCGTTTGACATTCTCGAGCGAATAGGTGATATAGTGCCCCTTCCCGCTCAGTCAATCGAAGGAATCGAAACGTCGACGGCATTCGGACTTAGCACGCAATGGTGACTTGAAGGCCCGCTCGGTCGAGGCGACTCCTCGCTCAGGTGGGGTAGTTTCGGTGAACTTGCCTCATCTTATCCGTCACATAATAAATTGTATGTTTTCAAATACACAAGTAGGCTTGATAATAAAATAGACGAATCCGCATATCTAAGGGAATAATCCCAAGTCGGGTCAATTGAGTTAGAAAAGGAACAAGGTCCCACGATCGGCTTAGAATCGTTGCACGAGGGCTTTCAAAATAACACTCGTCCCTTCATCCCGTGGCTTTGGAGAAGGAAGTTGGTTAAGTTGTCACCAAGTTGGAATTAGCCTAAGCAATAGGCGTCTCCCACGTAAATGCTCGATAGAGCATGCATGCTTCCCCCATGCAAGGCTTGGCATAGCCTTTGCTCGTCCCTCGGATTAAGTTGTAGGTTTGATTAAGTTAGGCAAAGTTATGTCGATCGACCTAAGACATTCCAAGTACTGTTTCGCTCTTTTTGCGGTTTGTCAAGTTAAGTAGTCCCACGATCTCAAGGCCCGTCGACTTGGACAGGACTGTCGCGTAGAGAACAGTTGGCTTAAGGCACGATGCACGCACTTAGTGTTTAAGGCAAGGACCATAATTGATTCAAAGTGAGTTTTGGAGAAAGGACTATCAAATATGCATTCATAAGTTGAATAAAATGATAGGGTAACATGAAAAGAATGCTCGCACCATGGGTCGTCGAGAGGTCTCAAGGAAAGAAGTCTTGAAATTGGTTTTGAAAGAGATGGTAATACTGAAAGAAGGATGACTATGTGAGACGTCAGTTTGAGTCGAGTCTTGCATGGTCATGGACAACTTGTCGACAAGGGCGATGGTTCCTCGAGCGGCAACCCGGGGCCACGGGACTGACTCGGCCTAGGAGGAAACATGGTATAGTCGTGCATAAGATTTCAGCATAGGTTAAGCGGGGACTTGCAACGGAGCTAGCTACTTGCGTTGAAAGGACCCCGATTAACAAAACTATACGTCCAGGATAGCTTGTGATGCTAGTGACCTTTTATATAGATGGGTCGACATGGCGGCAATCCGTGTGTGTGCCTTTGAATCGAGTCTAGTTGAATGTGTGTACGGTTGGAACACGATGTTTGGGCCTAAGATTGGCAAAAACGTAGGCGACGTGCTTTGGACGAGATGTGGCGTCGAGTCTTAAGTGTTGGCATGTAAGTTGCATAAGTGGTATTTGGGTCATTTCGAGTTTAAGTAAGGAATCGCCGTAAGGCAAAGTTGGTCGAGTGACACTTAGTTCACAAGTCTTGATGGGTCAATTGATGATTAAGTAGAAAAGGGTCGTGAGGCAGCGATATGGTTAAGTCTCACTGAGTTGTGAGACACGGCCTCAATAAGGACTTATAGCACGGTCACATGTGAATGGAGTCTGATCGCGTAGTTGCGTATCTGATTATGTGTCGAAAGGCAAACACGACTTGATAGGTTAACGTTGTTGGCACGAGATGGTCTAGAGACACAAAATAGGCCAAGGCGTCTGTCCTAAAACTGATCCTAAGGCAAGAGTAGAAAGACAATCATAAAGGGACTATGTTGCACAAAATAAATCAAACGTATTGGTTTTGTATGGGTGGACGAGGAGCTCATTCCACCAGTACAGTTGAGTACCGACACCCATATAGTTTTCATGTGCAGGCACAGGTAGAAGCTCGTGGCGCGGAGCTCGCTTGGATGCTTCAAGGCACGGAGTTCCTTGGCGATTCGAAGCGTACGGCCGCATGGAGTCAAGACTTATGTAGCTCCCCTTTCCGGTAAATTTTTTTTGAATATTTTTTTATTTTTATTTAATTTAATTGATTAAAATGGTGAATTATGAATTTATAAATAATTATTTAGTTAATTATTACGGTAGGTGACTTTAGCCATAGTTGAGTTTTGGAGCACAAGACGACTAGGAATTATGGCACGGATAGTGCAGTAGCGTGCTTTGACTAGTGTTTAGCCATGGTAGGGGAAAGCCAAGCCAAATGAGTGTCCTAACTAGGAAAACCAGTTTAAGTTGCGACTTAACCCCCACCGATGAACTATTTAATTATTAATTAAATATATTGATCTTAGATGACCCGATTGTACCAACTTAGTCCGAACTAGGCCCGAACCAAATCCCAGCCTATGTAGGCATGTAGTGAGACCAAGGACGTCCATGCAGATGTACTTTCTGTATATGCCATTATTTTTGTACCTATTTTCGAATGGGGAAAGACTCTGTAAATATTTATTGTATATTCATTATATGGATATTTAATATAAATAGCATTTAATAATAATTATATGATTCTCTGGGGCAGAATAAAGTGTGTGTATATTTAAATATATAATATATTACTATTCTATTTTAGTTGCCATTAGGGCCAGTGTTATCAATAATATTATTGTTACTAAATATAGTCATTTATTATTATTGGTTACTTTATGTTATTAATTGATGGACATATAGGTATAAATTACATATGAATGGGCTCTATATTAAGAATAGACAAATGTAAGGTTTTGTTTAGATTTTATGGAGGGTAATATATTTATATATATTTTGTGTGCATATAGATAAATATCGGTATATATATATATATATATATATGACCATATATATATGGATATATGGAAAAAAAAAAAATAGATATAAACTATACGTATATATATATTTGATTATATAGGCCTATATATAAGCTTTTATAATTTATATATATATATATATATATATATATATATATATATATATATATATATATATATATATATATATATATATATATATATGTGTGTGTGTGTGTATGCGTGAATACGTGTATACGTGTATACGTATATATAGGTGACAAGATATATGTATGTAAGCATATATGTATATAGATATATATACATATATATATATATATATATATATATATATATATATATATATATATATATATATATATATATATATATATATATATATATATATATATATATATATATATATATATATATATATATATATATATATATATATATATATATATGTGTGTGTGTGTGTATGCGTGAATACGTGTATACGTGTATACGTATATATAGGTGACAAGATATATGTATGTAAGCATATATGTATATAGATATATATATATATATATATATATATATATATATATATATATATATATATATATATATATATATATATATATACTTTAGTAGTAAAGAAGAATAAGAAGCAAACCCAGGCTCGGCTGAACCCGAGCAGGCCTTCTCCACCACACTCCCCAAACTGGCCCATATCCTAAGGCCCACACCCAGCCAAGGCCACAGGCCATGTGTGAATCAACACAGTTCCTGGCCGAGCGGAACACAGCACCCGTATGTAACAGTACATATAATTACGATAGTTCGATCGAGAGGAGTTTCGAATCAGCCAAAACCCTAATCAACTTCACCCTATACCTGCCACAAACGACGGCGACCCCCCCCCCCCCCCCCCCCCCCCCCCCCCCCCACGCGCGCGTGCACGCGCCGCCGAGTGCCATGGCCGGCCGGGGCTGCCGCAGCGTCGCCGAGACCGCGCACGCGCGCGACAGGACGAAGAAACGACAGCGACTCCAGGTACTCAAGTTCTCCCTGAGTTTTCTCCCTGAATAGTTAATCATTCTTCGAACCGTAAAATGTTTCGTAGAGCCTAGTTAACCCTCTTTAACCCTGCTCTCGTAGAAATTATCTCTACTAGATTATATCGGACAAGAAATTATCGTAAAAATCCCGAGAAAACCCTTAGGATGCAGAACACAAACACAGTCCAAGCATCCACGTTGGAGGATCGTTTCCGATTAATCCAGCCCCATATTAGAAATTCTAATTGAACATGTTTTTAGAGAACATATAGGGGATCAGAAACCATTTTGTAGTTCTAAATTTCATAAACCATGTACAGTTTAAACCATTCTTGAAAACTCGAAAAAACCTGTTTTCGAAATCATAAAATCCTTCCACACGACGTGCGTCCCGCCATTCCGGGCGACGTGGTCGCACACCGTAGGCATCAAAAGCTGCGTAATAGTTTCGTGGCCATGTGGGCTTTGACGGAATTCAAATTTGTCGCGTGTGCGCGACGAATTTGATGCGTATCCGTCGAAATTCCCCGTATCGTGCACTTTGCAAATTCTTCAATTACTTTGTGCACGTTCTTTGGATCGAGACAAAACTTACGCCATCAGGACCGTATCATTTTTCTGGTCCTGTGTGCCAAGTTTGGTCCGATTCTGAGACCGTTGATAAAATCACCGTTTTGCGGGCCCCATGGTCCCACTCAACGGGCGATTTTGTGCACGGCCCGCCGGAATCTAACTTTGGACATACGGTTGGATTCGTATCGGAAAACCGGATCCGTAGACATATAGTTTGATGACTTTAGAGACCATTGACCCTGGCACATTTTTCGGTGCAAAGCGGGTCCAACGGCGGACATCATTTTTGTCCAAAATTACCGTTTTGCCCCTGTGTCCAGAATTGGACTTAAGGACAGACAATTCTAGCTAATTTGACTATTCTGAGAATGTTGGCGATGTTTGTTTCAGCTTTCGGAGATAGTTGTGATATTTGGACTTCTTGGCTTAGCAGTGGACTAGTTTATTATTGTATCTTCGCGCTTCCACCAGGCAAGATACCTTGCCTTCCTCTACAGTTTATTTACATGCCTATTTTATTATTATTATACAATTTTACTAGTTGATATTTGACATGAGATCTGTACATCGGACATGCTAGTATATATATAGTGCTCTAGTTGTTCATGATCTACATGCTTATTTAGTCCCTATATCTTTATATGTTATAAGTTAGTTATTTCAGTTCTTTTGATTTACATGCTTTACTTTAGACAGTGTTTACTGGTTTATTAGTCGTGCTCCTTTATCGTTATCATGCTTGACTGTATGTCGTGGTTCTACCGGATTGGTTCCCTCCCGTACCGTGTCGTGAGTCGCATCGTGCCATAGGATGTATAAGTTATATCGGAACTGCTTTACCTCCTTGTCTTGAAATCTTGAAGCTAACCTGCGAGCCCATATTAGAGGCGAGGGTTAGTAGTTAAGCTAACTTGCGAGCCCACACCAGGGGCGAGAGTTAGTAAGCTAATCCGCGAGCCCACATTAGGGACGAGGGTTAGTAGTATTTGGTTCACACCTGCGAGTCCACACTAGGGACGAGGGTGAGGCTAGCCTGCGAGTCCACACCAGGGACGAGGGTTAGTAGTTATTGGTCTACGCCTGCGAGTCCACACTAGGGACGAGGGTGATGCCTGCGAGTCCACACTAGGGACGAGGGTGAGGCTAGTCTGCGAGTCCACACCAGGGACGAGGGCTAGTAGTTGTTCAAACCTGAGAGTCCACATTAGGGGCAAAGGTTTGAGTATTCGATTGGTTATCCTTTGACATCGTGATATCGTGTTCTATTGTTCCTATCCAGCAGTTCGTTTAGGCGTAGTGGTTCTTCCAGTCGTGTAGAGTCGTATTTTCGTACTGATTGGTTTTTTCCCGTTTATTTCCTGTACTATCTTTATTGCATGATAAACTGCTAGATAGGCATATTTTTATGTATCTTGCTATGTCCCCTGAGGATCTGATGATCTCTTTAGGTTTAGCGATTGCATGGAGTTAGCTAGTGGTTCTGGATGACAGACGTGATGGTTCGCTTGCGGGATTCAGGTATCGTTATTGTATTTATTATCCGCTCGTGCTCTCATATATTATCATGAGATATCATGTTTTTTTGATTCAGTTTAGACTCTTGTTATTTTCTTTAGAATCTTATCGGATATTTATGCTAGTGGGCTGCAGACCACGACCCATAGTGTTCATTCATGTTTCGTATTCTTATTGTGGACTGAGATATAGATTGTTTGCCATGATTTGGCAGCTTACCCTAGCCGTGACAGCGTTTACGTATTTGGGTTGGGCTGGAATCCGCTCAATGCGTAGCTGGCTTGCTCACGTTCTCGCATCCAAAAAGCGGGTGCGGGTCGTGACAACTTATACGGGACATAATGTATGGACGTCGCCTTCTGAAGCATCCGCTGGTTTAAGACTTGTATTGAGAGATGAGAGAGAGAGCTGAGTGACTTGTAATGTGAGAAGAGTGAGCTTGAGTGACTTGTAATCTTGGCCTTGTGCCCTATTGTAATCCTTGTTTCAATATCAATAAAATGCATCTTTTGAATAACTTGTGTTTCATTCTAAATTTCTGCTGGCATATTTAATGTCTCTGCATGGGACTTCTCTACGACGACCCCGTCGCAGCCGCTGTAATCGGCCGTTATGGAACCCGTCTTGCACGAGCGCAAACTAGGCTCGTGCGGCATCACGCCTTAGCGAGGACGATCGCTCCTACGGGAGCGGGGCGTGACATAATGGTATCAGAGCACGGCTTTACATCCTTGGACTTTCGATTGAATTCTTTAACTTCGTTGTTTCCGCAAACTTTGTTGCTTCCGCAAGTTGTTATCGTTGGTGCGCTCTCTCTCAAATGTCCAACGGGATGTCCATATAATAAGTCTATATATTTTGCAAAATGTAGAAAAACAGTTTTTGACAAGAAACAAAAAGATGGTTCGCGTAGGCACGATTGGCTAAGTCGGGCTGGACATATACACCAAAGTTGCGTTGACCTTAGAAAAGTCGAGTACGGGATTCAAAATTGCGTCAAACTCGATTTAGTAAGTGAGATGACAATCGATAGGGGTGCTATCGAGCGACGTTATTATCGTCGATGCGATATAGATAAGCGTGCTTAAAATTCGAAGAATAATTCAAGCAAAAAATTTAGAGAAGTTGATTTTGATTCGAATGATAGTTTTGAGGATTTGTCAAATGACTTCATCCCTGAGTGGTGTATACGATAGCCTCAGGGATGTCGATCGATCGATTGAGGATACGGGATGTCGATGAGTCTATCAGCAAGCGTCGCACGTATGCAAAGCCGTAGATTGAGTATCGTTGAATAAGTTTTAGTCTTGAAGTTTGACGAGTTGATTCGAACAACCTAGAAATTGATGCGCACGGAACATGCACGAGATTGAGGATTGTGCGAAGTATGAAACACGAAAATAATTGAGTAGGTGAAATCAAATCGAGAAAAAGTTAAGGTGTAACGAACGGATGAATTGATAAAGTAAATCGATAGGTGGATCGTATAGAAAAAGTTAGCACGATGGAGAGATAGCGTGCATGAAAAAGTTAAATTTTGAAGTTACGCGAATGACTCTAAGGATTGAATTGAACATTGCTCGATGATTTGAGTTAGCAAAGGAGTGATGTGAATTGAGAGAATACGTTGGTCGATGACTTAAGATAGACGGGTAAACGATACGCAAATTTAGGTTTGAGAAAATTGATGTTGTAAATGATTCAAGGGATAATAATCGAACTTGAATTTGAATGTCAAGGAGATTATCCAGTCGGACGATAGCACATTCGTACGACTCGAAATTGGTTGCAAAGGAAGATCGTCAGGTTAAGCATATCGTCAATGGTATTGAGGCGTATCAAAGATCGATATGCGATAACTCGGGGGTACTCTGACTCGGTGAATGACAATCGTACAAGAGTTATTGTTCGGCTGGATGCTATACTTAGGATTTTGATTGAGATGAATGTTGGACGAAAATGATTGTGTCTTGATGGTTACATGGATAACCATAGCGTCGACATTCTTGTCTTGCGCAAGCGTAACTCCAGCCTCACACATGCGTCGTGTCAGATTTGGGGTGATCGTTCTGCTTGAGCACTGACATGGTGATTCATGTCGCGGGAATGATCGAACTCAGAAAATTAGGACGCAGCAACTTTGATTGTCTCAACTTGTTGGTTTGATGCGAAGAAAAATTCGTGGATGTTTGGACTTACGATTGATGATTGAGTAAACTTGAGGATTGAATAGATCCAATCTATGTATCGAGAATAAATTAGTCTAGACATAAAACAAGAGTTACGTCCCGATAAGGATGATTATCGCACGGGAGTGTGCATGGTGATTCATGCCCACCGTGGATAATCTGACTCGCGTGAGATCGGGGCACAACATATTGTTAAGTTAGACGACCTCATGATCGAATACGTGAATTGGGATGAATGACTTAGGAAATATGAAATGTGAATTATGGTTTAGCGATGAATTATGTCATAGCGTGCTTGACTTGGAAGGATTGATAGGCAGATTATGTCGAACGTGTTCGAAGAAATAGACTATGTGAAATGGCTTGATGAACGAGTGATATTGATATATCAAGGAATTGGTTGAAACGTGAGTTATCGTAGGATGGATTTGCTGAATGACTCAGATCTCGTACGACGAAATGTTGGGATGTTTGTGAATCGATGCTCGATGTTTAGAAATCAGAGTGATGCGAGCTTGGATAGAAAACCGTACAATCAACTTGGTTTGACCTTAGGATGGGGTCAGTATTGATATTGTTGTTTGGGAACTATGATTCCATTACTGACGGATGACTTTAGCCTAAAGACATAGCCTAGCGGTTAAGCAGACGTCCCGGTGCGGAGAGATAGGAATTATGGAGGCACCGCTCACGAGGCTCGGTTGACATTCATGTATATCAGGGACGCTTGAATATGTGTACGATCCGACTCGAGTGGTGATGGCGGATTCTCTATCACGAGGCTTGGCTAAAATGCATGTATTTTGGGGATGCCTAAAATATGTGCATGATCCGACTAAGTGATACATTGAATCAAGTGAGAATAGAGGAATAGAAAAGTATCTAGGATATTGAAATAGTTTCGAAGAATGAAAAGTTGGAGTTTGATAGTTGATTTGAGATGAAGCTAAATGTTGGTTGATTGGTTAGTATGCCATACGACTAAGTTAGCAATAAGCATGAGTGTGGCTCAGATTGAGAGAATACCTAGGCGAAGTCTGCGCGCGAGAGTCGTTGAATATCGAGTGATAAGTCAATAAGTAAGTACTCAGTTAGTTTCGAGGATAAAACTTTTTCTGAGTGGTGTATGATGTAGTTCCCCGTCCCGCTCAATCAATCGGAGGAATCGAAACGCCGATGGCGTTCGGACTTAGCACGCAACGGCAACTTGAAGGTCCGCTCGATCGAGGTGACTCCTCGCTCAGGTGGGATAGTTTCAGTGAACTTTGCCTGTTCCGATCGGAACAGCAAGGACTATGCCAAGTTGCCGTTTCGGTGAACTTTGCCAAGTCCTTGCTAAGTTGGCAAACTGTTCCGAGGGACGAGCAAACGGCAACTTGGCAAAGTTTACCGAAACGGCAACTTGGCATATCCTTAGCACGCAATGGCAACTTGGCATAGTCCTTGCTGTTCCGCTCTTTCTGCGGTTTGTCAAGTTAAGTAGTCCTACGATCTCAAGGCTCGTCAACTTGGGCAGGAGTGTCGCGTAGAGCACAGTTGGCTTAAGGCACGATGCACGGACTTAGTGTTTAAGGCAAGGACCACAATTGATTCAAAATGAGTTTTGGAGAAAGGACTATCAAATAGGCGTTCATAAGTTGAATAAAATGATAGGATAACATGGAAAGAATGCTCACGGCCATGGGTCATCGAGGGGTCTCAAGGAAAGAAGTCTTGAACTTGGTTTTGAAAGAGATGGTAACACTGAAAGAAGGATGAATGTGTGAGATGTCAGTTTGAGTCGAGTCTTACATGGTCATGGACAACTTGTCGACAAGGGCGATGGTTCCTCGAGCGGCAGCCCGGGGCCACGGGATCGACTCGGCCTAGGAGGAAACAGGGTATAGTCGTGCATAAGGTTTCAGCATAGGTTAAGCGAGGACTTGCAACGGAGCTATCTACTTGCGTTAAAAGGACCTCGATTAACAAAACTATACATCCAGGATAGCTTGTGATGCTAGTGACCTTTCATATAGATGGGTCGGCATGGCGACAATTCGCGTGTGTGCCTTTGGATCGAGTCTAGTTGAATGTGTGTACGGTTGGAACACGATGTTTGGACCTAAGATTGGAAGAAATATAGGCGACGTGCTTTGGCACGAGATGTGGCATCGAGTCTTAAGTGTTGGCATGTAAGTTACATAAGTAGGATTTGGGTCATTTCGAGTTTAAGTAAGGAATCGTCGCAAGGCAAAGTTGGTCGAGTGACACTTAGTTCACAAGTCTTGATGGGTCAGTTGATGATTAAGTAGCAAAGGATCGCGAGGCGGCGATATGGTTAAGTCTCACTGAGTTGCGAGACACGGCCTCAATAAGGACTTATAGCACGGTCACATGGGAATGGAGTCTTATCGCGTAGGTGCGTCTTTGATTATGTGTCGAAAGACAAACACGACTTGATAGGTTAATGTTGTTGGTACGAGATGGTCTAGAGACACAAAATAGGCCAAGACGTCTGTCCTAAAACTGATCCTAAGGCAAGAGTAGAAAGACAATCATAATGGGACTATGTTGCATAAAGTAAGGATGATATTTATGCGCGATAGCCACACTTGTTTGACTCATAAGGTATAATGTCTTCCTTATGCCTTATGCTCTTAATTCCTTGCTTGCATGAATGATTACTTGATTGACTGCTAGTCGTAGCTTGCTTATGATTAATATATATAGCATGCCCCGACATCTCTAGCCTCTTGATTAAATTTCGAGGAACGGAATTCTTTTAAGGTGGGTAGAGTTGTCACTCCCGTTTTTTGCCATACGTATTTCCAGTGTACGTATGCGGATTTCGACCCATATTTTATTTATTATATTTTCGTATTTCTTTATTGCTTACCTGGATGTATCTTGACTAGAGTTAACCTTGGGTTGGGTTGGTCCAACTTGACTTGCTTTAGATGGCTTGGTTTGGTTTATTTTGATGGTTGGTTCAACATGTTGAACCATCCCCTCTCTTTATAAACCCCAACTACTTTCTCTCTCTTCCTTTACTCTTCATTACTTCTTCTTCTTTCTCATAACTCTCTCTACCTACCAAGAAACTCTAGGCAAGTGCAACTTGCTTCATGGAGGAACCTAATTCTATTTGTTCCATTGTCTTTCTTACATGATTCTATGACACTTTAGAACTTGGCATTTTTCAATTTGGTGGATATTTTATTATAGATCTAAGTTTGTGTCATTTTCGGTTTTCTTGGGTTTTGATCTATCAAACTTACTTGTTTTCGAAAACTAAGTATTCCATGTGGTAGAGAATTTGATTCTACACAATTTTGACCTTTGAAAAGTTAGATTTTGACTTATTTTGAGAAGTTATGGCCAAAGCAAGTTTTGGACATCTTCTATGTTCATCTATTCTGGTTCTGGCAGGGACGATGAATAGTACCGTGCCGTCTGGCCACATAGTGCCTATTTTGTCTGTTTTATGTCCTATTTGGCTGAATTGTGGCCAGAATTTCTCCAAACTCCCAACATGAAAGTTATAAATCTTTTCCTTGGCTTCAAGAATATGTTACTAGCTATTTTATGCAAGTTTTTCTCATTCATGATAATGTAGGGATAGAACACGATAGTGGTCCGTCGTGGCGCACTTTTGACAAGCAACCTCGACATAAAATTCTTGGTAGTGGTCCGTTGTGACACACTCTTGACATGATAATTAACCTGACATGACATGATAATCTTGAACGCTGTTGCGATAGCTACCTGAACTTTCTAAGTAACTCTTGTCTTAACACCGTGGTTGATTCTCTTGGTTGTGTCTGTACGAGCTACATGTCTCATCTTGCATCATGCCTAGGACATAGATTCTTGATTACCACGGTCAGAGATTCATACTGAATCTGACTAGGGTAATAACTAGATTAACCAAGTAGTTCATAAAGAAATTTTCCAGCTACAGGCAGTCTCATTATCTGGGCGCTTTAATTGGACTTGTAGCCTGCCGTCGAGTATGGCACATTTCCAGCACACAGTCATGTGTTGCACCCCCAAGTCACCTAATCCAACTCTCTCAACTTGCAATTGGATAACCTGGATTAAGTCCGCAGGGCTTATGGCTGGTGGAACATCTCGTTGCATCTTGTTAGTAACTAGGCTTGTGATAACCCTAGTTAGTTAAAAGTATCAAGCCGTACTTGTTGCTTGACCGTGATTGATGAATGGAGTCTAGTCTAGTCTTGTCTAGACAAGGCCAGTACATGGTTACTTCAATACGTTACTGTTTATGCTTTACTTTATCGATAATTGGTTAGAGACTAAGTTCTGTTCAGGTGAAGGGTTACAATCCGGTCCTAGTTTGGTTTACGGGCTGTAACTTGGTTACCGGAATAGTCCTTTAGTTATCTTATCGTTTATCACTATGTTTTCTCTAACTCATGTTTTTTGTTATCATTTATGTCTTTATGTGCTAATATGCTGGTTTTAGTTCTTAAGTGAAGCCTCCCTTGTGGCACTTGCTCTTTCTGGGGTCTGATCCAGATGGTTTTGTATGGCCAGATTTCGGAGTAGCTTTCAAGGATCTCCCAACCTTCCAGCCAGATGGTGAACACTAGACGCAATCCTGGCAACGAGTGGGTTTTATTTTGCTCTCCCACTCTGTTGTAAAATTATTCTTTTGAGGCGTTTAGCCGCCGAACAAGTGTTAGCTCGTGTTGAATACTTTACTTACTGTCTGCCTACCGGCTGTAACATGATTAACAAATCCTACGGTTGATCATGTATGACTGAAACTCTTGCTAGTCCTCACATTTTGTATGACTAGCTTCATGATCATCAGAATATGTAATGTTTGGAATGCCTTACTTTGTATATCTGATGATCTACTATCTTGTGACATGTACTTACTTGCTTGAGATTGAGACACTAGGCTTGTTCTTGACAATAAGAGACTGATGGCTTGTAAATAAATTCTCATGCATCTAGACAGTCGTGACCGTATGTCGAGGTAGATTACACTTCTATATACGTAGCTGGCTATGTCTGTCCCCCGCTTTCCAGTATTCTGGTTCTGTGGCGTGACAAAATTAATCCCGACCGTAGCTGACAAAGACGTACTGCCTCATCTTTGGCTCAAGCTTGGATCTCTCGTCCTTCGGTACATGCACGAAGGCCTTACAACCAAACACTCGCAGGTGATTGTATGACGACTCATTGTCGTACCATACTTTGTCAGGCACATCATCCTGCAAAGGAACACTCAAAAATAAATTAATAATATAAGCAGCAGTGTAAAGAGCCTCATCCTAATAACTGTCTGGTAAGTTTGCCTCTGATAGCAAACATTGTACCCTCTCCATCAGTGTCCTATTCATTCGCTCCACTACACCATTAAGCTGAGGTGTCTTGGGCGGAGTATTGTGGTGTCGTATCCCTTGCTCTCTATAATAAGCATCAAAAGGATCAATGTACTCGTCGTCGTTGTCTGACTGAACACATAGCAGCTTCTTGCCCGTCTCCCTTTCAACAGAGGCCTAAAACTCTTTAAAAGTGGGCAGCACCTGATCCTTGGTCTTTAAGGCATAGACCCAAACCTTCATGGAACAATCATCAATAAACGTCACAAAATAAGAAGCACCACAGATGGATTTTACCTTCATAGGACCGCAGATATCCGAGTGAATCAACTCGAGCAACGTCGGCTTCCTCGAACTTGGGTGACTTTAAAAAGATACCATATTTTGCTTTTCCGCCAAATAATGCGTACATCTCTCCAACTTTGTAGACTTTAGCCCTGGAATCACCTTTATGTTCACCAAGTAGCTCATCCCATTCTTGCTGATATGGCTGAGCTACCTGTGCCACAACTCAGTAGACGCATCATTAAGTGCGTTCACCTCATGTGTCCCATGTGCGCTCTCCTCCATATAGTAGAGTTCAAAGTTCTTGCTTCCTCTGGCAATCACCATCGAACCTCTGGAAAGCTTTCCCTGACCATTCCTGGAGAGATTAAAGAAACCCTCGTCATCCAACCTTCCAACCGATACCAGGTTGAAACGGATATCAAGGACATGACGGACATATTTGAGAATAAGAACTGCACCCGTCTTTGTCCTCACATGCACATCTCCAATGGCAACCGCCTACGACACATCCTCGTTGCCTGATCAACACTCCACAGTCGCTTGTCGTGTAAGTGGCAAATAGTGCCCTATTGTGAGATACGTGCGCTAAAGCACCTGAGTCCACCAGCCAAGAATTGTCATCGCAGACGAGGTTCATGACAACCTCATTACCTACGACGATCACATCGCCTCCATTTGCCGAGGTCGTCGATGTAGTGTTCTCACTTTGCTTTCCCTTATCGTCCCTCTTCTCTCTCTTCCAAGCGAAATAGTTCCGCTTGATGTGGCCCTTCTTGTCACAATGGTAATACTCCGAATCCTCGTACCGACCTTTGGACTTGCCTCTGCTCTTGTCTCTGCCACCACCTGGATCCCTGCTTTTGTCCCTTCTGCGGCTGTCTGAAACTAGCGCCTCTGGGAGGGATATGGATGAAGTGCCCTGAGAACGTCTTCGCATCTCTTCTTTCAATACCCTGCTCTTGGCAAACTCCAGACTGATCATGCCTTCCGGAGCAGAAGCGATCATAGATACTCGTACGGTCTCCCACGAGTCTAACAATGTACATAGCAACCAAAATTCTTGAACCTCATCGTCAAACTTAACTCCCATCGAGGATAATTTGTCAACCACGCCCTGGAACTCACTCATGTGATCAGTAATGAACGCACCATCTTTTTGTCGCAGACCCATCATCATCCGAATCATGAACAATTTATTTATCCCGGTCTTCTTCGCATACAAAGATTCCAGCTTATCCCATTGTGTCCTCACATGCTCAATACTGGCAACGTGATTATACACGTTCTCGTCAATGAACTGTCTTATGTATAGCTACATGTACACCTATATATGCTCGAAATTTTAGTCCTCGTCGGATTTACCATTGGGTCTCTCGAAAGCAAATACCGACAGATGCAACTTTTTGACAAATAACAAATCCTTCATCTTGCTCCTCCAGTAGTGATAGTTAGTACCATTTAGGTTTACCACGCGCACCGGCTTCGCGTCCATCTCTGCTTCCTGGTTTAACTGTCAACTCCTGACACTTTTCTGAACCCAAAGCTTTGATACCACTCTATTGGGAATAAAGTACGAAAACTGTTCCCCCAAACCAGAGAGTCCTGCGAGAGAACCGAGAAAAAGCACACAAATCAAAAATGCCAAACACAAATCGCAGACACAGATATTTTTGACGTAGAAAACCCAAATGAAAAAAACTACGGGACGATCGGAGTCCAACCCTGAAGAACCTCCACTAATGGAATAAAAAGAATACACCATCTACAAACTACTCCCGGTCCAAACGGATCACCACAACTCACTTGAAAGAAGAAAATTTGATTGTAGACTCCGGAGAACAAGAGATGTCGAAAAATTATTCGAAGCGATCTCTCATTCACAATAGTCTTCAATCCGTTTTCTCTCTCAAAAGTTGTAAAACATTATTGCTCCTCCTTTTTTCTGAGATATATTTTATGGGTGAAAACACCTAGTATATATAGCCTCAAACTCACAACTAATTGAGGTATTCTACTATATGTATGAATACTCAATCTAAATCATTGATGTATTTTTATTATATATAGAAATATCCAATCAAATCTATTGGAATATCTCTATTATATATAGGAATATCCAATTCGACTCCGGAGTATTTTTGACATAGGTTGGGAATCTCACCCACTCCAATACTAACATAGTAAAAATTTAAAGGGTATAATTGTAACTTTACCTATTCAAATTAATTATTTTACTATGCTGTGCATGATTCTCTTTTGTTTAATTATACGTGTAGAACGCTTACTTGGGAGTGTTTATGTGAAATTTTATGACTACAGAACATGGTTCTTCTTATCGGTAGGGATTCCTAGAAATTACAGAACATGCATTCTATAAGCACATTGTGACGCACCCTTGCATAGGAAGGATATGACGGATCTTGAAAAAAGAAAATTCATTGCGTCTGATTATTGGGTTCTATAAGCTAATACTTGTATAGAAATTTAGAGGAACGAGGGTGGTGGAAAGTATACAATATTTGGGCATTATAACAGTAGAAGAAGAAGACAGAAAAGAAAACTCTTTAAAATGTTATATTTCTCCAAATAAAAGAGAGCCATTGCCTCTACAAATTTTTTTACACTTTGCCATACACTCATGGCTACAACAAGGAGCTAACTTCTAAGCATCTTCACAGCTCAACCTCTGAGTCTCTGATTACCAAGTACACCAGATACAATATAATAGAAATCCACTACACAACAACGCTATCCACAATTTTTTTTTCTTTTTACAAATAATAAGACCGCATCTTGACGACTATCCTACTTGTCCACACTACCTACGTACCCCCATTCCGTGTAGACAGGCCGGCCCTCGTATAAGTCGAACAAGACTTGGGGTTTGAGCAACCCTTCTCTGCTAGGGCAACCTTCCAGGCTCAGCATGATCCCATCCAAGGTCAGGGTCAATGATGACCACCAAGACCAGTTGACAATATGGGTCAAGAGCAATCAAAATTAGTTTTAGAATAGGACAGCCTAACCCTCCGGGCTGGCCCTGCATTTAACTAACTGCCAAAAGCAATGGTAAGAGTGATGCTTATGCACATGCATTGGTTTCGGAATCTTTAAGGCAACTAGTTACTCAGGAAATTCGGTACCTAATAAAATTTACGGGTCTTTACGCACGCTGTATTGTATGCCATTTGGACTCATTACTTCCAATTTTTATACGCACATACCTACACCTCTCCTACAGTTCGATTCCAATACTGTCTGCCTAGCCAAAAAAGTTATACTTCTTCTTGTAAGAGCCAGCTGAGTTTGGTCTTTTGCTTCTTGTCTTTTGTTATGACAATTTGTAAGGCATGTGCTAGAAGAGCCTACAGTAACTTGGTAAACTTAAGAACAAGTATAATTTGAGTACACAATCATTTAGATTCCCAACAGAAGATGAGATACGTAAATGAAATAAGATGAGGTTTGAAATACTAGTATTGCACTGACTAGTGATTGTGAAAAGTTATTTGAATGTTGTGTTTATCGTGCTATCATCAATAGAGACAGATGAGTTAGATGCTAATATAGAATTGTAGAGAGTTTTAAGCAAGGTTTGCAGTATCGGTATCGGAATTGGTATCGAACCCTCCCTATGAGTATGGGGATCGACGATATCAGCAATATCGGCGGTTTCAGATAGGAGTATCGGATTTTTTGGGTATCCCAAAGCAAATAATTATTAATAAATTTAGAAAATATATATTTAGATAGTTAGGCATACTTTAAAGTATTTTCGTGTTGTTTCATAGTAGTTTTGAAATGGAATAAAATAATAGTCATCCTTGTTGATTGATTTACTTGCAATAGATTAAAAAAAAATTATTTACATGCTTTTACAATCTTATTTTGCTTTTACATCCTTGTTACTTTGTCTTTTTCGTTCAATTTTCTGTGCTGAATAGGCTGAAAGAAGGACTCCAATGTATTTTGTAAAATTATGCATAAATGTATAAAATATATTTTGTAAAATTTTAATAATATATTAATAAATATTTGTTTTTCGATACCAAACCAAAAAATTTAATACTCCGATCCGAAACCCCGATACTGCTAATGTTGCCGATCATGATATTCATAGAAAGCATCCGATACCCGATTCTAATACCGATATTGTGAACCTTGGTATATACATACACTACGGAATCCAAATGCTATTTTATAACACCGAGTTTCTCCAGAATGTCGGCAGAACTCAGCGGATATGTTAAAACCTTATTTTCCTAATATGAAGCATACCCTGTAAAACTAGAACACTTTCTTCACTTCTGCTTAATAGTAAATAATAGATTAGTATTTTCATAAAGACCTATGCATCATATAACTATGTGAAACAGGAAGCCTCTCATATTAAGAATCTTCAATATTCCGTTTGCAGACAGATATCGATCTGCGATCCTATGTTGCACGAATAGGACAAATACTGCCACGAACCACGGTCACACGGGACCCATTCTGGTTCTGTCCTAGTGTACATGAGAGTGTTCTTGTTATGCCAGATACGTGTCTGACACAGCACCGAGTTGGAGTGTGGGTTGTACTAGTCAGTTTATTGTTGTCAGAAAAAATGAGTAATTATTAGATGGTCCGGTCTCACCACGTGGCAATGGTGAATGGTGAGCCCGGCCACTAATTTTTTGACACTTGGCATAATATTTGGCATAAAAAATTTCAAAAAATTGTAAACAAAATATTTAATGTATAGAAATTCACTTGGCATATAATTAGAAAATTCTTTCAAAAACATTAAAAAAATTGACCTAGAAAATAATAGAAATGTAGTGATATAATGGATTATGACAAGTGTCAAGAAATTAGTGGCCGGACTTACCATTCACCATTGCCACGTGGTGAGACCGAACAATCTAATAATTTCTCCAGAAAAATGGGCTACATGCCAGAATCAGCAAGCATATTAACACCAGAAAAAATAATAATAATAATCAACAAGCACATGCTTCCCCTGTTTAGCCTCTAAAATTTACCTGTTGGAAATCATATAAATACATCTTCCAGGTCAAGATGGATGAATCACAAGCAAATTTGCACTTCAAATTCTTGGCAAGCCCATTGACAATTTATAAAGTGATATTGCTTCTAAAGAATTACACATTTGGCAAAGATAAGTTTGAGAAACTTGTTGGGAACGCAGTGTGACCCGAAAAAGAATTGGCTCATGAGGTACGATATTGAATGGGCCCATATGCCTTAAAAGAGAATTCTCGTACCCGATGTAGGACTAACTCTCAGAAATGAGATACGACCCAACAATCTCCACCCGACGTAACCATGGGCTCTGATACCATTTGTTGGGAACGCGGTGTGACCCGAACCGGAGTTGGTCCATGAGATGCGATATTGAATTGGGTCAATATGCCTTAAAAGAGAATTATCATGTAAGGTCTGAACCAATTTCAATTATCTACACCTCATGATCCCATCGTCTATCCGATGTGGGGCTAAATTACCAACTCCATTGTCACCCCATTTTGAACGCTCAACCGAAAATGAGATACGATCCAACAAAACTATTCGTCTCTTGTCTCTTAAAATTAAAAAAAAAATAAAAAAATAAAAAAGGCATGAAAAATACTACTCTAGATAGCATCTTGAACCTAATCGTCATATATAGGTGTAAAAATTATAGAAACAAAGAAATATCATACGAATAGCAAAGTCAGGTATGAAATATCAAGATTAAATATGCCGACTTTAATTTACATTCAAGATCAATTTTTCAGAAATATAAGATTCATATGACATTTCTTCACAGATAGCAATTAGAACCGATGAAAATTCGCAATTTACCAAGTACATCCTACATTAGCACAAATCTATAACTAGAAAAATCACGTAATCAAGTATCTATGGATCAAAAACTATTATCAGCAATCAGGGATATTAGAAGTTCGTCTTGAGTAATCTATACCTGTAGTCAAACGAATTCGATATAGTGTAAGATTTTCTCTTAATTTTTTTTTTTGGGACAAGACAATTAAAACAACAATGAAAAAAAATGTAGAATATATCCTGTAAAGAAAAAAGAAGAAGAATCTGAAACTAATGACAGCCAACAACTAATTAAACAACATGCACACAATCAAAACCACCATGGCGACCTAGTAACTGAGGATCAGTCTAAGTAAACGAATGAACACAATCATATTCATTGGTTTACTAGGTACTCTTGGTAGGGAGAATGTTGCCAACTAGTTTCTGTTTTACAAACACAGATATGTACGAGATATTGGCATTAGAAAATCTAAATCCAAATAAGTGAGTGATCCTTGATCAGAAGAAGGAAGAAGAGAAGCACATTTCTTACATATAACCATCGTTTGCAGTATCGGACGATACCGATCCGATATGGTCTATACCGATGCGGTTTGGTATGTCCCGATCCGATACCGACTGATACCCGATACTAACCGATACTGACATTGAGGTTCTCTTTTTCGGTCAATTCGGCAAACAAAAAAAATATTAAACGAAAAAGACCAATTCACAAGAATGTAAAAGCATAATAAGGTGGCAAAAGCATGTGAAAAAAACTTATCTATAGCATGCCAATCGACAAGGGTGACTATTATTCATTCAATTACAAAACTATTAAGAAATAACATATGAAATACTTAAAATTATACCTAAATGTGTAAAATATTTCTTCTAAAATGTTAATAATTTATTAATAATTATTTGCTTTTCGATACCAAAAACTATGATACTCTGATCTGAAACCGTCGATACTGCCAATACTATCAATATCGTGGATCCAGATATTCATAGGAATTGTTCGATACTGATTTCGATGTCCATACTTGATGTAACAATCAGCAATCAGCAATCAAACAAAGAAAAAATAAAAATAAAAAGGAAGTACCTTTGCTACATTTTGGTTTTTTACATCAATCAACAATAGATGTGTCTTGAGCCAAGACGACTTCTTCACATACCAAATGTCTCAGTCATTGCACCGTTCAAACCTTTGGTGAAATAAGCATATTCATAAAACAAATGCTCCGCTTCCTTTCCAACCAACCAATTCCTGAAGCTTCATATTTATATAAACTTAGTCAAATATAATACCAAGTCTCAGTTTATTCCAAAAAAAAAAAAATACCAAGTCTCAGTATCTCCTCTTGTTTTGTCCAAGTCTAATGCCAGTCTTTCTCAAAGTCAGAAATCTGCTCCTAAGGTCTTATTTGTTTGTCCCCTTTGTCCAAGTCTAAGACCACATATTATCATTATTAAGTAGTTTGGTTAGGTCTATAAAGTCTGTATACAACTTGTCTGTATGACAAAGCGTAGTGACAGGGACTTTAACATAGTATAACGATAAACCAGGCTCAGTCTCCTTGAGACATTTAAAGCGAGCTTAGCGACCCATAAAATGAATCTTCGACTTGAGGGGAGTGTGTGTGTTGAATGATATAACGAAAACTAAAAAGAGTTTTGGTACAGAGAAAGGAACTACACAACTTATAATATTAGATTTAAACTTTAGGGGACGTTTGGTAGGTGAATTTTTTTTATTCCAGGACAAATTTAAGTTGTGAAACATATTCCAGATTTGGTTTAGGTTATAAAAACTTATTTTTCGAAATTAAAAATATCCACATAAACTATTTGTCCACAAAATATGATAATCATCTCCCTTAAGAATAGGTGGATATTTTTTTGCCCGGGTTGGGCAAATTACGTTAACTATCCCTATGTTTTACACTTATTACAGAAACTACCCCTACTTTGAAACTAATTACGCGGACCACCCCTATAGTTTCTATTTTCTATAAAAATATAACACTAACTCTCCCTATGTTTTATAAAATTTCTAAAGGAGGGGTGGTGAGTGTAATTAGTTTCAAATAGGGGTAGTCTCTGTAATACTCATGAAACATAGGGGGGGGGGGGGTTGGTGTATTTATTTCTTTTCTTTTTTTTGTTCTTGTTTTTTTTTTCTTTATTTTTCTTGTTTTCTTCATTTTTTTAAATGCTAAGAACTCTTCAAGGTGTATAGTGGGTCCAAATAGCATGCAACGCAGCGTGCTATTTCGGGATCGAACCACGGAAAAGACGTGTATAGTGGGTCCAAATAGCATGCAACGCAGCGTGCACAAAGTTCCGTACGATATGTCGAACATCTCAAAAAAAAGTTATTGGTCCATATCAAGGTGCTAAGAATATTGCTAAATAGTCAATGCTAAGAACTCTTCAAGGTGTCCGGAAAAGACTCGGTCTAGTTACTCGGTTAGACTTCCTTAAAGGGGGGATTCATTTTATTCCCATGAGAACCTTAATCTACAACGACAGACAAACACAGTCAAATCAGCAATGGACAAGAGACTGAGGAATTGCTAACTGCTAATCGTGTCCTTCGTTTGATCTGTTGTACTCTACTAATTTCAATACGGATTTGGTAGAGCCAGGGGCTGTCTGGTCCAAGAAAGATTGTGCGACGGTCCAGAGTCCAAAGATTAAAGAAACATCAATATGAATGTATCTAAAATAGAATCAAAATGTATCGTAGACCAGCATTAACTCAAAACAGCTAGTTCTTAGTTCATTTCTGGATGACAATAATTTTTTTGTTATATATATTTTATTTTAGTTAAAAAAAAATTACATTACCTAATTATGGAACCATTTCATAAATTCGTCTCCATCCGTGAGCTCAGGTTGCCCTGGATAGAGCCACACGGTTGAGAAATTGATACACATGCATAGCTGGAATTGTTTTGTCGAAACCGAAGCTAATAAAAACTAATATGTATGTAGTATGTACATTCTCGTATTGTTCAAATATGTTTTGATTCGTATCCACAGAATAATTTTCCCAACTATTCTAGACCAAAATGCCCTCAGAACCAAATAGTATTCATGCAAGACAAGACCAGGTCAGGTCTATCCTCCCTTGGAAGACCTACTAGCGTACTTTGGATTATTGTGAATAAGGGTACCGGGTTTAAGATCTAATTAGAATTTGGATACTGAATTTGTCCGTTTTAAATTTTGAATACTTGAACTTTTTAGTAACATATTTGAGTAACGAAATTAGTTGTTATGTGTTGCTGTTATTTCATTGCAAAAAAATCAACTTCCTTCTAAACACTGTCCTACATCAATTGGACCATCCATCTTTGGACTGGTTATATTACTCCACTCCTATTGCTCCCTTGTGAGTTTGTGTCGGTAGCCCTATGAGCCACACGTGCGTATCACTGCTGCTCGACCCGGCTCGGTTCGGCACGCATAACTTGTGCGGCATGTACACACCCACATCTATGAACGCTGAATGCTGTTACGATTCTTTGGGTTCGAGTTGAGAGCTGAGACCCTTGAAAAGTTTTTGCTTCTCATTATTTTTTAGTGTTTTAGACTCACAAAATTTTGATTGGTTTTATGGCCTCCAACAGCTATTTTTAAAAGTTCCATCGTCTTCTTGAGCAATATAGCAACAAAATTCTGCTTCTTTTTCTCCTTCTAAAAACCCACCAGTCCAAACCTTTCATTCTCATTCCATCCTCAGCTGGACAAGATAAGCTCGGGACACTTCTTTCGAATGTGTGCAACGACGAGAAGCCGGTAGTATGAAAGTTTTGCCACTATGAGAACTCGAGAGTTTACATATAGACCGCAGATAAACTCTTATGACAGTATATTGTGCGTGACTTCCTCAGTGGCCGGTAATATTTATTTATTTATTTCATTATTTGGTTTCAGGTTTTTCAAAGAAAAAACAAAGATTTTTTATAACAGCTTTCATTGCAATATAAGCCTTATAATGTCCATCACTGAAATGTGTCCCTAAAAGATTATCCAAAGTCTAAGATAAACAAATAGTACCTAAAATTTAATTAGATTATAAATCGGGTAGACTTACAAAATACTCCACGTACTTCTTACATGTGAACCCAATAAAGTCGGTCTTAGTCAAGAATACCCTCCCAATAGAATGATGAACTTTCCACAGTCAATAAAAGCTTCTCTCTCTCTTCTAGACCAATGTGACAGCTTCACCATTTATGTATATATCATTCCTCAACTAACCAAGGCAATAATTACATCGATTTTGTGTTGATGCACCAAATAAACTAGCAATGGAACAGTACAAGAATTGTAGCGCAAGAAACCCCAATGCATACGCTCCCGCCAGCCCCTGCAGGAGGCACATCCACAGCTCCTTCCCCCACTACTTCTACAGCACGCCCGCGGCCCCCCCTTCCTCCCACAGCATATCCGCCTTCGTCGCCCTCTGCGAATCGCGGCTCGTGCCCGAGGTCGACGACGGCTTCGCCTCCGCCTCCGTCTCCGTCTCCGAGAATTACCACCACGTCCCCGCTGCTGCTCCTGTAAGCAGCAGCACTACTACCGTCGCGCCGCCGAAGGAGGCGACGACGGCGCGGCCTCTCAAGCCCCCGCCGCGGCTGCAGTACATTGCCAACATCCGGAGGAGCCTGCGCAACAGCATTCCAGCTGGCTTACGGAGGTCGTCTTTGCGGGGAGGAGGAGGAGGAGGAGGAGGTTCGAGAGCGCCCAAGCCCAGCAACAGCGGCGTCGTGAGGAGGAAGGATGGCGCCGACCCCTTCGCGGCGGCTGCGCATAAGGTGGCCGGGGAGGAGGACGCTCCCTGGTGCCGGCTGCCGTGGCGGAGGAACAGGAAGTCCAAGGTGGCGCGCGAGGCGGCTAAGGCGGGGGCGGCTGCTGCAGCGACCAAAAGTGAAGATGGGATGAACGATCAAGCGGAAGCTGCGACGAGCAAGAGTAGGAGGAAGGGGAGCTGGATACTTAGGATGTTGAGGACTGCTATAAAAGGGAAGGAGAAGGAGAGTAGCAGTGATTCAAAGAAGGAGGAGGAGGAGGAAGAAGAAGAAGATCATGCCAAAAATGGACAGTTGGTCGGACTGGTCAAGTGCACAACCGTAAGCAGGTACAGGAACACACACTATCATGGGTCTAGGGGTGGAGAAATTATTCAGTGGTCCGAGGTCTCGCTGCGCTCTCCTCCGGTAGGCATCATGACACAACAAAAGTGATATATCTGCTATTGGAAGAGAGCAAGGCATCATCACTACCACGTGATGAGGGCGAACCACCGAATAATTTCTCCTAGGGGTGAGCATTATTCGATTTTGGATCAGCACCGATCCTAATCGATCCGAACCGAACTAAATAAGAGATTCGGTTCGGTTTGGAAAAAACAAAATCGATTCGATTTCGATTTTGGCTTGTGGTTTCGGTACAAACCCGAAACTCGAATAAGTCTTAAGCAATTATTAAATAGTCACAATTTTATGCATATTTTATGATTAAAAATGTATATATTTATGCGTATATTTCGATAACAACAGATATATGTATGTATTTTAAAGCTCAACTTTGATAATTTAATAATTAGTCCAATTTTGAATCCAACTTTGAAACACAACAAATTATATATATATATATATATATATATATATAAATATATATATATATATATATATATATATATATATATATTACAATTTTTAATCATAATTCCAACTTTAGGTCCCATTCATTAAACAATAAAAGATTTAAACCGAATAAACTGAATTGGTTAGCGAATCGGTTCGATTTTTGTTATGGCTAATTTCGTTCAGTTTTAGATTTTTAGAGTTTTGATTTATTCAGTTTTGACTATTTTGATTTGGTTGAAACCGAACCAAGAGAACACTCACCTCACCTATAGTCTAGCCTTTTCAATTACTTTGGGTTCAAATAGTATTGTTTGTGCGTGTGATTAACTTATTTTTGTTGTTACTACCAGACGCAGGCGGGTTCTGGTGCGTAGGAGAACAAGTGGAAGCTTAAGACGAAGACAATTTTGAGCGTGTACGTGTCTAATGACTTGATAGAAAGTAGTTCCTTGACATGATTAATCAAACCATCGGATGCAATCAAAAGAGCGACTAAGGAAATGGTTTCTTTTGATAAACTGGAAGAACGTCGATCCTCAGATGCACGAGCAAATCAAAATCGGATCATGTCTGTCTATCCTTGATCGAGTGGAGAAAACTTTGATGCAGTAGGCTGTATCAAAGGTATGATACAGTCTCTGTATGACAGGTGGGTCCCTCCTCTTTTTTCGTAAATCGTGTAAACAAATATATATAGGGAGGCTCACCTGTCATACAGAGGCTGTATCAACTTTGATACAGCCTTCTGTATCAAAGTTTAGCTCTGATCGAGTACCTATGACTTGGACCAAGGCAAATTTCGAACACGTTGCAATAGAGGCCGTTGTCAAACTCTACCCGTGTGACGAAGGCTTTTGGACTCAAATTTACAGAGAGAGACCATAAGTAGAGGATTTCATGTCGGATGTTTTTCTGATGATGGACCTGTACACATGGTTAATTTGATGATATTCTTAATTTGGAAGGAAAGAAAAAGATTTAAATTAGTGCCTACTGTTTTCTTGTTGAATAAGCATTGGAAGGCATGGCAAGAACCAGAGGAAAGGCTATTGAGTGTACACTGGGGGCATCATCAACAACAGTAGCAACGATGGAGAGACAGAGATTTGGGGCGAAAATGATGAGAGATCATGATGGAACCACAAAATTGTGTTGCAAGTTTCTTTGCAAGGAAGGGATAAAATATATGATAGGAGGTGTGTGAGTCTCATCTTTACTGATTCTTGTTTTAGGTCTCTCTCTCTCTCAATTTGACATATGATCAGAAGGAACCTACAGTGTATGAATATGATTTTCCTTGGTGTATGATATCCCTGATGGTTTTCCTAATAGAAGTGCATTTCTAATCATTAATATTTGGCATATGATGATTGGACTTAATGTGTATTATAAATGCTCTCTGACGTGTGGCTAGTGTCCATTGGCTCCTATGTAAAAAAAAAAAAGTTCTGGCGGTGTGAACTAGCTTGAATCAAACTTATAAAAGAATTCATGTTTTAATTACACACTAAGTTGTAATATAATTTTTTTTACACATTAAACAAAATTTTCTTCGAAAAGAAGGGAACTATCATCAAACCATCTCTCTTTTGACGATAACAAGATGACAACCCGGCTGGATACGACCTACTCCACCAATAAGGAGGTAGTGACGCAATCGAACGTACACAAGACAGGGACCATCAGCAATTTCTTGCTCATCGAATTTGGTCAATGACTGTTCGAGAAGATGCCCTCCCAAGACTACGCAAGCCGTAGTGTTTGCCTGCAAACATAGAAAAGCGATCAAGGCCAGCCACGCAATTTGAAGTCTCGGCCAAAGAAATTTCTCAAAAATTTCTCTATGTTGGACTTCTTGTCGCAGGAAGTTCCGCCCTAGTCGCCGCGTTGTCGATGTATGCTTCCCGCCGCGTAAAGACATCTCGAAAAGTGTAGGTTTCAATATCGCACTGACAAAAATCAAATCTATGTGGACTAATGTTAATGATGCTCCTAACAAAGTCCAAACTCATTACAATTTTTTTTTAAAAAAAGGGGGGTAGTTGTGCAAATTAAAGTGGGTGTGTGTGGGCCGATGGTAAAAGTGGGCTTCTATATAAACAGTAGCAAGCTAGAAAGGGGCGTAGTTGTGCAAATTAAAATTTCATAGGAGCAAACATGAAAAACGTTCCCGCCTTCTTTAATTCATTTGTCGAATTGTCGGTACTGACTCCATTCTCACTTTCCCATTAGCTCCTCCAGCAATGGCGATCAGAAACCCTAACAAGCCCAAACCCAACATCAAGGCCCAGGTACTCCTCCTCTCCCTCTCCTCAGTTTCCGTACTTCTCCTCCTCCTCTCCACTTCCATCCCCACCTCCCCATTCGCCGCCACCGATGAAACCCTAACTGTGGAACGAACCTATGACGAGGGAGAAGAAGCCTCGGAGTGGATGGAGAAGAAGTATGTGTACTGGGGACACCGGATCGACTGCCCCGGCAAGCACTGCGACTCGTGCGAGGGGCTGGGGCACCAGGAGTCGAGCCTCCGGTGCGCTCTCGAGGAGGCATTGTTTCTTAAAAGGTCGATTTTTGTTGAAAAAAATGAACTTTTATGGTTTTATTGCATAAAGTCGCCATCTTTGTTGAGAAAGTTGCGGGTTTTGGTTTTATTGCATAAATGCCCTTGTGAATCACCTACATTTATGTGATTTTTTTTCCTTTTTAAGTAGGTCGAGCTGTAAATTTGGAAGTGCGGATTAGTTACTTATGTAAAGCTTTGATCTTTCCTTGTCCTAGTGTGTATTTTGGAGTCTCTGTGTCTAGTCTGACATGTGTCCAATGCAAATGTGAAAATGGACATTACACCGATCTTCGGAATGGCAGTGCATACTAGATAATGACATTTCACTTTTACATTGTTGGAATGCTGAACATTTTAGGCGAAATGAAAAAAAAAATCCGGTTTAAATAACTTAAATTTTGGTGTTCAAATAGTTGTTTTTTGAGATAAGTATTCAAATAGTTGTTACAAAATAGGAACAGAGGAAGGGAGGGGGAAACAAATTCTGACATGTTATCCTTATGAAATAAGTACTCTTCTTGTTCTTTTGGGACATTGGTTTGCTGATGGTGACAAATTGTTACTCTTAACTCCTAAGGAGAAAATCATTATATGGTTATATGTTAAGTTGGTTGTTTTGTGTCCACTGTCCACTTTCGAATGCTCTGTGATCAATTTACTCTGACCATTTTTAGGTTGTGGTGTTTGCTTCCTCCATTTCAGGCTTCTTGTAACTTAATATGTTGTTTGAACTTTGAATGGTGAAAAGTTAGCCAAAATGGAAAGCTTTGGTTTATATAACTGAAATTTTGGTGTTAAAATAGTTGCTTTATGGAAGAAGTAGAAAACGAAAATATATAGAAAATGTCGGCATGGAATGTGTACTCTTCTTGTTCTTTTGGATTTTGGCTTGGGATGTTGCATTTGCTAGTTTTAAGAAGATCGTTATCAGCTTATATGTTGAGTTGGTTGTTTTGTAGTCACTTTCACGGGAATATACTCTGCAATCAATTTATTCTGATCATTTTAATTGTGATGTTTGTTTCCTCCATTTCAGGGTTTTTGTGATGCCTTCAAGAATGTGCATCAACCCAATACACAATAAAAAGGGGATCCTGCACCACTCTAGTAATGTTAGCTTTGAAGAAATGTGCGTCTCTTTTGCTTCTCTTACATGGTTATTTTTCAGTAATCAATGAATTCTTGCTTTTATGTATTTTAGACATGCAGAATATGTAAGAGCAGAATTGGTAGGTATGGTTTCCTATAAAAGAAAATCTATCTGCCATCATTTGTTGATCATTTTCCTTCCAATTTTTTTTTTTCTTTAGTATATAGTCAGGCATACTTACCGGGATCCCCATACACCCCAAGGAACTGTGTTTCGAATCCCCCGATCGCAAATGTGGCGGCGGGGTTCCTCGATTCAGATAGCCAGAAGTAGCCAAATGCTCTCTTGAGTTGTGACTAGTGATGATTCATCAAATAAAGATCTCTTTTGAACTTTGGTCCTTCATTCTTATTACAAATATTACATATCTTTGCTATTCAGCATTTATGGTTCAGGTGTGTACCAAAACCATTATCAATATTATAAGAGAAAGGAATGTATAATATATATAAAACTTACCATATTAACTATTATGATTATTAAAGATGATCAAGTAAAAATCATTAGGATATTACACCACATGGAGGGTGCATTTGGAACGGATACAGGTATTATCACTTTTCTAATAATGAATACAGATATGTATATTGTTTGGAAATAAATTACAAAACCATATTGGACCAAAAAATGGATTTGAATCTAGGTCAGATATAAGAATGAACGAATATGGATAAAATGAATGTATCAGATATAAAAGGAAACCGAGATGATTTCATACAAGTTTAGTTATGTATTGATCAACTAAAATATTGATACATACTTTGAATATGATAGGTTAGGCAATTGTAAAATAGTATTGCTGACATATTAATGTAAGTTATATACTTGTACAAGTGGCAAAATATCTGGATCCGGATCCGGATCTGACCTAATCCGAAATAATAGATCCATATCCTGGTGTGATTTGGATTTGGATCCAGATCCGAACCAGATAATCTGGCCCCAAATAAACCCCTACTACCAGTACATCAAGATAACACTCTATGGCTGAGTTATATGTATTTGGTATACCAGGGGAATTAGGGCTCGCCGACTACCATAATATGCAAAGTGAGATGGGTGTCCATGATCTAGAATAGGAAATTTGTGTAGTGACCAAAGAAATATAGATTGGCCATACAGATGCATCTGTTTGCCAAATGCTTGCAGACTTTACAAAAGGCAGGAAGATATGCTCTTAGATGCCACCATCAACTTGTGCCTAATTCTTCCTTCAGAATGGTCACATGTCTTGCCTAACCAAGTGTCTTTCCTAATCAGGTCATGTATGAATAGATAGGGGTTGGGGGACAAAGTAGACATTTGGTTTCGGATCAATCATGCTTTGACATTTTCATCTGCACGATAGCTTTTCCTTGTTTTTTTTTTTTTTTTTTTTTTTTTTTGGGGGGGGGGGGGGGGGGGTGAAAATTTTCTTTTTGTTAACAAATTAACTGATTTTTGGGGATGAAGATTCAATGAATTTTAACTCGTGGCACTAACTAAGTGTGCTGTTCTGTGGTTTAGGCTACTAAGTTGTGGTCACAAAGGGCAGGCCTTATAATTACACAATGAGTATTCTATGCAAACCAAATGGTTTATTCAGCCGAAAAAAATTGCATAGTAGCAGTAAGATGGTTGACAACTAGAGCTTCATGAACTTAGTAACTTTAAGCAAGAAGAAAACCAATTAACTAGGAATACTCCTTTAGTTGCTGGCTTCTACCCTACATGTGCTCATTATAGATGATGTGTGCAGAGACAGGGAAATGTAGATGCACAAGCTAATAAAGCACCATGAGAAAGGAATTATTGACATATTGAGAAACTCAACCAAACCCCCAACGTTACTCTTGTTTGGTTAATGTCTTATATAAAAACATTAGTGGTGTCTGGAATCATTTCCTATTGGGTTCCAATTTAGGAATCCATATTTATTGTATATTGTTTTATCAGGGAGAGAAATATAAGTCACACTACTACTATTCTATCGTGATTTCTGGATAGTGTGTTCCTAGCCTGAATTTTCTGTAACAGGTGTTCTATATGCATACTAATATGACTATTCTGACAGAGAGCCAATCAAACACTTAGTAATATGAATTCCTTTTCCATGTGTTTGGCAGATGGGCATCAAGTTCTTGTGCCATGGACTCCTTATATGATATGAACCTCCTTTCTGAAGTTGTACCTGTAATTCTAGACAATTCAAAGATATGGTATCGCATACTATCAACTAGCATGAAGTTAGGGAAGAGGGGAATAGCTCACGTTGAAGGAACTGGACGATTTGACCTGAAAGACGATGACTTCTACTCCAATGTTTTCCTAATAAACCGCACTGCAAATCGGCTTTCATGGTAAATTGTAGAGATGTTAGCCTCTTATTTGCATCTACACAATCAGATTTATATTAATTTAAATGCATTATGGGTGAAAAGTGAACAATTTTTCTAGGTAAGAGCTAGTCTTGATCATGATAACCATCCAGGTTCATGGAGTGTAAGGATCGAAACAACCGCAGTTCTGTTCTGCTGCCATATTCCTTTCTCCCTGCAACGGCAGCCAAAAATCTAAGGGACGTGGCAGACACGGTATTGGCTCTACAAACCAACTTTCTTGATTAATTGTGTTTCCTGATAGGACATTTGGGACAATGAGAATTTTGTAAGTTACGTTGGATGCCTCTTATTTGAATTCGCCATGTTTGAACTTGTGGACATTATCTTCAATAATCACTAGTTGAACAGTGCTTTTAGTTTTTAAAAGTTTAGTTAAAAAAAAAAAGAGGAGAGAGATAAGAGGATGTTTAGCTATATATTGAAGCTTGTCCTTTCTTTTAGTATTTTCCTTTCTTTTTTACTTGATCATTTGCTAGCGCCTGTGATTGCCCATTAGTTAATGTAGCTAATCTATCTCAACAGATCAAGGAGATCCTTGGTGATTATGATGCTATTCATGTGCGCCGTGGGGATAAGATACAGACCAGAAAAGATAAATTTGGAGTCGTAAGGACGCTTCATCCCCATCTTGACAGAGATACACGGCCGGAATTTATTCAATTGAGAATTGCAAAGTGGATTCCACCAGGGCGTACTCTTTTCGTAGCTTCAAATGAGAGGTCACCTGGCTTCTTCTCACCTCTCTCTGCCAGGTATGTATTTGTTATCTTAAGAAACCCTAATTGATTCGTCAAATATGCATGCGGCTAATGTGCATTTGCAGAGAAGTATACACTTTTCTGCATTTTTTAGTAGATTATGCAAAACAAATATTCTCCGTGCCATGCCTTGTTCTTGCTAATGAGTTCCAACTCATTGTTGGATGAAGTATCAACTCTTTCTTCCTTCTCAAAGGATGTGATACAGGATTATGATGGCTATTCATACTCTCTGTCCTGAAAATAATGGCTTTTAGTCCTCAACAAATACAGGTATAAACTGGCGTACTCGTCAAACTACAGCAGGATACTGGACCCCGTGATCAAGAACAACTACCAGCTCTTCATGGTAGAAAGGTTGATCCTGGCAGGTGCAAGAACCCTTGTCAAGACATTCAAGCAAGAGGAGAACCAACTCAGCCTCACCGATGACCCGAAGAAGAACGCAAAGAACTGGCAGATACCAGTTTACACCATGGATGGATAGAGAGGCCGCCAGAGATTTACATCCTGAGGTCCGACACCAGCACTTTTTGTGATTCGTCTCCTAGTAGTAGTAGTAGTTTTAGGTCAGGGATTGATTTTTTTTTTTTTTTTTCAGGGCTGTCAGGGTTAAAATGTAACTTAATTTGTAAATTGTAACTTGTTTAATGGTATGGTAACTTTTACATAGTTTCTTGTGACTCGGAGTCCAAAATCTTTATGAAGGGTAGATCACCACCAGGATGGTCAAGGTGTAGGTTAGGACGAAGAGGAGGGTTCCTTGGGGCCTAGGGGTGAGCATTATTCGGTTTTGGACCGAAAACCGAATCGAATAAGCCGGTTCGATTTGGAAAAGAAAAAAAATTGGTTCAGTTTCGATTTTGAAAATACAAATAAAAAAATTCGGTTTCGGTCCAAAACCGAATAAGATTTGTGCAATTATGTATTCTATGTATATGATGTAATTAAAATGTGTATATTTTGAAAGAAGTAATTCTATTTGTGTTTCGAAACCAAACTTTAGTAATCTAATAAATAGTTTAACTTTGGACGTAAATACAACAAATATGTGTAAAAATTATAATGTTTAATATCATCTAACCACGATTTTAACTTTGGACCATACCCATTATACAATAGAAATAGTCCAACAGAATAAACCGAATCGTTATTCGGTTTTCGGTTTTGGCTAATTTCGGTTCAGTTTTGGTTTTATATTTTTAGAATTTCGGTTTGTACTATTTTAGTTCGGTTTAAACCGAATAAACCGAACGCTCACCCCTACTTGGGGCTCGTGGAGCTCTCCAGACTCCCAACTCTCTTCTTGTCCTTCAACTTCAGCCAACCCACCCCCTCCTCCCCATTCTAAGCTTGAGCAAGCTGGAGCTTTGATTTCCAAATGGGGCTTCTCCAGGCCTTCTCGGTTGGCTCCGAGACATCTCTGCCTACGCCTTGTCACGAAGCCGGCAGTCTGGACATCAACTGCAGTCGACCAACATTGCGGCCAGCCCCCAAGTTCTGATGCTGCTGCAGCAGAGTTGCCCACTGATCAGTCTACTCTGCTGCTGAGCAGGTACATGTTGCAACACTTCATACAGATGCCAACTTGGCTGCTGCTCATTCTACTTCAAACTGGTTCAGCTTAATAATAATAAGATCATGAAGCACATATTAAGTTCAGCTCTAGGAGTCGGTTCCTTGTGAGCCCAGGTGCCACAACAGTTCTCCATTCCCTCACAATAGTAAAACATATCAAAAGTACATATTAAGTTTCCAAACAAATTAAAGTGTAAATTTCAGGAAATTCCCTCCTAGTTTTTTTCATTTTGTCAGTAGTTTCTAGCTAAACATCCACAAGCAAGCAACCAAGCATTGTTACATTCGCTTAGCCGAATAGCGCAACACGCATGAGTTGAAGCTCGAAACTATACATCTCAATCAGTTAAAATGGTGTCAAGACAGCTGCCTAGCTTTGCTATATCCAAATTCATATTAATGCAAGTGATTGATACAGATGACATGATACGTCACATACAGATACAGCTGAGCTGACCAATATTGGTTGTTAACCACAAAATTTTATATAAAAAACTGGTGCATGTCTAATTTCCTAAGGTTAACAATGTTCTAACTTGAATGTCCAGATTCAGTCTATAAAAATGGCCTTAAGCACAACAATGATCTAATTTTGGAAGTGCAACTCTAATTTTGTTAAGATTACACTCCAGCTTCTGAAAACATTAGCATTACGAATTCTCTGCAAAATGTTGGATCAGCAATCAGCAAGTCATGCGATACCCTATCATAGGGTTATCATAATTGAAGTTTTGCAGTTAACTTTCACTAGACGATCACCTGCAAAATTTCCATATGGATATAGGAATGCTATGCGTTGAGAATTACAAGACTCTCCAACAGCAAAGATTGAATATACAACCACCATTAACTGAATGCTACTATACATGTTAGCTAAACCCTCCATTGCCAAACCTTTTCCCTGACCCTGTAACTTGCGTGGAACATACCAGCTGCGCTGCATTATCCTTGTACAGCATCTTCTCCTCACAATTTGCTGGTATTGTGATGATAAATATCAGAAATATACTCGAGTATGCACCAACCTATCTTTGCTCAAGGCTCGAATCTCTGATAATTACTAGGTAGAAATCATCCGAAGTCTGTAATGTCCGACATTGATCCTAGATCATCAAGCCCAGTAAGGAAGTTAGGATCATACTCTTGAGGAACGTACTCCACATCAGGGATTTCTAGAAGACTCGCATCCGTGGCTGGCAAAAGAGGATAAGAATCACTGTCTGCCTTCAGAATTGAGGGCAAATCACTGAATTCCATCGCTGGTCTAGGAGAGGGAGAGACAAATTTGGTAACCAAGCATGAACCATCATTTGATCCAGCTGTCTTCAAGATTTTAGATTTTTGAGATCTAATGGAATCAGAAACAGCTTTGTGTTTGCCCAAAGACTGGGATTTTCCACCAGATCGGTATCTGACAACATCACATGAGGGAAAAGCTGATGATGCCCATCCGGAACCTTCACCGTCAATGCACGCTTCTGAAGCAAGCCTATATGCACAGAACACATGACGGGTTATTTGGTACACAAGTATCGTTATGCTGATCAAGCAAAAAGTATCATTGAACTGGAGTAATGATCATCATCTACGCCTTTTCCCCAACAGGGTAAGATATGGAGAACAAGAAATATCCACATAACTAATGAAATTTGTTCGCACCCTGTCCCTAGTCAAGTTAGCTGTGAGAAAAACAGGGCCATGCTGTAAAACCTAGAAGGCCCGTAGGTAGGTAGATCTACCTTTTTGGTCATGCAATTTAAAGCTCATGCAATTGAGGAGCACCCTCTACTTCACCTAGACTAGAAAGAGTCTAGATTAAGAGCAAATATGCCATAATTTGCTACATTAACTGGATTCATTTTTATGGCACTTACGGCAGCAAAAAGGAATGACAATGCCATTGACCTAGAGTATAATTATTTAAGTACATGCAACTACTCCATAACTCGAGAGTTGGTGGTAAGGGTTGAGTGACATTTTATTTCAACACGACCCTGTATGTCAAAAGCCACAATTTTTGCAGGTTGGGAGCTGGATTTCATGCAGCAATTTAATTTCTTAATCCTCTTAATTGGCGTGTGCCAGACGAGATTGACTTTGGACCATGTTAAAGTCCCTGACGGTACAATAAAACTCCAGCGATGCGGTGAGGGGTTATATATTTATACTATTTCAACAAAAATAGCTAAATCACAGGACAACACGATTAAACTATAACTTAAAATGATTTATAGATGTGCAATTCTTGCTTACTTGAATCGGTTTTCAGCTAGTCTACAAGAAGATTCAGCCAGCAGAGTTCCTCCATGATGCTCCTCGGCTTGTAGGGGTGGTTCTGGCGAGGGTATTGACACAGTAACTGGTGATGGAAACAAAGGATCAAAGTCACCATCCGTTGGGAAGTCCAGCGTTATATCCAACTGGTTAAATGATCGAGTCACCAATTGGCCAGGCACACCCAGCGGTTCTTGCTGATACTTTCCACTGACATCGTTAAGCGCTGCCAATACAAGTTTACTACTCTGTCTTAATGTCGTCAAGTCCATGTCTTCTGATAGTCTTCCAGACATCTTTCCATGTGAGTAGTAAGACATGCTGCTCGGATAACAAATATCATGAGAAGATGGCATGCTTTGATTGCGTTCAGGACGCCACTTTCCCCTCCAAGCAGACGAAATTATGGCCATGAAATGTTTTTGAAGGTGTAATTCATTATCAGAAAACTCGCAAACAACATTAAGCAACCTATGAACATGATCCTGCCAAAAGTTTCAATTTATTTCAGCATCTTTCTGGAAAATTCTGGATGATGCATGCATAAATAAATGACAGCAGTACAGTGGCAAGTCATAGGCCAAATCGTGACAACAGGACACCACGATGTTTAGGAACAGTAAACTATCTGCAGGTTAGAGAATATTCACTAGAATCTAACTACATTAACAGGCAGTTAAGAATTACGTAATGAATACAAATTTTATATATGTATTTGACACGTATGGTTTACAGAATCGTTCAACTGGTAGTCTGATCAGCACAGATGGTTGGAAACAAAAAAAAAAAGATGATGCTTAAACTGTAAATGCAGGTCAATACTTTCCCAACAAAGGAAATTTAGCAGAACACTTCAACTATGAGCCACCAAATAGTTACCCTATCTACTTACAATGGTTATTTTGTTAATTTCTAATTACAACGAACAATTTGAAATGAATTTCGAAAGCTACAGTGAATTCATAACATTAAATGTTTCAAGCACCTCATACTTGTTACTGCAGTGCAATTGTGAATGCTAGCATGTCTCCATGAGAATTCTAGCTTAATTGAAAGAATCTTCAAATTAACCATAAAATCATTTCAATTTCCATTAGGTAAGATATTTATATTATGATTAAAACATATCTTCAACAACTAAAAGAGAGTGATTTGTGGGATCCTTCTCTTTCCTTCAAACTGAAAAAACGGAGATAGAATCAGGTCACTCACCGAAACATTTCAACTTTCATATCTTCCTTGATATCCTAACTATTTCAGAAACCAGATGCAAGGTATAAATTCAATCAAATAAAAAACGCCATCCAATATTTATCCAACATCTCAAGCACATCAAACTCTGTGCAAACTCTGCTTTCTTGTAGTCCTCAGAATGTCTTTCCGGCCAACAAGTCTCAGTATCTCCCTATAGATCCTAAAAGCTTACAGTTCCCATATATGTAAACTGCAACCGCTCTAACCATCATGAGTTTCCAGTAAGCAACCTCTACAGTATTGATTCATTAGTTCCATTGATGTTGGCTGTACTGAATTATGATGCAAAAGGCAAAAGAAGAAGAAGCAATTCAATAGACGCACATACACACCCCTTATTTTAAGGTGTAAATCAAATTATGAACCAACTTTCCATGATTGTAAAAATTCATATATTTCAATATAACCAATCGTTCATTAAACATTAACTTTTTGGAAGAAAGTACTAGAAACATATTGCATACTGTATCACATAAATTAGGCTTGTTTTGTACATTAATACTTGGAAAGGTTAAAAGGAAAACATCCTATGTACATATGTATAGACTGGAAAGGGTATTACTTAATATGAAACAAAATATTTGTAATACAGAGACACACACACACATATATATGGCCTATTTGCAACTAAAAACCCTGAAGTTGACCGTTATATTTTGACCTTGTCACCAGCCATGTCTAGGGTTAGGGTAATTTTCAGATTATCTTGTTTTGTGTCTTTCAATACGTTAGAAGGGTATTTTTGTCCTTTTACAGCCATATTTAACACCGTAAGAACCCTTAATAGTTCATGGTATTTAGTTGCATATAAGATAGATGAGTGCCAGTACATTAAAAGATCGGATAAGAAATGAGTTTTATCGTGGGAAGTTGGAGGTGGCTCCAATTGAGGACAATATGAGAGAAAATCGTCTTAGGTGGTTTGGGCATGTGTTGATGTGCAATGCAAAACAATAGATGCACTGGCAAGGAGTAGCTATATACAGTAGTTACAGGAGCCAATAGAACTAAGGGTAGGCCTAAACAAACAAGGATTGAAGCTGTAAAGAACTATATGGTTTTTTGTTAATATTACAGAGCACATGACCGTTAACAGAGCTGAATGGAAGAAACAGATTCTAACAAGGTATGAAAGCGTTGTTGTTTATTCAAGGAGTTGACATGCAGTACCAACTTGTTAATCCAAGGCTAATATTCAATTAGACGAGAGTTGTTAATTACCTCAGTTACTTTGAAGAGAGCTTTTCCAGATCCAGGCATCGTTGTTATCTTTTCAGTGCTGGAAATGTCTGTAGTAGAGTGAACATACTTAAGAAACAGTTCCCGGAACCTCTCACAACAATGGACGGGGTGGTGAAACCACCCTTTGTAAAAGCCACCACCCGGCATACTGTAAAGTATGTCACTCACTAGGCTCCAATGTGTGCCATACTCGTGTACAATTGCACACAAAACAGCATCCTCATGAGGTGACCAAGAATCAGGGGCTGGAAAGCAATCTTTAGACCACACATTTCTTCTCTTTTTTAACCGTTCTGGCTTGACCACCATTACACGTTTTATTGGCATAACTGTAATGGATATCTTGCTGTTTGTCTTGCTTCTATTTGCTGGTCCACAATCAAGTTCGCTCACCCTGTCTCCAGATTTTGAGTCCCTGACTTCCACCAATTGCTTGAGTGCAGAGTTAGAATTTCCTGTACCCTTACAGTCTGGAACTTTCTTTTGTTTCTTTGAACTTTTCTTAGAGTTATTTTCTTCCGGTTCCATCATAACCTTCTTTCGCTTTTTCTTACGAGGTGAATGTGATGGGGACTCGATGTAGACGATGCCTGGAGAAAGAACCTTCTCATCAACATACATTGGGTCAGTTGGTGACCCATCATCCAATACATCCAAGTCAGATGCTAGAGGTCCTTTCTTCAAAGACTTGAACTTAGCCTTTTTCTGCTTCTTTTTCTGTTTAGGCTTTCGCTCAATGGTTGCTTCGTTTCTGTCAATGGTAAACATGTCAATACAGCTAACTTCAGCAATCAAAAGGAATGACACAGCGTCTTTCCATGAACCAGATGGAGAAAAGACGAGCTATAATAAAGACAGATGAGTTGAAACTTGGAACTTCCAGTTAAATGCCATCATGTAAACTATACCAATTTCATGATGGAAAGCAGTAGGTCAGACAAAATATTGCAAAGTGCTAACAATGTTGAAGACATAAATTAGTGACTGAAGTGAATACTAATGAAGATAACATCTTATGATAACAACAGGTGATAATCACCAGAAGAAATGTCTTATAAACTGTGGACCTTAGATTTTTACCTTATAGCTTCACAACTGCTGTTAGCATTGACTGTGTCCTGGCCCTCGCATTCTTGTTCCTCCTCCAACTGACACATTTTAAACATCATTTGAGTAAATATGCTCAGTCCAAAAAGTATAGCTACACCAACATAAATTTGCTGACAAACCTGACGCTGCGCTAAGGCTTCAACATGCTGTCTGTATGCTTTGGTCGCAAAATCAGCATCCCATCCTGTGATATGAGAACCATGCATAAGTTCAAAATACAGAGACAAGCAACATCATAATAGTGAGAGCAACCAAGAAAGCTAGGATATCACATGGCACTGACAATGAAATTTTAAAGAAAATGTTGAGGCCCTGGAACGGATGGTGAGAACTGAAGTAACGCACTTAATTGAGGTAGCCTAAGAGATAGAGTAGGTAAAGAACAGAAAGTGTTATAGTGAAAAGAAAGGTGGTGGACACCAGTACAAAATGCAGTATAGAATAGTTATTGTTGATTTCAGGGTGAAACAGTGTGCACCTGCTTTTTTCTATGATGTAAAACTGAAAAAATACTATTAGCGAATAAATGCACATTGATCCCACAAAAACATTTTCTAGAAGGCACGTACTTTCATACAAGAAAGGTTCCTGATCTTCATCAATCTCTGCTTCAAGATCTTCCTTGAACTTTTCAATGCGCTCAAGTTCCCATTCCTCTTCCACCACATTGACCTGATGTTCTACTACAGATTTATCAATTACAGGATCCCAGAGATCCAAAAATCGCATCGCATATCTATCAATCGGTCTAAGCTGGTTTTCAAATGATGAACTAGCTTGTCCAGCAGCTGCTGCAGCTGCAGCCATCTGTTTAACATCAGCCAACATGTCTATATCTTCATCTCCCTCAACCAAAGTAATAGCCTTTTCTTCATTAATATTATCCCCAGAACAGGTAACATCATTATCATTGTTCACTGTGGACTTCAAGCAGTTCTGTTCCTCGGTAATTTTTTCATCGGGCTTCATATCATCCTCGTTAACATATTCATCATCATCCAACTTCCCAGGGACCTCCTCAGTAAATTCCTGATTGTCTACAGCCTCTTCTTGCTCTACCCTTTTGAGAGCCATATAATCTGCTTCATCTTCTGCTTGCTTAATAGCCGCTTCAACATCAGCATTTGACAATATTGTCATTCTGTTATTGGGATATTCAACAGCATTGGAGCTCCTCTCATGCAGATTGTCAACAGGAAGTGCTCCATGACTGGAGAAGAGTTCCATTGGATCAAGTTTTTTAAAGAAATCTGTGTTGTAACTGCCACTTTGTATGACCAAATCATCAAGCAGGCGCTTCTGATTTGCCTTCTTTAAGATGTTCTCTTCAATTGTGCTCTCACTAATAAGCCGATAAATGTGCACTTCCCGTGTCTGCCCTATTCTGTGACATCTATCTTGAGCTTGCTGATCCATTGCAGGATTCCAGTCACTGTCGTAGAAAATGACAGTGTCTGCTCCCACTAAATTAATTCCAACACCACCACTACGAGTTGATAAAATAAAAAGGAAAAACTTTGGATTTGTATTAAATCGTTGCATGAGTGTCTGCCTCTCTTCTGGTGGTGTTGATCCATCTAAACGCATATAAGTGTAACCATATAAGTTAATAAATGCCTCCAAGACATCAAGCATCTTAGTCATCTGAGTAAAAATCAAAGCCCTGTGTCCATCAGATTTTAGGCGCCTTAGCAGGATAGAAAGCTCTTGTAACTTTCCACAATCAAATTGTATCAGACGTCTATCAGGAAAATAGACTTGCCGCCGAACAATGGCAGGTCTAATAGGTGACAGGAGGGGAGAGAAGACCTCTGTACATTTTTCTACATGTGCTGATTGCAAAAGAACAGGAGATCCTCTTTTACTGCACCAGCAAACAGGAGGAGGAGCTCGTGACGCAGGAATTGCAAACATGAAGCTCTCAACAAGGTCAAGAACCTCCTGCAAGCGTTTCACTGGCGAGAGAATTATATCTGCCAATCTAGATGAGAATTCCATATAGCAGGAAGGATTATTCTTTTGTTCATGGATAAGAGAAAGAGGATGCTTAATTGTAACAAGCTCCCGAAGGTTAGTTCCATAGACAGGCTTTTTCTGGCACCTCAAAGAATTCCACCATGCAATGGAGGCCACCCTTTCTTTCAACTGTCTCACTCTTTCCTCACAAATGGCTCTCTGAATCTCTTCAAATATATTTGTTCCATAAACTCTCCTCCGTTCAGAAGTACTATTGCAGAATGGCACTTTATCTGAGTTCATCAACATTTTGTCCGCAATTGAGTTTGAGGAACAAGCATTTACTGCTACTTCATCAAACTCCCATGAACTCATTTTGAAATCCAAGTGGGTAAATACAAAATTCAAGCCTATCAGATCAACCTGGGAAAATGGATCACAAGATAGAATGGTACAAACTGAAGAGCTCAATTGCAAGTCGATACCAGCCATATCGAAAGAACTTACTATCGGACGCCCCTCAAAAAGATCTGGATGGTTACAAACCTTGCGAAGTTGCATTATAACACTGATCATGCCAAAGAAATTTGAGCTTGCCAAAGTTGCTTGTGTTTCTGAACTGGCAATAAAATCTTCATACAAATTCCGTTGTCTTTTTGAGAGCCTACAGTATGTTATATGCTCATACTTTTTTGGCAGTTGTTTTTCCACGTCTCTTTTTAAACGTCGTAGAATAAAAGGCCGAAGCACATTATGCAATCGATCTACAACTTCTTTGTTAACCTTTTCCTGACCCTCAACCATTCCGGAAATTGGATTGCTGAACCAGCCTTTGAATTCTTGATGAGACTGGAAAATATGAGGCATTAAAAAATGCATTAAAGACCAAAGTTCCATGAGATCATTCTGCAGAGGTGTTCCGGTCAATAAAATCCGTCGTTTCGTATTAAAATTTAATAGAGTTTGCCATCTTTGCGATTTCCAATTCTTTATCAGATGAGCTTCATCTAGGATAAGATATTTCCACTTTTTGCGCTTAAAAACCTTTGAGTCCTGTATAACAAGCCTGTAAGTGGTGATACATACGTGGAAAGAATTGGGTTTTAACCAACCCTGTCGTTTATTTTTCCGTTCTTTTGCACTTCCAAAGTATGTCAATATTTTAAAAGCCGGACACCATTTAAGAAATTCGGTTTCCCAGTTAAGCATCACGCTAGTTGGTACGACAATGAGATGAGGTCCCCAGATACCCTTTTCACATGCTAGGTGAGCTAGAAGAGCAATTGTCATAATTGTCTTCCCCAAACCCATTTCATCTGCAAGAATTCCATTTAGCCGCTTCTCATACATAGTGACCAACCAATCCAAACCAATATGCTGGTACTCACGAAGAGGGTACTTAAGGAGGAAAGGGAACTTCGTACGAACTTTGGTAGTTGAGAAAGTGTTCCCCGTTGGTTGAGCTGATCTCGCAGCAGCTGCAGCATCAGCAATTATATTCTCACTGTCCCTTTTGTCATCCACCACATCATGACCCTCCATCTCTTCCACTACAGAATCTAATTTCTTGCATTCAGCAGGTATGTCTTCTTCACATGCATTATTATCCAAGATCAGCATTGGATCTTCATCGCGAGCATCCTTATGTACTGCACAATCCGCTTGATCATCAGCATTAGAGGAAGCAGATTCAGATTCAGCAACACCATCATCACTGTAGACTTCCTATAAGATGGAGACATTACTAACAATATCATGGAGAAGGGAAAATCATAATGGAAATATATGTAGAAGAGACGTACCTTTTTATACCTTGCAAGCAGCTCTTCAATAGGCATTTCACTCTCTTGATGTAGTAAATTGATCTATATAAAGAAAGCAGGTTTCAGAGACGCTTAAAGTTGTTAATAACTCAATGCAGAAAATGAGGGGAAAGGAGTGTAAAAAGTCAGTTCACCAGTTATTATGGAAAGAATATGGATATATGTAAATACTACTCAAAAGAAACTACAACAAAAACAAAGCCTTAATCCAAATTTTATGGTCAGCTATTTGAATCATTTCCTTCCATTCATCTCCGTTAAAGGCCATGCCCCTTGTAACATTAACAAAAAACATATCATATCTTTACAGCCTCATCCAAGTTAGTTTAGGCCTACCCTAGTTCTAGCAGCTCCTCGGACTTGATCATCCTAATAGGTGGTTCTATTGGTCTACACACTGCAACTGTCCAAACCTCCAAACACCTGAGACAATTTTATCTTATCTTATCCTCAATTGGCTCCAACTTCTCGCAAATACGGTCATTTCCTATCCTATCTTTCAATATAGTACCACTCATTCATCTTAGCATTCTCATTTCAGTTACTCTCATTTTCTGGACATGTTCTCTAATTGCCCAACACCCGGGATCCATAAAGAATGGCTGGTCTTATCGCGGTCTTAAAGAATTTTCCTTCCAATCTCATCCACCTAAAGAGCTTTAGAGTCTTCTGAGGATAAGGCCCCTTCTAGCCCTGGCTCACAGAACCAACCCCCCACCCCCAATAGACAAAAACTCCAATCCCCAACCCAAATCTATTTAGATATAAAACCCGAACACTGAAATCCACTATTTTTCTCTATCCAAATGTGAATTATGACTTCAAGTCCAAATGTTAGTTCCAAACCAGCCAGTCCCTTTTGTTCAACCCTACAGTCCAAGGACGCTTAAGGTGGACTAGAGAGATTTGTATCTCCACAGATTAATGTAACTGCCATAGATAATTTAGGCTTGAACCTTGCATTGTACAAAACCATCTCCAATAATCATGTAGTTTTCAGTCAGAATGTCTTTAAAAATAAGAATAGAAAATATAACATTTACGTGGAAATGCTTTACATAATAAAAGGGGGTCCGTATCACTCATCCAAATAAATCACTCCTTTTACCTCATCCTTTGGGCCAGTTGTATCTTCCTTAGCTAACTCTTCCTCTTCAGATAGCGTTGTCTCATCATCCTGAAATAAATGCAGAAAATTATGCAATTTCCTTGATAATTCATACAAAACTGTTTTCAATAAATGGGAAAAGAGGACCCATATTGACTAGATGATAAGAGTAACAATAATGCATCATAACCCCCACTGAACAATCAAATTACTGAATAACTGCACTTTTTTACATTATCTACAGAAAAAGATACAGCAGGAAAGAACCAAACCAGATATGAACTATATTATAACAACACATCAAGGGCCAAGGTTCACTAGGTTACTAGTGACCTTTCCCCAGGAAAATATCTATGCAAAAAGGCTGTCAACATAACCATCAAGCAAAATGCAGAACCTAGTCTGACATACACTTTCTCACACAAGTTCATCATCACCAATTTTTCTCACAGAAATGGGTGATCTGGTACACAATTATAACTTTATAAGGCTCCACAGAGAGGTTCACCAAATCTTGTGACCAGCTATCAACCGATGGTCAACGCTTACGAGCAGTGATAGCAAGGGTGGATTAACAAAGAAGCCTGAGGGGGTTTGAGCCTCCACTGTTTTAAAAACCGAAAAAGTTCAGTGTAGTTCCATAAAAAGGATTTTTTTTTTTGAAGTATATGCCCCTAAAAAGCATACTATGCTTTATCAGTATGGTCTTGGCCTATCTGATCTGAAACTGACGATTAACTATTCTGGCTGATACCGACATTGGGCTCTCCTTCCCAGTTAATTATGTTAAGGAAAAGTTTAAAAAAAAAAAAGATGAAAAAAGTTTGTACACTATGATTTGGTCATGTCAAAGATCACCATGCTACAAGAGTGTGTCGTTAAGGAGTGTGCCAATAAGATTTTCCATATCAACACAATGTAACCATTACTGTTTGTGAAGTTATATATCTGTAAATTAACAACAATCATCTATCCTAATATTATTCCATTCGCGAGTTCATTTTTCAAAAGAAATCAATAAATAATAGTATCAGTTACAAGTAAACCGTTCATCAATGTTGGATTTTATTCCAAGTCCCATTTAAAGCTAAAAAGAGAGAGCAAATAAGAGATAAATTATACATAAATGTATCAAACATTTTTCCAAAAAAATTAAATAATTTTAATTATACTTTTGGATTTCCAAAACAAAGAACTCCAAAACTCCAATCCAAAACCGCCAAAACTACTGAAACCGTCAATAATAATACTCACAAGAAGTGTCCGGAATCTAAAAAGAAGGAAACATATTTCTAAGAGATACTCGGTAAAATAGATTGTCGTGTACCTCTTAAACTTTTTTAAATCTAGCCTCTCCTTTTGGTATCTCAAGTCTCCCCTCCTACCACCACTAACTTGTTACTATGACACCACTCTCAGTAACACAATTTATTCCCCCTACCAACCTCCTCCAAGATTCCAACTGCAAGAATTCTGTTGTTCCCTCATCTAACCATGGTAGCTCCAACTTCATACGAGATGGGTAGTAACGAGCTAAGGTTTTCGTAAATTTTGTTCAAGACTAGCTCCACTCGCAGCTAACCAGAATGTCACCAAATCTCGTCGCAGTGTTCACAATAGTGTTGTAGCAAGCGCACCGCAAGGTTGCCGCACAACAGGCTGCTGTGCGGCACAAATGTTGTGTATTTATAATTAAATTTTGTGTGCCTCGCTATGAACAAAAGTACTATTTCCACCCCTGGGTGCAAATCTAGAAATCATAAGAAAGGGCAAATACTCACTAAAAATATGCAATACCAGTTGGTAGGTAGGAAAATGTACCTATCTAGAGTAATATAATATAAGCTCCTGGAACCATGGAGCGAACTACAAATTTCATCCAGACAAAGTCTAGATGAAAAGGGGAAATTATAAGATGTTGATATTGAATTATACTCTTCCTCCAAAAGAGACGAGGACAAGCATCGACCAAATGCTAGATCAGAATACTAACTTAATTCTGTAAACATGTACTAAATACTGAATATGATCATGATGTATGGAACATGACTGTTTTTTTCATTGGTAAAATATAAACAAAGAGCCAGTTCAAGAGGCAGATGAAAAGTTTGAGAAAAATTAATCAAACAGACATCTTTTATGAGGAGACTAAATGATGGCGTACCTGTATATGGCAAGCTTGGAGAATATCCTAGATGAGATATATTTAGAAGATCTAAATTTATAACCACCCTCCCTAATGCAAAAATGCATTAATTGGGCTAGGATTTCATCAGCAAACGGACAGGCTTCCAAGGCTCAAATTGAAGAAACAACAAAAACGAGCCTTTACCCCAAATGACTGGGGATGGGTACATGAATCATCTTCTTTCATTCTGTTGTCCAACATTAGCAAATGTCATATCTTTCATGTAGGCTCCATACGAGTTTGCTTAGGTTTCCCATAGTTTCTATATGTCCAAACAATTTCAGAAGATGTTCTCGTCTTATCCTCAACAGACACCACCTACAATTTTCCACAAATGCACTCATTTCTTCTCTTTACATAATGTTTTTCTACTCATCTATCTCAGCGTTTCATTTCAGTAATGCACCTCTTTTGGAAATGTTTTTTAGTTGCCCAACAATGGCTCCATAAAGCATAGCCAATCTTGTAGCTGTATTATAGAAATTTCCTTTCAACTTCAAGGGTATCTTTGGTATCCTATTAATATGATCGCAAAAGCACTCCCAAAACACTCACTTGTCATGGACAATTCGCTTTAATTCTATGAAGAACCTTCTCAACCTCTTTATCACGATATAGTTGTGCTCATATACATTTTTTTTGTATAATTAACTTCGAATCCTCAAAAAAAAATTCCTCAAGATTCCAAAGCTTCTCTCCATGTTTCAGTTTTAGAAGATCAACCCTCTCAAGTCTCATGACCAACTCTAGCTAAAAAAGTCTCAACAATGTGCACAATATCATCAATAAACAATAAACTTTAAAAAAAAGTCTCTATCATACATTTAACCAAAGACTGAAAGAAATGCATTTCCCTATTAATATTCTCAGTATATCCTTAATAATCTCATGCAGCTCCGTACGTATCCTGACTAATTTCAATATAGCTATCGGATACATTTCTCTTAAAATCCAGCATAATAGCACAAGCTTTTCTAAGGCTGGGTTTGGGATTGCTTATCTTGGCTGCTTTTACTTATTTTTCATAAAGCAGTGCTAAAAGTTGTTTGGTAATAGTTGTGTATAAAAAAAACGAAAACTAGTTCAATTTTGGGGCAGCTTTTGAAAGCGGGTGAGAGGCTGATGTCAAAAGCTGCTTCTACTGCCACCTTTTGAGAAGTGGCAGCAATCACAGACCAAGTCCAAAACTTATGAGAACCATATTGTGACTCTCTCTAAAAAAAATTCCATTAATCTTCTTAGTCAGCACATAGCTTCTAGACTAGATCTCTCTAGCATAAAACCAAATTAATTCTTGAAAAGAAATGCATCTTTTCCCACTCTATGCTTCTTCACACTCTCCCAGAGTTTTATGATGTGACTCGTAACATTTACTCCCCAAAAACTAATACAACCTGTTTATGACCCTTATTTTTGTAAATAGCTACCAACATATTATCATTAAATGATGGAATAAATTGCTAATATGCTTACTTCGAACTTATGATCAAGGTTCATAGTATAAATTTCAGAATCAGTATTGGAGTTTTCCTATGAGAACCGGTTTCAGCAGGTTTGAGGAGTTTCGGTGGTTTTATGTCGGTCAGTTCAATAGTTTCGACGGTTTCAAGATTTCTTTATCAGCAGTGTTGCAAAAGTCGGGCTAGGTGGCCGACTAGTCGGCCACCGCCGACTCGACTAGGGGACTAGGCAGTTAAAAAATCGGATCAAGCACTAATCAGACCTAGTCGGCCGACTAGGCGGCTGGACGGGCCTAGTCGGCCGACTGGATCCAAAAAAAAAAACCTAAAACTAAGAGAGAAAAGCAGCAGCAACCGCCGCAGAAAAAAAAACAGCAGCAACAGTAGCAGAAGACCAGCAGCCATCCTGATCCCGCCGCTGCCGCCGACTGATCCCCGACGACGACGACGCCGACTCATCCCTGGTGCCACCGCCGCAGAACTGATCCCTGACACCGCCGCCGACTCATCCCCGACGCTGCCGCAGCCGCCAACTGGAGAGGAGAGGAAGGGAGGGTGGATGGTGACTAGGAGGTAGAGGAGGTGTTCTTGGTAAAGAAGGTGGCTTTGCTGATGTCTTCTGTATGTAATATATTAAGGGAGTGGCATGGCTATAAAGAAGAGGAGGCCAAGGTGTGGTGCTCCGCAGGTGCAGGTTTAGGATAATTTTTTTACTAAGTGTACAGCTGTAAACTGTAGATGATGATTTTTTACAAATGTACCATGTGACAATCACTTTGGGATGTGCTCACTCCCTGCTTGGTAACTGTACCATGTGACAATTTAGTTTAATATTATTTTTTAGTTTGAAAATGTGAAATTTCAGTCCAATAATTTTAGTCCAAACTGTGAAAATGTGGAAATTTTGTTTTGATGGTATATATATATATATATATATATATATATATATATATAGAGAGAGAGAGAGAGAGAGAGAATAAGGGAGGTGAGGTGGCTATATGTACCCCCCTCCCATGCTATCATCATGCACTTGCACACTTTTCGGTGCATGATGATAGCATGAGGGGTGACACATAGCCACCCCCCAAAAAGTGGCACCTCACCTCCCTTATTCTCATATATATATATATATATATATATATATATATATATATAATCTCTAGCCCCCGCGAACCGACTAGCGATTTTAAAACCTTGTTTATCAGTTTACCTTGCTTATTATACACATAAATTTTGGTGTAGGAATCAAGTTCTCTTTAATGTAAATGGTGAAGCCTCTGTGCCTAATATTATAAAAGAATTTGTTCAAAGCAAGTATGTCACTCAAGTCTAATCAGAATCAAAATGAGATAAATCATAATATCAGCAACACCACTTATGATGCTAGCTTGGCTGAGAGAAACCCAAGCCACAACTAAGAATTAGTTTGGAACATTCAAGAGTAGATGATGTTGAAGTTGTATGTCTTCGACTTTTAGCAAACAAAAGATCCCTATGATAACAGAGTAATATAACTTCGCAACTGTTTCTACTTTAACCAACATCCTTTAGGTGACACCTATGATCTCCCTTCTTGTATGTATGAGGTATTTACATACAGTGGTAATATGTTGCATCTACATATACTCGACACCTGAATTGATTTGACGAAGGGTTAGTATTTCGGCACTTTGTCAAGGATCATGCAGAAGCAATCATCAGAGGCTTCTCTTCCGTTATGTAGGAGCACTTTAACTTATTTCCAATTGTTCTTTGTTGAAAACTTGTTAATATGGGTTTCAGTCGAGGTTTACAATCTCTCAACAGCTTTATGAGGTGAAAGCAATATTCTTTCCAACTGGGTGAAAAAGTACAATGTGCTTATCATATTTGTAGAATGGTGCCTTATTAGTTATATTGAACTGCTAGTTCCCGTAAACATATAACCACCACCGTGTCTTGACCTCTCTTTGAGAATTTGACCAAGAAATAATAAGGGTTGATTTAATGCTCTTTTTAACAAGAAGGCTTCATTTACTGATTTCAACTCAACTGCTATCAATCATTTTGTTTCCACCTCTTTCAATTCCTGGTATGATTCTTCACAAAATTGATAGCATCTGTCTAATGTCCGGGTGAGTGACACAAGCCATTGTGTTGATGTATGTTTACTAAACATAAGAATGGGGGAAGTCTAAATTGTTCGTCCTTGTTCCTGCTTCTTAGAATTCATAATTAAACTATTGGAACACAAAATGGCGTGGGGCAACAGGTCAACATTATAAGATATTCCTATTTCTGAAATAATACACTGTTAAACTCCTGCAGTTAGCTCAAAGTCTTGTACACTCTGGTTCTGTCCAAATAGGGTTTATAAATATAAATTAGTAGAATAGCCCCACGCAGAATCACTCAATCACCAACATGGTGTGAAGAAGAAATATAAGAAATTGAGGTAGGTTTAATCAGATAATTGTAAATTGCAACATTAAGCTCCATACATAGCTAAATATACTAAATAAGTGTCATAATCACGACAAGCCTTGACTTCTATGGATTGTTACTAGGGAAAGATCATTCGGTACTTAAAAAGAAAGAAACATTAAAGGATCACTCAGCTTAAAATTGAGTGCATTCAGTAACTAATGGTAAGAAATGCCTCTATGGTAATAGTAGCACCAAATTGATGAAACTATTCAGTAGAACCTTAAACTGCTTGATGAGAATCATGTGGTCAAAATCATGTGATCAGGATCACGGATCACACGATCCGTGGTCGATCGACCCAATCCGATCCAGGTCGCACGAAAATATCACATGGACAACGGATCACTTGACCCGGATCCGGATTGTATAATCTGGATCACAGCTCACATGATCTGACCCGTATCGTAGGATCCGGATCCTGGCAGGGCACTTTTGGGTTGGAGGGGTATTTTGGGGATTTTTTAATTTTTTTTGAAAAACCCTTTTATAAGCTAGGTTGGACCTTCTTAACATATCAAACTTATTTATTTTCTTTCTTTTCAAGAAAGTGGTCCAATTGGATATTGATAGAGAATAGATTGTATCTTTTGATGAGGAAGAAGAGAGGACTAGATGATTCCAACGAAAGAAATGAATGAAGCTTCCAATTGATGTCATTTAGTTTTTTTTTGTCTATTTTGTTCTTGTGACTCTTTGGAGAATAACATATCAACAGAAGTTTGATCGACAGTTCGAAGAAATTATTTTTTATGATTTAATGTGCTATCCTACTTGATTTGATGTTGTATACCTCAAATATGCATTATACATTGTTCTAAAATTCGGAATTAGGCGCCTAGGTGCTAGGCGGTCATAGGGCAGACGCTAGTTTGTGCCTAGGCAGAATTAGTCAGGCTAGGCGGTGCCTAGGCGGAATTAGACACTAGGTGCTCGGTACATGCCCGAAGACCGCCTAGCGACTTTTACAACCTTGGATTATATAGCTTAGATATGAATAGTTCATATTTTTTGAAAATTTTAAGATTTCTTGGATCCTACGATCCATGATGTGGATCCAATCCTATGCGGTTCCTTTTACAATTCTATGATCCAATCCTATCTTGACAACATCAGATAAAATTATGCTAATTTAATAAAGAAAATTAAAAATATATTCACAATTCATAAAGATTGGGAAAAGCGTATCTGAACTCTAAATAAAGTGTAAACAAATATATACCTTCTCTTCTTCAGCAGCAAGGATGTAATCTCCATCATCCTGGAACATAAAAGATCCTTTAGCAGTGGGTTACTGGCATCCCATTTGTAGTTTATAAATACAGAGAAGCAATAGTGGTTTGGAAGATTCGTCTCAGGCGCTATATTAAGCAGCATCTTGAAACATGGTGCAATAGCATACAAATACTCGTGAAAAGTGATGAAGTGGGTAAATCATAATAGGTCATCAGATATCAAGGTTTCCATACCATAATTCATTAAGAATAAGACTGATTTCTAAGAACCATACCCTACTAGAAAGCTATAAATGTACAATTAAGGATCCCAACCCTGAAATGTCACTAAGATTCACACACCACCTTTGGGTATTCAGTCCCCATCGTCACCCGTGTTATTATCTTTAGAGTTATTTGTATTTACCCCCCCCCCCCCCCCTCTTCCCCAACAGCTAATCATATCTCCACTACCTCCTCCCATTTTTATTTTAATTAGTGTTACCCCATCCCAGCCCACCCACTCCTTCATAATCCATCAATTGTAGTTGTAGTTAGCCCCCTAGAATTGGGGGGTAACACTAATTAAAATAAAAATGGGGGGTAGTAGAGATATGATTAGCAATTGAGAGGGTAAATACAAATAACTCTTATCTTTAATACAGGATACCATATATGTTCTCAACTTATCATAACGCAAACCAAAAGTCCTTCATCACGCACCTTGCTAGTCATCCTAACCTCTCAATAATGAAATAGATAAGTCAAAACTTCCTCCAGACCAAGCATGTTGTTAAACAAAGTGCTTATATATATATAATGTCTCTTCTGGAGTCGGCAACTATATTAGGGCTTCCTCATTCCCTATTGCTCGCGAAAAGATTTGAGGGGTGACTTGACCCGCAGAGGGAAGGATGTGTCTGGCAGGAGGATGGATGGACGTCAGTTTATCGCCGATGACGAAAGGTGAGCTCTCGGTTGACAGCCAATACCAATGGGTGGCCGTCTAGGTAAGTGGTCTGGTAGTGGATCTGCTTCCTCGAGTCTCCCTCGGGAGCAACCACGTCGACAGGGCGGATATATTAATGCGACCTTAGGGATGGGCATGCCTCTGTGTGTGTGTGTGTGTGTGTGTGAGGGGGGGGTGGGTGATAAGGAAGAGGATCCAAAGGAGATGGTTTACTCCTGATACACTCTGAGGTCGTGAGTTGAGATTTGTGCCCCTAAGGCGGCTGATTTGGTCGTCAGGCTCCTCTATGCAGAGTCGAAGCTTATTGATGGTCTGTGCACGACAGACATATCCATGGACGACCTAGCTATATCGGTTGTGGAGTAGAGGAATACGATGGTTATGTACGTCGTTGGTCCACGTCCTTTCTATCATGTTGTCTCGGTATTTGCGTGACGAGTGTGGTACATGTCTGGATCAGTGAAAGTTTTTCCGAGAGAATGGTTTCCCTTTCTTAAGTTCTCCCTTCTCTTGAGTCTGATTTGGAGAGAGTTCTCTCAGAGGGATCGTGAATGCTTGGGGGCAGTTAGTCATCACCAAACGCTGGAATCCCTTGGTGTCCTTTGAACGAGATCTTTTGGCAGTTGTCCCTATCTGGGTGGGTCATTTTTTCCAAAACTTATACTTCAGCTTTGGAATGACATGGCGTTTCGTAAGATTGCGAGTGTCATTGGTATTCCAATCCTTATAGACTCGGCACTACTAATCACTCGAGGTTGGCACATGCCAGGATCCTTATTAAAGTCATGTTGTCTCGTTCCCTTCCTTCTATCATCTCAGTACGCCTTTTTGATGGTGGTTGGTTCGAACATGTCGTTATTTATAAATGGTGTCTGTATGTTTGTCAGGCATGTCAATGTATTCGCCATGAGAAATTCTACTGACCGGATCCTAATGGAGAAGCAGGGCCGGCCCTGGGGTAAGCCGGACAAGCCTTGGGGCTTGGGCAACCCCCCTCTGCTAGGACAATCCCTTTCTGCTAGGGCAACCCCTTAGGCTCAGCATAACCCCACCAAAGGGTTAAAGGGCAACTAAAATTAGCTCCAGGATAGGACAACCTAAACCTCCGGGCCGGCTCTGTGGAGAAGTCATCCGAAAAGGGCTAATGGAAGTCTTAATGGAATGTACGGTGGTTGTCCCGCCCTCTCTCGAGTCTTGTGGTGGAGAGGGGACTGCAGATGGAAATGCTATCTTTGATATTCTGCCTAACCTCGTGCCTTCTGGATTGTGTTCTCTGAACAACCCTCGTGCTCTAGGGGATAGCTCGAGAGAAGTTATCATTGCTGGGTTTTCTACCCTGGCAACTCATAAAATAGTCAGGCGTGGGTAATATGGTATCCACCCAAACAGTTTTGGGGAAGAGACGACTCCCTACAGTTTGGGGTCCTCACTAGCTCTTGCACCCTATCGGTCTTATCTTCCTAACGGTCACCCTTTGACATATCTCGCCTCACTCCGACTATTCAGCTCACTCCGCTCGCCTTCCTTAATGGCAGAGGGATTCCAGCACCTTGTCAAAATTGTTGTCACCGATGGCTCTTTCATCAAGTCGGCAAAGGAGCATTGCATATGCTTGTGATACCGTTTTCGATCCAGCCCATCCTTTCTTCTTCGTCGTCATACAACAGAAAACACTTTGTCCACTGCTCCGGCTGCTTCTTCGACCTCACTTGCTCGCCTACTTCTTCTTTTTTTACGAAAAAGGAAGACGACCATTATGAAGAAATTCTAAACCGCCATAGCACTACCTTCTGATCAATAGAGCAGGAAGAGGAGAAAAGAAATACCACCAAAGGTCACGACCTGCAAGATACACAAAGTGATTCTATGTTTTGATAACCCTTTTTTGGAAAACTATCATTTGGGGGGGGGGGCTTACGCATGACACACGGAAGATTGGATTGCCTGAATCACAGGAAAAGAAACATTACTTGTTTCACAAGAAATCAAGTAAATCAAATGGAGTGCTATCTGAAGTGCAATTGTTAAGCAAGTGGCCGACTCCAATTTAGAACATAATATGAAGTAGGCACAAAAATAGAATTACAGCATCTATCAGAGGATAGTATTGACATGATAATGTATAGGTACAATCCTTTCTGATTGTTGATGTCTGGGGGAAACACAATATGAAGTAGTAACAGCTTTCTTTATGAAACTAGTCAGAAGTGATAATATGAGATGCAAAAGTGAAAGAACTCTTGCAATCTATTTGTTGCTATTTTATGAATAATTATGATTAATGCTTGTATCCCAATTCACAGACAAAAAAACATAACAAACAATTCATACCAGCTGATCAACAGAACCAAAGAGTGAACTCTCCTCCTTTGGGATAATGAAACCTTTTGAGTGAAGTTTAGATCGTCGAGATCTAAAAGCAAAGTGGCCATCCAGGCAGGAATAATCATCACCATCATTGTCTTCCTGCCAGCAATACAGTTACACAAAGAATCTCATTTTGTTACTACGTAATATAAATTATGCTCAACATACCGAACAAAGTTGAATAGAATTATTTGCTGAACTGCAATTCTCAGTGCGCAAACCAGAAGAATGGTGGTCTCTACTATTTGCAGGAGAAGCTTTTGGGGATATTTTAGTATGCTCAGAGCCATTTACCTGGTTCCAAGAATCTGCAATGTTAAACAATCAGTAGCCATTCTTGAAACTATAACACTGAGTTATTGAATCGTCAGTAAAGTAATCCACCTTTAATCTGATCCTTCTTCTTCATTGTTGGAACAGCCACATCTTCACCACTTCCCAGACAGCTTTCCCTGCTAACTGAGATTGCTTATATCCATCACTACCAAGGGGATAGTAGGGTAGAAAAAGGAATTGTCTTTATGATATGACGCAACTAAAAAAAAGAGTCAAGATTCATGAGATTCACCTTTGTCACAAGTATAGTTCTTTAAAAGCTCTTCAAGTGGTAGATCAGCTTCAGCCTGCAATGCTGCCAGCTCTTCTTTTCGTTCTGCCTCCGTAATGTGTGCTTCATCCTCCTCGATAGTATTTTCGTCATCTTCCTAAAAATTAATCACATCATATGGAGGTCACCACTCACAACTTCGTGCAAAGCAAAGAAGGGGAGAAAAAAGAGAAATGTGATACAGCTACCATAAATCAATTCATATAGGGATTTAGCCAAATTACAATAAAATGCAAGGCCTAGCTTCCCGATGATAATAGGCATGTGATAAAAAAATTAGAAGTAGAAGATAGGATTAAAGAACAGACTGACAAACTGGATAAATAGCTGAAATCTCTGTGCACCACGTTTTTGTCTAAATACCTCCTACCTGTCATGCTGTCTTTGTGTTTCCAAATGCAAAGATTGTAAATGCCAAAACTAAAAGCACAGCAAATAAATGGTGTTGCTAATAAATTGAAGTTCACTAGAGCTAATTCTGAATAAGTACATTCAGAATTATTTGTTCGTCCTTTCAAAGTATAGTAACGAAAAATTGAGTTGCTCAATTGGTGAATGGCACATGCAAATGCCTCCAAAAGGTTATATAAGCTTTGAATTGGTAAATACTTTTGTGTGCATCATCTTTTACTAACTTTTTGGGATTGTCATTCCTTCACTCTTTGGTGTAATGTGTCTTAGAGGTGAATGTGGTTCCCTATAGCAAATTGCATCATCTTACCTCTTCGTCTAGACTCTTTATAGTCAAGGGGAACTTGGAGGGTGCTCCTTGGTCGCATGAGCTTAATCTGAGATCAAAAAAGTAGGTCTATATACCTGTCAACTGACCACCTAGGTTATGACATGGCTCTCTCATGCTCATAGCTACCTTGGCTAGGAATTTAGCACCAACATAGAGGGTTGACGTGAGGTCAATGGCCGGTCATAAAATTTTGTCAAATCTTGTATGAACTATGAAGTTTTCCTATGTTCCATAGCCGACCCCATTCTAATGAGAGAAGCCTTTGATGAGATGATGATCTTCAACCATCTTTTCTATCATTTCAGATGGAAATCACTATATAGCAGTTGAAATATTTTAAGTGTTATGTAAGGAATTTGTACGAGAAATGGGTCTAGATGATAAGGAAGATTTGGGAATCTTGAGGTTTATTTCACAACCTAATGAAGCTTCATATTTTCAGACTCGTTCCATGAGAAAACTAACAACAACTGATTAGTGAACATGAAGTTAAATAACAAAAAACTAGATGAGTTGGAGAACGAACCAATAGTAAACCACCTATACAACAAAGATATGCATATAATACACATATGCATGCATAAGCTACCTGTACTAGCTCCCATCACATGCATCTATAGGGTTCATATAAAACGTAAGACAAAGCCTATCTATATCTATAGAATTAAACAACTGTTAGGAGTATGTTATCCAACAACAATAGAGCCTTTATCCCAATTTTCAGTCGGGTATTCAAATCATCTTCCTTTTTTCCATTCAGCACTTTTAAAGGTCATGTCCTCTATAACTCTAACAAAAACCAACTTTCTTTATAGCTTCAAACCATGGTCATTTAGGCCTACCCCTAGTCCTACCGTCTCATTTAACTACTATCTTATAACTCCTTATTGGTGATCTATTAGTCTACATTGCACATATCCAAACCACCTAACAAATTTTCTCTCATTTTGTCATCAATTGGCGTCACCTCTAAATTCCCACGATTACACCAATTTCTTATCTTATTTTTTTATTGTATCGTCATCTATCTCATCATTCTCAGTTAACCTACGTTCGTTTTATGTACTTGTTTTTCTCGGCACTTCTATGTTAGCATCTAACATTCTCTACTCGAGCAGCACAATATAATCAGCAGTAATCGTACACCAATAGAAACCTCCTTAATATTCCTAGTAAATTCATCCATAACTAAAGCAAAAAGGTAGCGAGTTAATGTCGATCCTAGATTATATTTATGAAATAAATTAATATAGAGTTGCCGATAGAAAGTTCCTTATGTGAAGGAATCCTGTAAATTGCTAATCTAGCGGCTCTTGGTTAATAAAAACTTAATCGATAAAAGCCCAGCTTTCAGATGCATGTATATAGAATTATGCCCAGTAATTAGTACCTAATTTTCAAGTAATTTGATAACCCTCAGATGCTACGTACATGCATTTTGCAATAAATAAAAAACAAAAGAAAGCAAAGACGATTTTGTTCCAATAATATGATCTTCTGCTATAGCTTAATGATGAACTATCTAAATCATGTAAAATGCATGAAAACAGAACCCAATATGCACATTAGATACGCATAAGAGTGTGCACAATATGTACTTGCTATTAGTCAGGAACTTGAGAAAGAAAGGCAGCTTACAAGCTCATCTTCAGAATGAATTCCGTAGTCATCATCAACCTCCATGCTGTCCAACTGACTTACTGAACAGAAGGTTTTCTAAGAACATAACAAGAATCAACTTTGTAAAGATAAGAGAAACTTCTAGCTACCTGGATCTTTATTTCTTTCAACAAGGCCACATTCATCACCTTCACCTTTTGAATTAGCTAGTCTATCTATATTTGGATCTAGCGGCTTAACAGCAGATGGTATATCTACAAGATTCTCTGCTAGCATTGTGGAATACCTGAAGAAAAGTGCAGTGCCAATGAAAGAATACATTATGCTCAAATTCGATATTTCAGAAATCAAAAAGTTAAAGAGTGCTAGATCAGTTTCTGGACTACTCGTAAAAGAATGTGTAGAACTAAGAGAATACGAGTTTTTACAAGACAGAACTTAATGTGTATTACCTTTCAGTCTGACCTAAAAGAAAATCAAGTTGTTTATCCAGAGCCTTTTTCTTTCTTTCCTCAAGCTCCAGTTGATGCTTGTAAAGAACCTAAAGAATCAAATGCAAGAAAATTTAGTAGGCTTCTTCAACAGAATCTTAAGCATTTTCTCTCAAAATAAACTTGCCAGCTTCTCAATTTTTATCCAGAATTTCTTCACATCTTTAGAAATAGTAAGGGCGACTTTTCGTAAACGCTGCTCTTCTTCCTGAAATTCAGTGATGATTATAAATGTTACAGCATAACACAATAATTAGACCTTAATGTAATTCGGAGAGAGGCATATTGTGATATAAACCTTCACTTTCTTCTCCCCTATTGTTGCATGATCCCCAATGCTCTTACTGGCCCTTATTGCAACCTTCTTAGCCAGAGCTAATTTCCATTTCCTCTCGGCTTCAAAATCCTGAAAGCAGTAGCACAAACTAAGCACAATATCCTGTGATCTACGGAACATGACTATCCAAAATAAAAAAAATAGCCTACCTTTGACAGCCAAACCATCTCCTCCAAAACATGATCCCAGTGAGCTTTGGGTCGAGGAGGTTCCTTGGGGGCTTCAAGAGCCTGCAAACAAAAGGGAGATCCGTTAATATGACAATGCCAAACTAACACACGAAACCAAAAAACGGATTTTGTGTAAAATGTGGTTTTAAAAAATATTATTCAAAAATAGTAGTTTTGAAAATTATTGCTAAGTATGGTAGTTTCGAAAGTCAGATTCTGTATACGAGTTGTAGCTTAAGAAATAGTGTCCCATAAATGTGATTTCATTAGATACTCGTGTTTACATTGCGACTTCATTTTCTCTTGACGTGAACTTTTTTCAAACATGGTTTTTTTGTTGTATGAAAACGTGAATCTGGAAGGTACTGTATTTTGGTAATAATTTGCAACACTACCGTGCTTGAAGAACACTTTCCTAAGTACCATATTAAAATCAAAAATCCAAACCAATAAAACTCAAAGTTGCAAGTAGGGTACAAGACATAATTGATAACTCACCTTCTGACGCCGAGCCCTCGTCTCATGATCAAGTTTCGATCTTGGACCTTTTGAGGCCATTCTTCCGTTCGAGTGTACCTACATACTGAAGTAGGACAGGTAGCAAAAATTGTGTAGGAGCTGCATGAAGTGAATTGACAGGTCATGGATTAACCCGGAAACATATGTCAAATGGAAAATAATGTAAGAATAACAACAATATCATGAATCTTTTGATATCAGCTTCATGGCTCTTCTCTTCTCTTCAGATTGACCAAGGATAGAGCTGACATACTTGGGCAAGTCACTCATTAACAGCTTGGCCCAACAATATAACAGCTAAAGTAATGTTTATTTATCCAGAACTCAATTCAAGTTCAAACCTAATTTGTCCTTGATTTATGTGGACATTGAATTGTTTGAACCAACAGAGTTTGTATCATGTGTTTTTACCAAAGGGGGCAGATTCCAACAAATATTTGTACTCTAATATCACGAAATAAAGGTTAAATGTGAACTATCAATAAATAAAAAGGGTGTCCAGTGCCACAAGGCTCCAGTTAATGCAGGGGTTGAGGAGGATAAAGATGTACACACCATTCATTAACAGCTTGGCCCAACAATATAACAGCTTAACTAATGTTTATTTATCCTGCACTCAAGCCAAGCTCAAACCTAATTTGTCCTTGATTTATGTGAACATTGAATTTTTTGAGCTCAGCAGAGTTTGTATCATTTGTGTTTTTACCAAAGGGGGCAGATTCCAACAAATATTTGTACTCTAAATCACGAAATAAAAGTTAAATGTTTAATATCACTAAAAAATGGTGTCCCATGCCACAAGGCTCCAGCTAATGCAGGATTTGAGGAGGATCAATATGTACACGTCATTCATTAACGGCTTGGCCCAACAATATAACAGTTCAAGTAATGTTTATTTATCCAGCACTCAAGTCAAGCTCAAACCTAATATGTCCTTGATTTATGTGGGCATTGAATTATTTGAGCTCAACAGAGTTTGTCTCAACACTGATATTGTCATATTTATATCATTTGTGCTTTTACCAAAGGGGGCATATTCCAACAAATATTTCTACTCTAATAGCACGAAATAAAGGTTAAATGTGAAATATCAATAAAAAGGGTGTCTCGGTGCCACAAGGCTCCAGCTAATGCAGGTCTTCAGGAGGATCAAAATATGAAATAACAATATTTTACACTCAAAATTTTGCGTCACCGTAACCAAAATTACAAACAATTGTGAGAACAAATTTTCTTCTTTTCCGAGCTAAGATTGAGTTTTAATCTTAACACTCAAAGTCATAGAGCTATATAAAGCCGAGCTCAGATGCTGCATTAGCTATAAAACTGAGCCTAAACGGACCAAGTTAAGCTCGAACGAATAAACTACAGGCCGAGCTCAAGTCCAACCAATCAAAACACTTCAAGATCGTGTCTTTTCCACCTTGGGCATGGCACGACATTATAAACGACACTAAAGAAATAACCCATGAAGAGAACACACGAATGCGCAATAGCAAGAGCTGAAATCCACATAAATTCGTAGAAAATCACTCCAACCCCCAATTTCGGCAAGATCGAACCTAGCTCGAGGGAAATACGTCGATTCCGCGCTAGGAAAAGGGGTTCCGGCCCATCCTAGCCCCGAAACCCTAAAAACAGAGGAAAAGGAAAGGAGGGGAGAATGGCGTACCATAAGATGAGGAGGACGGAGATCCTCGAGCGCTGCACGACGACGGCGAAACCCTAGGGTTTGGGTTTGGGTTTGGGTTTGGATTAGGGTTTTCTTCCGATGGCAGAGGAATCGAGAGGGGAGGGAGAAAGAGGAACGGGGAGGGGCTTCGGGTTCGGGGTCTTTGTCGTCTGGATTCGTTGCTACTCGTGGATATTTTACATAGTACCCCTTTTCTACATGGACTTGCATTTGTGGGAAAAGGCCGGACCCGGACCCGGACCCGGACCCGGACCCGGACCCGGAAGCTAATGAGAATCTCTGGATCTTCTAATGGATCCTACAAAATCAATACATGGATCTGATGGTTGATTCATTCTTATTTTATTTCCTTTTTTTTCTTTTTTTAGATGTCCGACATTACGCACGAGACTTTGTGCATGTTATATTGCAACTAAAAACTTGTTATATCCATCTCAATCTGGGGTTGTCGCAAACCATTATAATATGTAGGCCACAGTTTTTTGTCGGCTTGTTGTGTCAATCATGTACTTAGCGTCTGATAAGTTTGAAATGGTCAAACACGTGAAAAATACTCTATTGAGATAATTGTCTTATTTGAAAGTACATATAGCAAATATTAGATAACCAACGAGAGTTGATTGGAGTTCCGATCAATGGAGAATTAGGTGGTCATGCATTGGAAAGAACATGACAAGGAGGATCTAGAAAAAGAAAATAAAAAGGTAATATTGTGCATAGTGACAAAATGGGATATAATTGGTGGAAGATGTAGACTTAAAAAGAACTATATGTTGTTGTGTTGGGATGTTTGCCTTTTGTCAACACTTGTTATACATAGGTGAATATATTTTTTTATTTATTGCAAAGACTGGACTCGAAATCAAGACCCTCCCTAATAACCCACATTATCCCCAACGGTTAGGCAATCTCCCTTGACTTGTGTAAGTAAAGATTGAAATATATCATGTGGATTGAGATAGAGTAATAGACCAAACCATATGATATGCTTGATAGAACATCAAACATAGAAAACTTAAATATGTCGAGTTGTACTAGAGTACACTTGGGGCGTAGCTAGTTATTTGTTACATTCCCGTATTTGGGGAGTGGGGTGTGATAATTATATAGCTTATTATTCATTTATTCATTCTCCTTATATTTTATTTCTTCTTTAAAAAATATTTTGGAAATTTTATAAGCTTATAGAGATGAAGATTCTCGCTTGCTGCAAGATTTCTTGAGGAGTTTAAGTTTGAACTTGAAATTTTTTTTATTTTAACCATTTAGTTGTTGATCTTTTGTAGTAAGAGCATGAATAATATATCATAATTTGAATAACTTATGTAATCGGACTTTATAACTATTACTTTTCTCGTTTAAGATTGTAATGCATCGCTCCCAAATAACTGTACAAGTCTAAATTTTACTTATACAATACAAGAACAAACAATGGATCTCAAAATGACACATGCATCCCTTGAGTGGAATAGTGAACATCCACCCTAGTTTGATAGGTGAAAAAATAGGGTTATTCCGTTAAATGTATGCTACATGTCATTTCATCAAACCTAAAACCACTTTGGGAGTAGGTTTGTAAATATCCACACCAGTTTTAGGAAAGTGTCCTACAAACGGAGCGACTGAATGGTAAACTGAAGCCATGTGTCACCTCCTATATCGGTCCCGCCACCCCTTGTAAATATCCACACCAGTTTTAGGAAAGTGTCCTACAGACGGAGCGACTGAATGGTAAACTGAAGCCATGTGTCACCTGTCACGCCCCGACTCGTCGAATCGGTCGCCATCGCCTTGACTCGATATAAATCGATCCCCACGGGTCGGGACGTGATGTCGTGCAAGTCTTTAATGGACTTGCACAAGGCAAGGATGTGCATTTGGAAATTCCTTTGACTCGACGCGTTGAAATTAAACAGTGCAGAGAGTTGAAGACATAGCATAGGAAAAAATTTAGCTTTTCATTCATAAGCTTGCAAAGTATGTGCAAGGTCATTTTTACATTACATATGCCGTTGCGGCTACATCTTGAAACACAAAAGAAAAACTCTCGACAAGCTTGCCCTGAAATAATCCTTGTCGTTCCATACATTCACGCCCCTTTATACATTTGAATAAAGCCTTCGATCTGAGTTGGGCTTCAAAATACTTCAAAATAGGAGAGCTTCGTGCCGCCTCACGTTCTTCAGCTACAGGTCTAGTCTCGAGCTCCCGCAGCGCGCTCGTTACCTAGGGAGTTGGGGGTTAGCACACTTGCTAGTGGATGGGACGAACCCACTCGTCTAAACCGACACTGCTTATTAAGGATTCTAGCATACGAAGTGATCTTTCTATTTGGAACTATATGAATTGCAGTTCATATCGAAGGCACTTTTTAAATGTGTCACATTCCTATTTTAGAAATAGGTATATGACTGTATTTCGACTGTATTTCATATTTTGGAGGATTTTAATTTTGGGGGGTATTTGAAATTTTTATTATTATTTTATTGGAGGTAATTTTACCCTCATAATTATTTGTTATTAATTAAATTCCTTGATTCCTATATCTACCCCAAAAGAAAACCCTAACCCAAACCCTCACTCCCCTCTCTCTCTCAGCTGCCACCACCCCCTCTCTTCACTCTTTCTCTCTCTCCCGACTCCTCACTGGACCAGCCCCCTCCCCCTTTCCTTTTTCCCTCTGCTCTCTCTCTCTCGAGCTCACTCTCTTCTCTCCCGCTCTTCCCCGGCCAGCTCCGGCCACCACCGCCACCATCACCCCCAGCACTTCCCACCGCCGCCAGCACCACTTCCCACCGCCGCCACCTCCGTCTCTCCCTCTCTTGCTGTTCCCGGCGCTCGCCACCACCGCGGCCGCCCCCATCTCCACCGCAGCCGCCCCCTTTCTCCTCCGGCCCCCTGAGCGCCGTCGGCGCCCTCGTCTCCACCGCCACCGCCCTCATCATCGTTGCCGTCTCCCTCTCAGCCGGCCTCCTCCGCCGCGACCAGTGCCACCATCATCGTCGCCGTCGCCGTCTCCCTCTCGGCCGGCCTCCTCCGTCGCTACCAGCACCACCACTGCTGCTGCTGCTGTCCCCTCTGCCGGAGCCCGACCGACCCCGGTGAGCCCCGATCTCCCCCTCTCCCTGTCTTCTCCGCCGGCGGCGACCAGCCCCATCTGGCCGAGCACCACGGTAAGCCCCTTCGCCTGCCTCTCTTCCTCGATCTCCGTGCCTCGGGGCACGTGTTGTCTCGAGCAGCGCGCTGCTTTGTGCAGTGTGCTGCCTCGAGCAGTGTGCACTCGTGCAGCGTGCGCTTCTTCGGTTTACGTGCTACCTTGGGGTGCGAACCCCTCGGGATGCGTGTACCTCGGTGTCCGTGTCGCCCCGTACTCCGTGCCCCTTAATTTTGTGTCGTCTCGGGTTGCGCGTACCTTGGTGTGCATGCTGTCCCAGTTTTCGTGCACCCCGATCCACGTGCTGCCTTGGGCAGCGGGACGCCTCGAGCCCCGCGCTGTCTCGGACACCGTGCTACCTCGGTTTGTGTGTTGCCTCGATCCTCATGTCTCGGCCTTTATGCCTACCTCGTGACCCGTGCATGCACCGATTTGCGTGCCGCCTTGGTATATGTGCCACCTTGGACTTTGTGCCATCTCGATTTGCGTGTACGTACGGATTTACGTGCCGCCTTGGTTTGTGTATCAATTTGGACTCCGTATCGCATCGATTTACGTGCATACGTCGACTTGTATGCCGCATTGATTTGCATGCTTCCTTGAATCTCGCTCCGTCTCGATTCGCGTGCACGCCTCGATTTGCGTGTCACGTTGATTCGTGTGCCATCCCGATATTCGTGATTTCCTCGATTCTCATGCGCATCTCGATTTACGTGCACGTCTCGGGTTGCGTGCCCGTATCGGTCTGCGTGCCTCAGTTTTCGTGCCAGATCCCTGCGCTGCATGCGGGACCCGTACGGTATAGCCTTCTGCCATCTCTTGTGATTATTCTATTATTTTATTATTTAATTCTAATGATTGTTTATTATTTATTCTGAGGATCTCGATTGGCGTGCTAGCTTGGATCGCGACTGCCGAAGACTTGCTTACCTAGCCGAGCCCTCTAGGCAAGTATCTCTTGCTCATCGACGGCTCTTGCCCTCTCTCCTGGATTTTTATTGTATTTAATTAATTTGTACTTGTAAACTGTATAACCATGATTAGTGTAGCCTAGTAGTAGAACTGCCATGATGATAACTTAGGATAGCTTGGTCCGATACCGGGATAGACCGCATCGGACAACTCGGATGGGTCATCCACACCTCCTTTGGTTTGTAGGACTGAACTCATGCATGTTCTTCTTGGTATGGCATCCCTGACCCTATTGCCTGCTAGGTAGACTCCCGACTAGATTAGTCGCCTAGCGTCTTGTCTGTCTTGTCCGTCGGATTGTGTAAGGAGAGCGGTTCTACTCGGGTGAAGGTCTGTAACCCTGGTCCTTGTTTGGTTTAAGGGTTATGGATCTGATCCAGAGTGGTTCACGCAATCTTTGCCTTTTCGACGGTATCACCCATTGGACTCTTGACCTGTGACCCTTCTTTTTAGATGGTGTTCTAGTTTAGTTGTTATCCCATTATCTGTCTTGTCCGCCGGATTGTGTAAGGAGAGCGGTTCTACTCGGGTGAAGGTCTGCAACCCTGGTCCTTGTTTGGTTTAAGGGTTGTGGATCTGATCCAGAGTGGTTCACGCAATCCTTGCCATTTTCCGACGGCGTTGATTAGTGTTGACCCATGTGTTGGGATTATGATCTTATTCGAGGATTGACTATGAGGAGATATGATATTGAGATAGTGGTTATGGTAGACTAAGTAGATTCTTAGATAGTGTTACTAGTTCTTTGGTGATGTTATAATTTGATCAGATATGTCTTGAGGACTCTTGGATTTTGATATTGGTGCGAGTGTCTCGCGGAACGAATAGAATATCGAGGATATCAATATATGATTTTTACTCGACTTCCCAAACGCCCAAACCTAGTACCTTTACTGTATCCCGGTAGTTGGGAGACTTAGTTGCTGATAGCCTGTGATCATTGACTCGGAGGATTCTTGTGAGCTAGAGGGCCTAGCATTGTTAGGAGGATGAGCTTTGTATTTGGTGGTTGTCTTTATTGACGTGATATTCACCCCATCATGGATGGAAGACTCTTGCTAGATTGATCTGGTGGATAGACCGACGGGATGATTGGAGCTCTATGCTCCCATATATACTTGAGATGTTAATTATAGTAGAGGTTCTGATCTTGTACTTGACCTGATATCTATGCCACGATGTGGGCATATGACTTCTTGTGACTGACAGAGTTGTCCTTGTCCCAGACCTGACTACCTGTATCCGTGCTATAAGTCCAGCTTACCCTGTGAGGTACTGGCCCTGACCTTGCACTGCGGTGCCCTTTGTCTATTGGCACTTTGAGGTGCTACTTCCATGATTATATGGCATTGCGATGCCATCTTGATATTCTGGCTATATTATATGATTACCTGCACGGGTATCTGGTAGTTGGCCTATAGTCTTAGCGTGGTTAGGATTGCTTGCTTGCTTGTTGCATAACACTAAGGATGGATCACAACTGGGACTATAGGTGCCGAGGTTGATTCTTACTTAGCGTTCCCGTACTGATGTACTCATCTAGGGGGATGAGCATGTGACCACGGCATATGATTCTGGTTAATTGTAGGGTTAATCTAGGTAACTTAAATGGTAGAAGCATTGGGAGGGAACGGAATCCCGAGATCGTGCATTACCGGCCGCCACAGGCTCGTCCTGGCGCGTCGGAGTTGGCCGCCACGGATATGGCAGTATCCGACTACTATATGTACTCCTGCTTAGTACGGTGGCCTTCCGAGGGATCGATGCATACCTACCTACTATGCGTTATTTGGCCTCGCTAACCCTTGCGGGATATGGCACGATTTGAGGATTCCTATATTACATTGTTGGGGTAACCCAACCTCCACATAGACAGCCGTAGGCATTTGAGTGGCCGCTTATTTATATAATTGTTTGGCTTGTTGCTTGCTAAGCTGGCTGGCACGTAACGCTGTCCCGGTGCAGTAATTCATTCCCTTGTTCTTGTTTGATGTAGGGATGGGTTACTTCCGAGGACAGACTACGAGTTCCAGTTGGCAATGCAAGCATTAGTGGATGTTAGGATGACTGTGATGATTGTTGGTTACTTACGTACTAGTAATTGGATTGCTACCTTATATTCTGTAATCGTGCGTTAGTACCGCACGATCCCTTACCTTATTTACTGTTTTTACATGCTATTCCTGTCATATTATATCCTGCTGGTTTTCTTCGCCCGTCCTTGAGCCTTCCTTTCTGGTACTTGCTACGGTTGGCCTGACCAACCCTGAATTGTTCCCAGATTGCCTGTGACCGACCATGTGGATCTTCCAGACTTGACTTGGAGGACGTGCTTCAGTTCCTGACCATGAGGGAACTGTGCGGGAAGGTATTCTTGTCTACATTATTTCTCATTGTAGACTCTCTGATTATCATATGAGTATTTCCTGTTTTTCATATGATTATCTCTCTTGTCGTTATTTCATCGATTATTGCCTGTGGATATGAGATCAGATTTAGGCCATAGACTGCTTGCATGTTAGGATACCCAGCAAGATTGACAGCCACGATCGTCGTATGACGTTTTATACCTCATACGGAGTAGCTGGCCTAGTCCGTCCCAGTATTTCGGTACTGGGGCGTGACAAAACGATAACACATAACCAATTTAAAGGCATTCTTACCACGGCCGTGCTCCTTTCCTGCACAAAATATACATGATACTTACCACCTGCACAAGACAATAGGTGAGCATGCAATCTATCCTATATGCGGTCATTGGTGATATCGACACCATGAAGGATGATTACGTAGCCTTGCGACGCGCCCTCCAGTCTTGGTAGCGAGCCTAACTGGAGGTCTCGCAATGCCTCGCGCCGAAGCACGATTTCTATAATTTCCTCCTAGGCCGATCCGGTCCCAGGGCCCCGGGTACCGTCTCGAAGAAAGCTCACCTTGTGCACAAGTCGTCCTTGACCATGCGAATGTATGAACAGTTTAATATGTATGAAGTAAATTGCATAGCGTAACCATTATCAAATAACATAATCATTCCTACTCGTGCAAGGGTCTTTTTCCCCGAAACCGTACGTTCTGATTTAGCATCCCGTAGGCACCAAATTCTCCGAGGCATGATGTACCGCCACCAAGGTTTTCATCGTTGTGTTTTGCATGGCATGAAATATATTCTATCTCTTTCTTAGAACTTTATCTTTTCTCTACTTAGTGTAAACTTATAGATTTGGAGTTAACTTCTCTAGGTTGATATATTATCCCAAGCTCTTGATCTTAGTCGCAAGTATACATCCCATTAGCATCATCGATTTGAACGTTGAACTTTAAAAATTTAGTTGGCGGGAAGGAGTAGAAAAGAAAGGGCCGGAGAACCACCCACCTAAGGAGATTGCGCCGAGAGTAGGAGAACGCTTTGCGACGGTCAACCGTCAGTTACACGAACTCCTGTAATGGCACGAGCATCGAATTAGAACCCTTCCTTCAATCCTTCCTTCGAAATTCCCAAAGACGCATTCGGAAATCGACGCGAAAGCACACTATCAAATCCACGCAACAATTCGTTCAGAAAGCCAAGAAAACCAATAAAACCAACGGCAGACGGGTTGCGTCGCTCTCTTTAGAGTTCCTTCGCCAAGACGCCGCCTACCGCATCTAGGACTTATTCCAACAGTAGTCAATCCATTAGTTGGAACGGTACTCATATCACTCGTCCAAATCGATTTTATTGATGCCGTGCTTTTTGTATACCAAACTCGTCGCCGAGTCAGACTAGCCATCTATGTTCCCGACCATGTCTGACTTGGCACGAGCCTATTACATAGTGCTTCGCCCCAACGGGAGCGGGGTACTACATAATATACCACTAAGAAAAAGTTTCGTCCCGAAACTTAAGAACAAGGGTCTGACCTTCGTCGGCGAAGAGTGAAGGGTACTTCTCCTTCATCTCCGCCTCTAGCTCCCACGTCGACTCCTCAACGGAATGGTTGCGCCAGAGTACGCGAACCAAGGACATCGATCGGCTCCGCAGGATCTTTTCTTTACGGTCGAAAATTTGTACGGGCTCCTCCGAGTATGATAGATCGGCGCATAGCTCCAACTGATCGAAACTAACCACATGACTTGGGTCATGTACGTACTTCCGAAGTTGGGAGACATGGAAGACGTCGTGCCCTTCGGCCAGGGCAGGAGGTAGCACGATCCGGTAAGCAACGGTTGCCACTCTTTCGAGGATCTCGAAGGGCCCTACGAATCTCGGACTCAGCTTGCCTTTTACCCCGAATCGCATGACGCCCCGCATCGACGTCACCTTCAGAAACACATGGTCCCCAACCAAGAACTCTAACGATCGTCGACGAGTATCTGCATAACTCTTTTGTCGACTCTGAGCAATACGGAGCCTATCTCGAATCATGCGGACCTTCTCGACGGCTTGTTCGACTAGTTCTGGCCCGAGCACCTGTCGCTCCCCGACTTCGTCCCAGCAAATCGAAGATCGGCACTTCCTCCCGTAAAGCGCCTCGTAGGGAGCCATTTGGATGCTCGATTGATAACTGTTGTTGTATGCGAACTCCGCGAGCGGCAAGTACGTGTCCCAACTAGTCTTCAAATCTATCGCGCACAGACGTAGCATATCCTCCAGAATCTGATTCACTCTTTCCGTCTGGCCATCGGTTTGCGGGTGGTACACGGAGCTAAGGTTCAACTTAGTGTCCAGCGCCGCCTGTAGACTCGTCCAGACACGTGATAAGAATCGCCCGTCTCTGTCCGAAATGATTGTGGCAGGTACCCCGTGCAGTCTGACGATCTCGTCGAGATAAATCTGAGCTAACCGATCGACGCTCCATGATGCTTTAATAGCGATGAAATAAGCGGATTTGGTTGTCACGCCCCAGAACCAGAATGCTGGAGAGCGGGGGCAGACATAGCCAGCTACGTATATTGAAATGGATTCCATCTCGCTATACGGTCACGGCTGTCTAGATACATGAGGGTTTACTACAAGCCAACAGTCTCCTATGGTCATGAACAAGCCTAGTGTCTCAATCACAAGCAAGTAAGTAGATGTTACAAGATGTATGATCATTAAATATACAATAATAAGGCATCCCAAATATTACATATTCAGCTGATCATGAAGCTAGTCGTTACAAAATGTGAGGACTAGCAAGAGTTTAGTCATACATGATCAACCCTAGGATCTGTCAATCATGTTACAGCCCGTAGGCAGACAGTAAGTAAATACAATCGAGCTAAACAGGTGCTCGTCGGCTAAACGCCTCAAAAGAATATTTTTACAATAAAGTGGGAGAGCAAAAATAAACCCACTCGTTGCCCGGGTTACGTCTGGTGTTCACCATCGGGCTGGAAAAGCGGTGGATCCTCTGGAGCTGCTCCGAAATCTGGCCATACAAAACCAGCTGGGTCAGATCCCAGAAAGAGCAAGTGCCACAAAGGAAGCTTCACTTAGGAACTAAAACCAGCAATCAGCACAAGAGTATAAATAAAAGTAAAAACTGGAATAAAGTAAGCACTGGAATTAAAGAAAAATACATCAGGATGATATACGATGAGATAACCATGGGACTATTCAGATAACCAGGTTACAACCCGTAAACTAAACAAGGACCGGGGTTGTAACCCTTCGTCTGAACGGAGCTTGGTTTCTCACCATTTATCGGTGAAATAAATACAAGCATTCTGGTCATGCAGTAGTCTGGAACAGGATCAGGACAAGGCTAGACAGGTTAGACTCCATTCAATCATATCACGGCCAAGCAAGAATTACGGCTTAATACTTTAACTAACTAGGGTTATCACAGGCCTATTTACTAACAAGATGCAGTGAGATTATTCCACAGCCACAAGCCCTGCAGACCATCCAGGTTACCCAGGTCGAAAGATTAGGGTTGAATTCAGGTGGGTACATCGTCCAGGAAACGCATGTACCCTTAGGTAGCTTGAAGGGTGCAACACATGACAGTGTGCTGGAAATGTGCCCTACTCGACGGCAGGCTACAGATCCCAGGCGCGCCCAGGTAACGGGATTGCCTGTAGCTGGGAAATCTCTTCATGCCTAATGTGTTAATCTAGTTGTTAACCTTAGTCCATTTCAATAGGTACTCCTGACCGTGGTACTCAGGAGTCCCTCCCTAGACATGATGCAAAACAGGACTGGTTTATTTGTACAAGCACAATCGCCCACGGTATCATGTAATTTATACAGGTCATGTCATGTCAGGTAGCCGTCGCAACAGCTTTTCAAGATATATCATGTCAGGTTATCATGTCAAGTGTACTTGTCAGGAGTGCGCCACGGCGGGCCACTATCATGTCATGTCAGGTTACTCATGTCAGGAGTGCACCACTACGGGTCACTATCGTGTCAGGCTCAGTTATTAATTCCAAACATATTACATAAATTCATGATTTTCAAGTTCAGGACAAAAGGCGTAAGGATATAAAATGGGCGTAAAATACCTAATAAAGGAGTTACAAAACACGGGCAAATAATGATAAATAATGGTACACAGGACCATAAAAGTTATGCGGCTGAGAGTCTCATGCGGCCAGGAAGGAGGGGGCGCATGCGGCTCAAATAGGAGAGCTCATGCGGCCAGGGTTACTAGATCCCATGCGGCCAGGGCAGGGAGGGGGCGCATGTGGCTGGAAGTGCAAGGGCGCATGCGGTCCTCAGGAAAGAGAACCCATGCGGCTGGCGGGATGGGTTCATGCGGCTCGCAGAGCAAGGATCCATGCGGCTCGATGAGGAGGACGCACATGCGTCTGGGTTCAGTGGTTGCTTATGCGGCCGGGATGAGCGAGTCATGCGGCCAGCGAAAGAGAGTCCATGCGGTTGGATAGGATCAGGCTCATGCGGCTGAGGAAATGAAGGATCCATATGCGGTCGGGATTAATCAGGGTCATGCGGCCCGGACTTAAAAGTCTATGCGGTTCGAATAAGAGAGAGCATATGCGGTCGATGGGGAATGAGCCCATGCGGCCAGGAAGTGAGATCCAGCCTATGCGGCTGAGAGTCTCATGCGGCTCAGTCACTGGCCGCATGAATTGTCATGCGGTCAAGTCAAGTCTAAGCACAGTTCATCTTCTCCAAATTTCTGAGAGGAAGAACACCATGAGAGCCAAGTTGTCAAGCTCCACAACTCCATCATCCGGAGCCCAAATCCGAACTTCCTTAGGTCAAAATGAGGTAGAACGAAATTCTGTACAACATGGAACCATCAAAACTCAAAAATAACAAGATTTAGTAGATCAAAACCCAAGAAATCCAAAAATAATGCAAACTTAGATCTACAAGAATCTAGCCATGGAAAGTAAAAATGCCAAGTTCTAAAGTGCTTTAGAATGTAGTAAGGAAGAGAATGAAGTAATAAAATTTGAGTTCCTCCATGAAGCAAGTTGCACTTGCCTAGACCTCTCTCTTCTCTCTCTGGTTGGTAGGGAAGTAAATGAGGAAGATGAAGATGAGATTAATGAAGAGAGAGAAAAGAATGGGCTAATAAATACAAATGGAGGTGGTAGGTAGGGGGTTCAACCAAGGGTTCATCATGAACCCAAGCAAAACCAAGCCAGGCCGAACCAACCAACCCGAACCAGGAATAGACCAAGCCAAGAAGGAAATGCCAAGCCAGGAAATCATGCAATAAAATACGTACACGTATTCCAAGAATACGTGATACGAACCACAGGCATTACATTGGTCAAACGATCGACAATGACCCAAATCGCATCATTCCCCTGCGACGTCTTCGGAAGTCCCATGATGAAATCCATAGAGATGTCGTTCCACTTCCATACTGGAATGTCGAGGTTCTGTAGCTCCCCGCCTGGTCTTTGATGCTCGGCCTTCACCCGTTGACAGGCCATGCACTGTGACACAAATGTTGCCATGTCTTTCTTCATGCCGTGCCACCAAAAGGTCGTGTGCAGGTCCTTATACATTTTGGTACTCCTGGGGTGCAACGAGTATTTCGCATAATGGGCCTCCGTCAGAATCTCCTTTCTAAGTTCGGCATGGTCCGGCACGCATATCCTCTCCTTCATCCGCGTCATTCCGCCCTCGTCCACCACAAAGTCGTTCGCCTTTCCCATCGAAATCAGCTCGCGCATCTTCTTCAGGAATGGGTCATCCTCCTGTGTGGTCTTTATCTTGTTGTGCAAGCTCGACTCAAGGTACAATTTGGCCAATCGTGCTCCACGGTAACGGATTCGGAGTTCGATACCCATCTCTGCCAAGTCTCGCTGTATGTTATGGTTGATAGACAAGCACCCAGCGAACATTCTACTCAGAGCGTCCGCTACGACATTTCCCTTACCTGGCGTGTACTCGATAGTCAGATCGTAGTCTTTAATGAGTTCGAGCCAACGCCGCTGCCGTAAGTTCAGGTCCCGTTGAGTGAAGATGTATTTGAGGCTCTTATGGTCCGTATAGATGTTGCAAGCTACACCATAAAGATAGTGCCGCCATAGCTTCAACGCGAACACAATGGCCGCTAACTCAAGATCATGCGTAGGATAATTCTTCTCGTGTTGCTTCAATTGTCTCGAAGCAAACGAAATCACCTTATCCCTTTGCATAAGCACGCATCCCAAACTAGTCCATGATGCATCGCTAAATATTTGAAACCCTTCTGGCCCGTCCGGAAGTGCAAGGATCGGCGCTGAGATAAGCCGTTTCTTCAACTCTTGGAAGCTCGATTCGCAGGCGTCGTTCCACTCGAATGCGACTCCCTTCTGGGTGAGGCGAGTCAGAGGCGACGCAATTTTGGCAAAATCTTTCACGAACCTACGGTAGTAGCCTGCCAAGCCGAGGAAACTTCGGATGTCGCCTGCTGAGGTAGGCCACTTCCATTCGACTATTGCTTCAATCTTCTTTGGGTCTACCGTGACGCCTTCAGCTGAGACAACGTGCCCAAGGAACGTCACGCTGCTCATCTAGAACTCGCACTTGCTTAGCTTGGCATAAAGTTGGTGCTCACGCAGAGTCTGTAGCACCGTCTTCAAGTATTCCACGTGCTCGTCCTTGCTCTTCGAATATATGAGAATGTCATCGATGAATACGACGACAAATTTGTCTATGAACGGTCGGAACACCCGGTTCATTATATCCATGAACGCGGCAGGAGCATTGGTCAAGCCGAAGGGCATGACTAGAAATTCGTAGTGACCATATCGAGTTCGGAAGGCGGACTTCGGCACGTCCTCGGACTTGATCTTCAATTGATGGTAGCCTGAGTGAAGATCAATCTTAGAAAACACCGTCGCCCCTTACAGCTGGTCAAACAAATCGTCTATCCTCGGTAACGGGTACTTGTTTTGTATCGTGGCTTTGTTGAGTTTCCGATAATCGATGCACAGCCACATCGATCCATCCTTCTTCTTTACAAACAACACTGGGGCACCCCACGAGGAGACACTAGGGCGAATATATCCGCGATCTAGTAACTCTTGTAGTTGTGCTTTCAGTTCTTTCAGCTCTGCCGGCGCCATTCGATAAGGTGCTTTGGATATCGGTCGGGTGTCCGGGAAGGTGTCGATGCTGAATTCTATCTCTCGGTCCGACGGTATCCCTGGCAACTCGTCTGGGAACACATCAGGAAATTCTGCCACGACTTCAGTCTGGGCCATGCTTGCAATCTTCGTTCTCGTGTCTCGAACTGATGCTAGGTGCCCGCTGCACCCAGAATACAACATATGCCTTGCCAAAATCGTCGATATCATCATTGCTGCCTTTGATGCTGATCCGCAAGAATAGGAGAACTCGGTTTCGTCCGGAAGGCGGAACACAACTCTCTTCTCTGCGCACTCGATCGTTGCGTGGCATGCACCCAACTAATCCATGCCGAGGATTATATCGTACTCCTTGACGTCGAGGACGATAACTTCCAAGGATAGATTCTTCCCCCCGATGCATATGTAACCATCCCTGCAAATTTGAATGGCAGGCATATCTACTCCCGATGGAGTGCTAACGCTAAGATTTATATCTAAAAGTTGCATAGGCAGTTCATTCTCTTTTACAAAGTCGGCAGATATAAAACTATGCGTAGCACCCGAATCGAACAATACTCTAGCAGGTATATTTCTATAGAGTAGTATACCTGTCACGACAGTGACGGACGCAAAAGCTTCGTCCCGAGTCAGTACGTAGACTCGACCTTGCGCCCCTTAGCAATTTTGTGGGTTCACGGGCACCGCGTTTGCGCCATGGACGGGAGGCGCCCTGTTCTGGTTCTGGCTCGGGACGTCCCTTGGTGGATGTTGGTTCGCCCTTCCCATGCGACAATCTACTACCTTGTGACCTAGCTGGCCACACTTGAAGCATCCTCCCCCGGCAATCGACCGCCAGATGTCCTATCTTGCCGCAGCGATAGCACCGTACGCCTGGGTGAGGCCCCTGATACTCGGACGTGTTCTGGCACTTTGGTGCACCATATCCTCCCGCGTCGTGAGGACGTTTGTTGAAGTTGTTGCGGATGCTCGATCCGCCCTTCTGCGAAGCTCGACCGAAGATTCGCTCACTATCAAGGGCGGCGTTGTATGATTCCCTGTAAGTCTGGCATCTCTGGTTCATGACGTCCTGACGCAAGTCATCATTCAGGCCTTGCTGGAAGCGCTCGCACCACGCCTCCGTGTTCGAGAGAAAGGCCCCGACAAACTTCGTAAGCTTCGCGAACTTCGCATCGTAGTCTTCAACGGACAAGTTTCCTTGCTTCAAGGACATGAATTCCTCTTCCTTCTGTCGACGGAGGGCACGAGGAATGTATTGCTCGAGGAAGGCCAGTTTGAACGTCTCCCATGAGATCTTGGCGTTGGGGTTGGCCTCCTGGAGTTCCTGTTTCTTCGCCTCCCACCAGTCGTAGGCCCTCAAGTTGAGCTGCAACGCTGCGCACCCGACTCTCTTGGACCCCTTGATGCTGAGGAGATTGAACAGACCCTCAATCTTTACTAGCCACCCCATGACTTCGTCAGGCTCTGCTCGACCGTTGAATTCAGGCGGGTTCATCTTCTTGAACTTGGTCATCTTGAGCAGGGAGGAGGAAGACACATGTTTTGCCTTTACGGGTTGTACTTCTTCCTCGGACATGATGGTCGTCGAGTTCTGTTGGGTCGCTATGGTTCTCACGATCCGGGTCAGGGCCTCCATTTGTTTTTATTGGACGCTGATTTAGGCCTGGATCTGTTCTTGCAGCTGTCGTTGCTGCATCTCCGACTGGCGTTGTTGGAGTTCCATGAGGCGTAGTAGTCGCTCCATGGCAGATTCGCTAGACGTCGCGCCTTCGGTGCTATCCGTGCTAATCAATGTGGCATTGACAGCAGGGACACCCAGTCTTTTCGGCATTCCTACAAAATTGAGCAAACCCGTTAGTATTCTCAAAATATCTACGGGCTTATATGTATGGAACGATTATTTCAGGCCGCATATGTCGAAAAGCATAGTTTTTAAAAAATCGTAACGGCATCATCTAAAAGAAAGTATTTTTGAAAGGTCCGAGGTGTGAACCATGCTCTGATACCAACTTGTCACGCCCTGACTCGCCGAATCGGTCGACATCGCCTTGACTTGATATAAATCGATCCCCACGGGTCGGGACGTGATGCCGTGCAAGTCTTTAATTGACTTGCACAAGGCAAGGATGTGCATTTGGAAATTCCTTTGACTCGACGCGTTGAAATTAAACAGTGCAGAGAGTTGAAGACATAGCATAGAAAGAAATTTAGCTTTTCATTCATAAGCTTGCAAAGTATGTGCAAGGCCATTTTTATATTACATATGCCGTTGCAGCTACATCTTGAAACACAAAAGAAAAACTCTCGACAAGCTTGCCCTGAAATAATCCTTGTCGTTTCATACATTCACGCCCCTTTATACATTTGAACAAAGCCTTCGATCTGATTTGGGCTTCAAAATACTTCAAAATAGGAGAGCTTCGTGCCGCCTCCCGTTCTTCAGCTACAGGTCTAGTCTCGAGCTCCCGCAGCGCGCTCGTTACCTGGGGAGTTGGGGGTTAGCACACTTGCTAGTGGATGGGACGAACCCACTCGTCTAAACCGACACTGCTTATTAAGGATTCTAGCATACGAAGTGATCTTTCTATTTGGAACTATATAAATTGCAGTTCATATCGAAGGCACTTTTTAAACGATAACACATAACCAATTTAAAGGCATTCTTACCACGGCCGTGCTCCTTTCCTGCACAAAATATATATGATACTTACCACCTGCACAAGACAATAGGTGAGCATACAATCTATCCTATATGCGGTCATTGGTGATATCGACACCATGAAGGACGATTACGTAGCCTTGCGACGCGCCCTCCGGTCCAGGTAGCGAGCCTAACTGGAGGTCTCGCAATGCCTCGCGCCGAAGCACAATTTCCATAATTTCCTCCTAGGCCGATCCTGTCCCAGGGCCCCGGGTACCGTCTCGAGGAAAGCTCACCTTGTGCAAAAGTCGTCCTTGACCATGCGAATGTATGAACAGTTTAATATGTATGAAGTAAATTGCATAGCGTAACCATTATCAAATCACATAATCATTCCTACTCGTGCAATGGTCTTTTTCCCCGAAATCGTACGTTCTGATTTAGCATCCCGTAGGCACCAAATTCTCGGAGGCATGATGTACCGCCACCAAGGTTTTCATCGTTGTGTTTTGCATGGCATTAAATATATTCTATCTCTTTCTTAGAACTTTATCTTTTCTCTACTTAGTGTGAACTTATAGATTTGGAGTTAACTTCTCTAGGTTGATATATTATCCCAAGCTCTTGATCTTAGTGGCAAGCATACATCCCGTTAGCATCATCGATTTGAACGTTGAACTTTAAGAATTTAGTTGGCGGGAAGGAGTAGAAAAAAAGGGGTCGGAGAACCACCCACCTAAGGAGATTGCGCCGAGAGTAGAAGAATGCTTCGCGACGGTCAAGCGTCAGTTACACGAACTCCTGCAATGGCACAAGCATCGAATTAGAACCCTTCCTTCAATCCTTCCTTCGAAATTCCCAAAGACGCATTCAGAAATCGACGCGAAAGCACACTATCAAATCCACACAACAATTCGTTCAGAAAGCCAAGAAAACCAATAAAACCAACGGCAGACGGGTTGCGTCGCTCTCTTTAAAGTTCCTTCGCCAAGACGCCGCCTACCGCATCTAGGACTCATTCCAACAGTAGTCGATCCATTAGTTGGAACGGTACTCATATCACTCGTCCAAATCGATTTTATTGATGCCGTGTTTTTGTATACCAAACTCGTCGCCGATTCAGACTAGCCATCTATGTTCCCGACCATGTCTGACTTGGCACGAGCCTATTACATAGTACTTCGCCCCAACGGGAGCGGGGCACTACATCACCCCCTATATCGGTCCCGCCACCCCATGACTTCCGCCCAACCAAAGGGGACCACCTGGGGCTGACGTGCAGTCCCCCTTTTCAGTTTGTAAGACATTATTTTCAGTTTTAACCATTAATTTAACACGTAGTAACTCTTGAGTGGGAGAGTGAACATCCACTATAGTTTGGGTGGGTGAGCAAAAATGGACTCATCCCAAACCAGACCAAAAGGTTTTGAATTTGTTAGCCTATATAAGGGAAGTTCTAAAGACACATCAAAAATTACTAGGCTAGCCAATTATTATTTTTACTTATTTACAAGTTTGTCACTGAAAAAATTGCTTTAGGCTATCCCAATTTTTCAGGACTGTCAAATATTTTGACAATCCTGATGACGGTGATAATGGATGCAGTATTTCTAGTGGTAATAGAGAGGTGGAAGAGGGGCTCGCTCAGCCCATCACTGCTGTGTCGATCCCCCACACGCCACCGCCAGTACCACCGCCATCCCCCTGCCTGTAGTCCCCTGTCCCGCTCAGTTCAACCGGAGAAATCGAAATGCAACGGCATTTGGATTTGGCTATGCAACGACTTGCTCGAAGTCTTGCTCGGTCGAGGCAACTCCTTGCTTATGTGGGTGGCTTCGATGAACTTGCCTCAGCTTGGCCTTCATACTAATAAATAGAAGCTTTCTTTGTACTGAATATGCTTGATAATAAAAGAGATGAATCCACATAGCTAATAAAATAATCACATTGCGTCAAATGTGTATAGAACATGTAATTGTTAACTGATTGCCTAGATATTACTCCGCGATGATTTTCAAAAGTTGGTACTCGGTCTTTTGACCTCACGCACTGAGTTAAGTAAAAGTTATGTCACGGGCTATCGACTTAACGTCATAGCAGGCACGTTCCCACAATCTCAATGTTATTCATAGCAGGTACGTTCCCACAGTTCCATTGCCACGTTCCTACGGTATCAAAGTTTTTTATATATAGTATGACTTGGTTGGTAGCACTGTACGAAACACGATTGGGTCAAGTTAAGTAGAAAGGCTATCAAATAGCCATTCCTAGGTTTGAGACAAGAGATGTTGATATGGTAACATGGAAGTTCTCGGGACCGGTAGTTGTCGAGGCAGTCTTCAGTTTTGGAAGCTGCATAGAGATGAGACATGGAAAAAGATGAGATAAGGATTGGTCTTATAAGTACGTCAGATTGAGTACGTCAGATTGAGTAGAGTTTTGCATGGTCGTTGACAGCTTCTGCATAAGGTTTTAGTTCCACAAACGATTGCCGAGGCACCGGGATCAATTTGTACCTAGGGGAACAAGTTCATTGTGTCCGACGTACTAGCACGGGGCATTGCGAAGCGGTTAAGGAAGTTTGACTGAAGGATGACTCTGAAATGTTTGGTAAATCGGGACGTTCTGTGGGGCTAACTACCTTGCTACTGAATGATCGCCATCTAACCCATCAATGTCCAAGATGGATTGAATTGCTAGTAACCCTTTATAGAGATGAGTTTGTGTGTTGAACGACAATCTGTATGCACGATGTCGGCTGAGTCACGGAAAGGGTAAGCACGGTGTCACACCCCAGAACCATAATACTGGCAAGTGGGGACGGACTAGGCCAGCTACGTAATACCAAAGTACTCAAGTACTCTGAATTAACGTATAAGCTGTCAAGACATGGGGGTTACTACTACAATCCAACAATCAATCCTAGGTCAAGCAATCCTAGGTATCTCAATCACAAACAAATATGCAAAGTACAAGAAGTATGATCATCAGACATAAAATAGTAAAGCGTCCCAAACTATATATACATAGATGATCATGAAATTAGTAATACAAAGTGAAGAACTAGCAAGAGTAATAGTCATACACGATAAGCTCTAGCTATAGTCTAGAATACGCAAATCATGTTTAGGCCCGTAGGCTAAATGTCATGATCCAAAATACGAGCTAAACACGTGTTCGGAGGCTAAACGCCACAAAAGAATAATGTACATAACTAGTGGAAGAATGATATAGAAAACCCACTAAGGTACTCTGGTGCTCCGGGTAGTTACCGTCGAGTAGATGGTATGGAAGACCTCCGGGCTCCTCTATCAATCTGGCCAAACAAAACCAGTGGGGTCAGACCCCCAATAGCAAGTAACACAAAGGAAGCCAAAGCTATGAACTAAAACCAACAATAACTAACATAACAACGGTTATAGACATAAATAAGCAAATGCTGATCGAGACTCGTGCACTACCAATGCACTTATCCCGAGAATAGAAAGACAATAAGTAAAGCAACATGGAGCATAAAGTAATTAACGTGTGACATAATGTAATGTGTAGACATATAAGGTAAATAGAAGCATGTGAATGCATAAGACAAACTGGACGTGTGAGCATGTGAGATATCTGAACATGTGAGCATGGAAGACAACTAGGACATGTGAGCATGTAAGGCAACCGGGCTATGTAAACATGTAAGGTAACTGGGACATGTGGGCATGTTAGAACTATATAGAACAACAAATGATAAGACGACTTAGAAACTATTCTGGAACCCAAGTTACGACCCGTAAACCAAACAAGGACCGGGGTTGTAATCCTTCTTCTGAACAGAACTTATTCTCTAATAATTTGTCGGCAAAAGTAAAGCATAAACAATAATGTACTGAAATAAATAATCTGGACACTGCCTAGACAAAACTAGACTAGACTGGACTCCATACAACAATCACGGCCAAACAATGAGTACGGCTTTATACGTTAGCTAACTAGGGTTATCACAAGCCTAGTTACTAACAAGATGCAGTTGAGATATTCCCGCAGTCACAAGCCCTGCAGACTATCAAGGTTATCCAGGCAAGGTTACAAGAGATTTCAAGAATTACGATAATTATTATGTGACTTTAGTACTTATGAATTCAAGAAGTACAACACATGACAGTGTGCTGGAAATGCGCCCTACTCGACGGCAGGCTACAAATCTACTGGTGTGACCGGGATAACGGGATCGTCTGTAATTGGAAAATCTCTCTATATGAACTACTTGATCAATCTAGTCGTTTAACCAAGTCAGATTCATTATGAATCACTGACCGTGGTAACCAGGAATCCATGTCCTAGACATGATACAAAACGAGACAAGTAGCTTGTACAATCACAATCAAGAAAATCAACCACGATGTCAAGACAAGAGTTATACTTAATGAGTCAGGATTGGATGTCGCAATAGCAACCAGATTTCATATGTCATGTTAGATTTACTTGTCATGTCAAAAGTACTGGTCAAGAGTGCGCCTCGACGGGCTACTATCATGTAAGCAAGAAAAGACATGTACAAGAGTGCACCACGACGGGTCACTATCTAGTAAGCAAAGGAAGGCGTGTAATGAGAGTGCACCATGACGGGCCACAACAAAGAAATTCACATGGCATAGACTGTAAAGTACAATTGATCTGGGAAGGCATGGCAATACATATCATAGCATATGAAAAAGAATCGAAAGAAAAGACATGTCATGGCATGTGAGAAGGAATAAAAGTGAGTACGTGTGCTAGTGTCAAGTGTACATAGGATGTACAATTATTCTTTAATTATACAAGATCATCAAGAGGAGATCATGTGGTCATATTTAAGTCAAGTTCAAAATTAACAAGTTATCAAGTCGGGTCCTCACAAGTTAGGCCAAGTACAGAAAACGCACAAAGAAGATCAAAAACTATAATTAAAATTTACAGTTGCATATGAACTCCAATTAAGGTAAAACAAGAAGTTTCTTGAAGCCAAGACAAAGATCTACAACTTTCATGTTTTGAGTTTTACAAGATTATAGCTACAAAATAGCTCAAACAGGAAAAAAGTCATAAATAGCCATTCGCGCACGAGCACGCTGCACGCACAAGCAAAACTGGCCACGAAGCACGGTACGCGCATGCACGACGCGTCGGCGCGTTGCGCGCACAGGCAAAAATGCCCACGGCACAAGGTGCACGCAAGCAAGGCGCGCGGGCGTACAACGTGCAAGTTGCGCTACGCGCGTGGACAAAATGCCCACGGTGCAAGGTGTGCGCGGGCGCGCGGCAGAAAATCGTGCGGGCACGCAACGCTCAAGTTGTGCTGCGCGCACGGGCAAAAATGTCCACGGCAAGGTTCCCGCAAGCACGGCGCGCGGGCGCAGGACAGAAAATCGTGCGGGCGCACGGCACGCAAGTTGCACTGCGCACACAGGCAAAGATGCCCACAGTGCGCGGCAAAAATGCTGCGCACGGCACTGTTCATCATCTCGACAGCACCAAAAGGTGTGGGGAACCCATGAACACGAAAATGGCATAACTAACTCAAAATAAATCGAAATCAAGTGGTTTAAAAACCAAAATTGGGTAGAATTGAATTCCCCACAACATGGAATCATTAGTTTTTGAAAATAACAAAGTTAAGAGATCAAAAACCAAGAAAAACAAAAAAAATTACAAACTTAGATCTACAAAAATGTAACCATCAAAACCGAAAAATCTAAGTTCTAAAGAGACTTAAAATCATGCAAGGAAGATAATAAAACAAACAAAATAACTTTGTTCAAGATTTGGCAAAATGTACTTGCCTAGGGTTGGAGGATGAGTAAATGTAGAAGAAGATGAAAAGTAAATAAAAAATGGAGGGGAGAGAGAAGTTGGTTTTTATACAAAATTCTTCTCATCTAAAACCAACTCAAACCAAGCAAAGCAAAGCCAAGCCAAGTTGAACCAAACCAAATTAAACCAAGTCAATGCTAAGAAAGACAAGTCAAAACATGGATCATCTGACAAATGTCAGAAATCTGTATACGTACACCAAAAATACGTATAACAAAAAAATGGGAGTGACAGGTATGCCGTCGGTATACACCGGTATATTGGCGGTATTGCCGATCAAGGAGAAAATCTATAAGTTGAAAAAACTTTAAAATATTCTGAAAATCGAGAAAATATGAAATACAGTACATAAATATGTATCCGTATATAAATACCGATACTGTGAGATGAGTCTCACACACGACATAAATGAGTCAAAGAAATGTGTGCACGGTTTGCAATACAAATATACAACCTAAGATTTGTCTATAGCAGAGACACGTGCTTCGGCACAAGATGTGGCATCGTTTATTTGAGTCAATGACACAAGTTTACAAGTATGGTTTGAGTCGGTTGTATGTTTAAACGGAAAAGATCCTAAGACAAGTATGAATGGGTTACACTGTATTATGAGACACTGTCTCGATGTTGTCACACAAATGGATCTTATAGCATGGCCATGATGTTTGTACAACTGGATTTTGTAGCATGGTATCAAAGAACTTGGAGCACAATTACGATGTTGCAACACGAAGTAGTGTTATAATTCTGGAATAAAATTGATCCTAAGACAAGATTAGAAAGACCACAAAAGAATAAGTTGTACTCACTAAATTAACGTGTTGATTTTATGTGGGTGGGCGAGGGGCTCACTCACCAGTACGGTTGTGTACTGATACCCCACCAGTTTTTATGTACAGGTTCAGGTATCGGCATGCTCGGGGCGGAGCTCACTTGGATGCGTTGAAGCATGAAGTTCCTTAGCATTTCGAGATGTACGGTCGTTTTGAAGTCTTCACCTATACATAACATAATGTATGGACATCGCCTTCTGAAGCATCCGCAAATTGCAAGCCTAATGGCAAGATGTTGTATTGAGAGATACGAGAAAGAGCAGAGTGATTTGTATTTAGAGAGAGAGAGAGAGTGTGTGAGCTTGAGCGAATGTAATCTTGGCTTCGTGCCCTTGTAATCTTATATTCAATAGCAATAAAGAGTATCATTTTGTACATGTCTTTGTGTTGTTCAACTTTTCTGCTTGGGACTTCTGTACGGGGACCCCGTCACTAAGCTGCGTATCGGTCGTTATAGAACCTACCTTGCGCGAGCGTGTCACTCCTATTTTCTGTTATACGTATTTTTATTATACGTGTACGGATTTCTGACATTTGTCAGGTGGATCATAGTTAGACTTGTCTTGCTTAGCCAAGTCTTGGTTTAATCTTGCCTTGGTTTATTTGGTTTGGTTCAACATGACTTGGCTTGGCTTGGCTTGGTTTAGTTTGAGATGGAGAGGTTGGTATTTAAGTCAACTTCTCTCTCTCCTCCATAACTTTCATTTATTTCTTCTCATCTTCTTCATTTACTCCTCTCCACCTACACCTAAGTCCTAGGTAAGTGCAACTTGCTTCATGATGGATCTCAAATTTTATTGTTCCTTTGTCTTCCTTGCTTGATTCTAATCCTCTTTAGAACTTAAAGCTTTTGGTTTTGAGAGTTACATTTTGTAGATCTAAGTTTATAGTTTCTTCGGTTTTTCTTGGTTTTAATCTCTTAAACTTTGTTATTTTCGAAAACTAATGGTTCCATGTTGTAGAGAATTCAATTTCATTCAGTTTAGACCTTTATTTGCCCAATTTTGAGTCCTTTAGCCCAAGTTATGGACATTGAAAGTTCTAAAACACCATGACCAAAAGCTTGCTTGTAGGGATGACACCTCGCGTACCTTTTGGTCTGCGTACCTTGCATCTCGCGCACCTTTTGGTCTGCGTACCTTGCACCTCGCACACCTTTTGGTCCGCGTACCTTGTACCTCGTGCACCTTTCGGTCCGTGCACCTTATACCTCGTGCACCTTGCACCTTGCGCCATGCACCTTTTTCCGTGCGCGAATCACTCTAAATGACTATTTTTTCTGTTTAAGCTATTTTGTTGCTAGAATCTTGAAAAACTTAAAACATGAAAGTTGTAGATCTTTGTCTTAGCTTCAAGAATATTCCTTTCTCACTTTAATCAGAGTTCATATGTGACTTATAGTTTCAATCACACATGGGTGTTCTCGATCTTCTATGCATATTTTTTCTATACTTGGCCTAAATTGCGACGACCCAACTTGACACTTGATAGTCTTGAGATAGTAACTTGAACTTGACTTGAACATGATAATATGAACCCGTCTTGATAACTCTTGATAAGTGGCTCGTCGAGGCGCACTCCAGACAAGTACTATTGACATGATAAGTAACCTGACATGACATGTATAATCTTGAGAGACTGTTGCGATAGCTACCCTGACTTGCTAAGTAACTCTTGTCTTGACACCGTGGTTGACTTTCTTGATTGTGCCTGTACAAGCTACCTGTCTCGTCTTACATCATGTCTATGACATGGATTTATGGTTACCACGATCAGGAATTCACAATGAATCTGATTAGGTTAATGCCTAGATTGATCAAGTAGTTCATATAGAAAGATTTTTCTCAGTTACAAGCGATCCCATTATCCCGGCCATACATGAGGGACTTGTAGCCTGCCAACGAGTAGGACACATTTCCAGCCCACTGTCATGTGGGACATTTCTTGAAAACATAAGTACTGAAAGTACACCAGTAATCTTGATAACTCTTGTAACTATTGTAAATTACCTCGCCTGGATAACCTGGATAGCTGCAGGGCTTATGACTACGGGAATATCTCATTGCATCTGGCTAGTAACTATGCTTGTGATAACCCTAGTTAGTTAAGGATAGCAAGCCGTAGGACTTGATTGGCCATGCCTGAATGCTTGATCGTGATTAACACGGGAATTATATTCCGTCTATTTTTTTTTTCCTATTGCAAGCTATTATTTTATTCTAACCATATCTTCTTATCATTTAAGCCTGTTCATTTATTTATTCTCCTATTTTATTATATGCTGGTTTTCATTCCTTAATGAAGCCTCCCTTGTGGCACTTGCTCTTTCTGGGGTCTGACCTAGCTGGTTTTGTATGGCCAAATTTTGGAGTGATACCCGAGGATCTTCCTGCTTATCAGCCAGATGGTGAACACCAGACGTAATCCTGGCAACGAATGGGTTTCTATTTTGCTCTCCCACTCTACTATAAATTATTCTTTTGAGGCTTTTAGCCGCTGAGCAAGTGTTAACTCGTTTTGAAACTTAATTTCTGTTTACCTAAGGTCTGTAACATGATTGACAAATCCTAGGGTTGATCATGTATGACTTAACTTTTGCTAGTCTTCACATTTTATATGATTAGCTTCATGATCATCTGAATATGTAATGTTTGGGATGCCTTATTTTGTATGTCTGATGATCTAACATCTTCTAACATTTACTTGCTTGTTTGAGATTGAGACACTAAATTTGTTCTTGACCATAAGAGACTGATGGATTGTAGTTTAACCCTCATGCATCTAGACAGCCGTGACCGTATTGCGAGGTGGGTTGCACTTCAAGGTACGTAGCTGGCTGTTTCTGTCCTCCGCTCTCAAGTATTATGGTTCTGGGACGTGACACGGTTTAAGTGGTGGCCCATGCAGGTCTTGTAAATCAAGAATGTGTGAGGGTTTTACCAAATAGACGTCTCAATCAGCATTCGCCCTTGATCTCTACTCGTGCTTTCTAATCTTCCTGAATCTTGGTCTGATAAGGTACTTTATCCTTGATCTATCTTGGTCCTTCCTTATTGTTCCTCATGTCATTTTCTTCAGTGGCATTGTTCCTGGTCCTACCGATCAGCCGAATGGAGCACAATAAGTGAACCAGCCGCAACCTGGGGACCAAACCCAGCACTCAGAGGCAGCATCCCGAGTCATGCCTTCTGAGGAGTAGGAGCCGCTAGTTCAGCCAGCCCAGCCTACAGAGCCTGACAATTGAACCCTGATGGGACTCATGGAGGACTTGCTTGCATCACAAGATCGTCGGGGCGATGCCCTGCAGCAGACTGTACGAGATGCCATGGGTAGAGTTGGTTATCAAGGGAACAATGCGGTTAACAGCTTCAAGCGCTTGATGTCACATCCCAGAACCATAATACTGGAGAGCAGAGAACAGACACAGTCAGCTACGTACATTGAAGTGTAACCCACCTCGATATACAGTCATGGCTGTCTATATGCATGAGGGTTTAACTATAAGCCAACAGTCTCTTATGGTCAAGAACAAGCCTAGTATCTCAATCTCAAGCAAGCAATTAATTGTAACAAGATGTTAGATCATCAGACATACAAAGTAAGGTGTCCCAAACATTACATATTCAGATGATCATGAAACTAGTCATACAAAATACGAAGACTAGCAAGAGTTTAAGTCATACATAATCAACCCTATGATTTGTCAATCATGTTACAGCCCTTAGACAGACATGAATGTAAATTCAACACGAGCTAACACTTGTTCGGCGGCTAAACACCTCAAAAGAATACTTTACAATAAAGCGAGATAGCAAAAGAAGGAACCCACTCGTTGCCAGGAGTACGTCTGGTGTTCACCATCTGGCTGGAAGACAGGTAGATCTTCGGGTGCTACTCCGAAATCTGACCATACAAAACCAGCTGGGTCAGAACCCATAATAGCAAGTGCCACAAGGGAGGCTTCACTTAAGAACTAAACCAGCATATTAGATCACAAGACATAAATAATAACAAAAAAATGGGAGTTAGAAAACATATGGTGATAAACGATAAGATAACTAAGAGACTATTTCGGTAACCAAGTTACAACCCGTAAACCAAACAAGGACCGGGGTTGTAACTCTTCACCTGAACAGAACATAGTCACTGATCTTTTATCATTAAAAGTAAAGCATAAACAGTAATGCACTAAAGTAATCATAACTGGTACTGTCTATACAAGACTAGACTAGGCTCCATTCATAAGTTCACGGCCAAGCAATGAGTACGGCTTGATACTTTAACTAAATAGGGTTGTCACAAGCCTAATTACTAGCAAGATGCAATGAGATGTTCCAACAGTCACAAGTCCTGCATACTATCCCTGTTATCCTGACGCAAGTTGAGAGAGTTGATTAGGTGACTTGAAGGTGCAACATATGACAGTGTGCTGGAAATACGCCCTACTCGACGACAAGCTACAAGTCCACTTAAGGTGCTCAGATAACAGAATTGCATGTGACTGGAAAATCTTCTTATGAACTACTTGATCCATCTAGTCATTAACCTAGTCATATTCAGTATGAATTCCTGATTGTGGTAATCAGGAATCCATGTCCTAGATATGATGCAAGACGAGACATGTAGCTTGTACAGGCACAATCATCCACGGTGTCAAGATAAGAGTTACTTAACAAGTTGAGATAGCCGTCGCAACAGCATTCATGGCTTACATGTCATGTTAGGTTACTTGTTACTTGTCAAGAGTGTGCCTCGGCGGGCCACTATCAAGGTTATTCATGTCATATTGAATTACTTGTCATATCATAAGTGCTTGTCAAGAGTGCGTCTCAACGAGCCACTATCATGAGTTATCCAGACGGGTTTTTTTATCAAATCGTGTTCATGTCAAGTCCAGTCAAATCCTATGAAGTTCGAGCCCTATCAAGCTTAACAAGTTATTAAGTCGGGTAGTCACTGGGTCAGTCAAGTGAAGGGTACGAGCAAAGATCACAACATTATACTAAGGATCATGGGGACAAGCATGGATAAATGCAACAAGAATTATCCTGGCAAGAAATAGCGCAAGGGTTAAAAGGGTTGCCATGGACAACATGCACCCAAGGTCAGCATGCGCCCTCAGGGTATGCGCCCATAGTCTATGCGCCCAAAGGCTATGCACCCACAGGGTATGAGCCCATAGGCTATGCGCCCACATGGTATGCGTCCACAGGCTATGCGTCCAAAGGCTATGCGTCCACAGGGTATACGCCCATAGGCTATGCGCCCAAAGGCTATGCGTCCACAGAATATGCGCCCATAGACTATGCGCCCAAAGGCTATGCGCCCAAAGGCTATGCGTCCACAGGCTATGCGCCCACAGACTGGCGCATGCACTGTTCATCTTTCCTGAACAACCTCTAAGTTCATGTAAAACCATTATCATGACCCGCACCCAATATTTGGGCATGAGCCGTGGGTACGTCCAGCCTACGCCACAGTATCGACGGTAGAACGTTGTCTAGTCATCTCCATATTTTATCAAACACAACCATGCAATTTATATATTTCCACAATACATTTAAATTCACAGATCAGTCCACAGCAAAAAGATATATAATAATTACGGTGAGAGAAACTAATAACTGATCTGAATAGTCTCCAAGGTAGATGCCAAAATAGGATAGACAAAATAATCTCGAGAGAACAAAATGTGCTAAGATGGATGTCCACTACTCAACTCTTATAATCCACATAATAAAATGAAGTACAATAAATAAAAGAGTTTCCGGAGGCAACTCCTGCTCCACAGAATAATGTCTAGCTAAATGTCTCATGCGGAGGGTAGCCCCGCATCCAAGTCCTCCTGCATGCTCAGATCAGGGTCCACGGTCTGCTCATAATACGTGGTACAGAACTCCTCTAACTTATCACCTAAAATATTGGTTTTTCAGTCAGGAATGGAACAAGTACACATATGACCGCTATCCGAGCCCCAACAGAATCATAGAACATGTATATAACATATGAGAATAAAACTAAGAAGTAACTAGCATCATGGTACAATGGAAAAAGATATGTAAACTCTATCAATGAGAAATAGCTATGAGAAAGCAAATATGTAAATCATGGTGACATGGCAAGTAGCAAAACAAGATAAAATGACTGGAATAAGAACTATCTACGTGTGTTGAAATATCCTTTTCGACGTGTGAACAGCTAAGGGATAAATTCGACACCCTGCACATGTAGTGTGCAGCTGCTATTATTCAAGAATAGACATCATGGGGATGGAATGGATAGTTCACACGTCTACTAAGATATTTCTCCGCCCAGCTAGTACTCATGGAATCAATTGCAGTAGGGTAAACATGTAAAAGATAATCAAGAATGTATAATAGATCCATGATACTAATATTCGTGTGACGGACATGTCAACAAGCAGCAAGACATATGTATAACATGTAAAGGAAACTATCAGAAACGGTAACAATCAGTATATGCACTTGCATGTGGTCCTGAGCTGCGGGTATGAGTCGAGCACTGAGTCAGAGTCTAAGTATCCTGTTTTGTGAATTTAATTATAATCAACACATGAAATTAACCAAAACAACTCTATATCTAATTATTGCTAATTACTCTATGTTTCTAGTGGCTTTAAAAGGTTTGAGTGGTTTTTACTTCTAATCGCTTTTTAGAAATTAACCCTTAGACCCATGTACTTAATGTTCTATATCTTAGTCATGCATCTATCTGTCTACATGCAGTTTTTTGGATATCCCTCCATAGTTACTTCCTGTTACTCATATGTTATGCACATGTCCTACCACTGGCGGAGTCTTTAGGACCGCTTGTATACATATGGTCATGCTTACCCCAATAGACTTACATCCCCTGTCTTAGTACTCTGGTAGCAAACTACTATAATGACAGACACCTAATGAACATCCTCATATCTATTATGTTCATAACAATTAGGCTATGGTTGAAGCTTATTTGCCATTAATGCTATAAGACTCATAGTCTCCTACCTCCCATTTTCCTCGACTGCTAGCTAGTATAGGTTGATAGATAATGGTTTTTCCTTCACATTAGCTATTTTAAATGCTGCCTATGCCCTACTTCCTGTAGATGGTTTATATGTACTGGTTCCTATGATACTAGGTTTCATTTAGGCTTGATACCCATCACCTACCAGTATCTTTGTACTAATCTGTTACAATATACATTAGTATGTAGTCAAGTTACTGCTGGCATTTCCTTTACCTTGCCCTTTGGCCTCCTTATAACCTACTGCTACTCATGTATCCTAAGGTACACACTCCCCCTGTCTTACATACACAGAGGACTAGTTCTTCGACTGAATACCTACTCTCCTATTAGGCTCAGATTTTCGAAGACAACCCCTATATAGACTCAACTGTTATGGTAACCCCCTTCTTCTATTCTGATACTCTTCCTTGACCTTGATACATTATCATACTCCCATTCATCTATCTGGATACCCATAGCAGCACTATAGGCACACATGCCTGATAACCGTATTTATAAGGTGTTGCTATAATATACCCTCTAGTCATACTACTGTTCCAGTCTCGGTATAACACATGTCGTGTCCAAATTCTCCATCAGTGTTTAGTACCAGATATCCTATAGTATATCCCATATCTTCGTTGAACATTGACACTTAAAGGAAATAGTGGTCAACATTCCACTCTTCTTTATGACACAATCTGTACTCATTCTCTTGAATGATACCCTGTCGTGTCTAACCTGGTTGGGAGTCTACCCATACCCTTCGTGGCTTGTAGGCACAATGGGACATCTTAGGACAGTGACCTAAATGCCAAAGTACATCATGCCAGTCTACCCATATATTATCTTCACTGGTTAGAGCCTAAGTTGTTGAAGGAGAACTTACATGATGTAGCAAGATTCTAAACCCAGTAAACCTGTTCCTATGAGTGTCCTAGTATCTGATACTAGGATACTCTTTCCTATGACCATGGTACACAAGAATACACCTACCTATAGTTTCCATTACCTGGGACACATGATATGTTCATAAATTGATCGCTTACTTCTCAACCATTCTCGGGTATATGTCCTGTGTAGGAACACGTGACTTTCTCTTAGGATTTAAGTCATACACATAAACATCCTACTGCTACTCTACCACAACTCAAACATATACACATTAAATTAAAAGGAATTTTCATTATCCACCATATCAGAGCATACAACAGATGTTCGTCGTGCCTGTACTACTGCTATCTGTTCTTTAACCTCAATTCGACATACCTACCCTACATTTGCCTACGCTGCAACCACTATGCTCAGGAACGGTCACAAGTTACTACCTGACACCAAGTGCAACCTACTGTAACGTAAATTGATACCTTAATGTGCCTTGGATACCTATTATACCCATGTATCAGTGGTACCACGACTTGGCTACTGCCATGTGTACAGGGATTCAGTCTCGATGTTACAAGTGCCATGATGACCTACCCAGGTATGCAAGTCTAATTTCAGGCCATAGGCCATAACATACTGATGTTACCTATACTAGAGCATGTCTATAGCTTGGGTCTTTACTTGCTGATACTTTGGTATCCTAGGATACTCTTGCATCTCATCATCCTGTAGTGTCTAAAGGTTGCTTTGGTGCTAACGTGTGAAGATGTGGTTTTACACAAAGGAAAACATGTTACTCGAATGACTAGTTTGTGTGTGGTGTCAAGTGATTTTCCTCATGTTCAATGGGTCAGGGAATTTATCATTTGGAATACAGGTATCTATGCCTATTTCACAAGGCCTAGAGAAGTATGGAATGGCTCAAGCATTGTTTTGGGGGAAAGGTTCTTCCAAACTAAAGTGTAGTGATGAACCACAGAAGGGAGAGTGTTTGCATCAGTTTAGTCCTATGCTACCTCTGTTGCTGACCTGACATGTAGACATGGTGTCCTCCTATACTACCCATCATAGCCCCTTGGCCTCACAGACATACGTAGGCTACACAAGTTGGGATATTTGTCCTATTGTTGTCATTGGTCATAGGGATACCCAGGGGTCTTTCTCCACAAGAACAGAACAGGTGCCTATCCATATACTGGGTTCTTCATTGCACAGGTACCTAACATGTACCCTGACATATTGCTTGCTCACTACCTGATCTAATTGTTTATACATTGACCCCCAACCTCCTATACTGCTATCACCTATATCCATGTGAGTCTTCTCTATGGTGCATTGGCTAGTCGGCTTCTCTCTGTTCCAGGTACTTTCTTCTATATGTCCTATCACAGGCTTAACCCAATCCTTGATGCCAGTACCCCATACATACTATGTTGATGCATATGTTCAAGACTACTCTCCTCTCTAAGTGTTCTGGCCCTACTTTTTGATATCACGAATACTCCCTTACCCATGGTTATCCCTATGTCTCCTCTCGCGATGCAATTATTAGGGTTCCTCTCGTGAACCAGCAATCAGAACTACATGAATCGATAATCGAGCTATTAGATTGGAGGGTTAAGGATTACCTGGTTTGAGAATTAGAGACTCTTTCTGATGTTCCCTCTACGAATCCTCGGGGTCACGAACTCAAGAAAGTGCAGGGAGATTAGGGTTTGAGAAGGGGAATTGATCGATCCTTGCATACGTATATATACCTAAGGTGTTGATAGGAACGAAGGTGATCGTGGATAAGAACTCCAGGATTTGAATCTTGAGGGGATTCAAATTCCTCCCACCCGATTGGATTGAGCAGGGGGGTCGAAGGTTTTGAATTTAATAATTGCCACTAAGCCCTCCCTCAATTGAGTATTTGCAAAAGCTCCCCTTATATATATATATATATATATATATATATATGTATATATATATATATATATATATATATATATATATATATATAAATGTTACTTATTGTGTCAGCAATAAATAAGCAAAATTAATAATAATAAACTAAGTAGAAGGAGTTTTTGGGACAAGGGCTCACAACTATGAACTTAGAAAGGCCATAAATCCCTCGATTTAAGTCAAAATCGGGACTTTCAAGGGTCTAAATTGTGTAGAATCAAATTTCCTACAACATAGGACCATTAGATCTTGAAAATAATATAGTTAAAGAGATCGAAACCAAGAAAAACCGAGAAAAGTTATAAACTTATATCTACAAAAATCCCTTCATCTAAACTAAGAACTCCAAGTTCTAAAGAGGCTTAGAATCAAGAGGGGAAGACAATGGAACAATAAATTTGAGATCCATCATGAAGCAAGTTACACTTGCCTAAGGTTTATTGGTGGGTGGAGAGGAGTAATAGAGAAGGTGAGTTAATGGGAAATAAATGAAGGAGAGAGAGTGGAGTTGACTTATATAGTAAGCCTCACCATCTCAAACCAAACCAAGCAAGCTAAACCAAGTTGAACCAAACTAAATAAACCAAGGCAAGATGAACCAAGATCAGGCTAAGCAAGATAAGTCTAATTATGGGTCATCTGACAAACGTCAGAAAATCGTATACGTATACTGAAAATACGTATAACGGGAAACGGGAGTGACAACTCTACCCACCTTAAAAGAATTCCGTCCTCAAAATTTAATCAAGAGGCTAGAGGTGTCGGGAAAAGCTATACTAATCATAGTGTCACGACCCGCACCCGCTTTTCGGGATGCAAGTGCGTGAGCAAGCCAGCTACGTATCAAGCGGACTCCAACCCGACTCGAATACGTATAAGCTGTCAAGAGCATGGTGTCATGTCTAATATGGTAATCTAAACTATATTTCAATCCACAAGATGTATATAAATCAAGAATGAACAAGTATGGTTTATGGTCTGCAGCCAACTAGCATATTTGTTCGATTAGACTCCAAGAATAACATGAGTCTATGAAACTAGGCTAACAAGCAGGATATATCATAAGAGCATGAGAAGATAATAAAGTAATATCACTAGCAAAATACCTGAATCATGCAGACGTAATCGACTACCACATGCTCAACTAACTAACTCCGTTCAATCAGCTACCTGAAGAGATCATCAGGTCCTCAGAGGACTAGCAAGATACATAAAAATATGCCTACTAATATAACAGTAAATAACATGAGTGGAAGATAAAGATGATGCAAGAAGGACATCTAAGACACGATAAGCAATATGGAAATGTAATACTAGACTTGGCTATCTATCAAATGATTAACCCCTATATCTTGTAGTACAATGCAAGATACTCCCAATCTATATATGTTTCGACTATAGGACAATGCAAGATACTCGCAGTCGAGAATAGCCAATTCTAGTATCGATCTCCTCTCCTAAAGGAATACAAGGTCAAGTAGACTCCTATAAATCGTAGTACAATGCAAGATACTCCCAATCTATAGTATGTCATAAGTCAAGTCAATCAATCAATATCAAGATCAAAGAATCTGATATAGGTCGTAGTACAATGTAAGATACTCCCAATCTATAGTATGTCTCAACTGTAGTACAATGCAAGATACTCCCAGTCAAGAATGGTCAAGTCAAGAATAAAGTGTAGAACTGGAAACTCTATCACAAGATACGGTAACACGAAGAAGATCAAGAGACAAGCAATATCAAATATCCTATATGTGTACGTAAATCTAGAAAACAAGTAAAATAGTCGGTGACAAGCCAATCGCAATATGAAAAGCATGTAACTACATGGAAATAACACAACAGGAAAGGAAATATGTAAATACTGTATAAGTTCGGCAAGGTATACTTGCCTGGTAGTAGCACGAAGAACCAACAATATACCGTCAACTGATAAGCCATAAAGTCCAAATCTCACAACTGTCTCCGAAAGCTGAAATAGACATTACCAACATTTTCAGAATAGTCAAATTAGCTAGGATTGTCTCTCCTTAAGTCTAATTCTGGACACAGGAGCAAAATAGTAATTTTGGGTCAAAACGGTGTCCGCCGTCGGACCCGCTTTACATCGAAAAGCGTGCCAGAGTCAATGGTCTCTAAAGTCGTCAAACTACATGTCTACAAATTTATTTTGATGATACGAACCCAACGGTATGTCCAATTTTGGATTCCGGTGGGCCGTGCACGAAATCGCTCGTTGAGTCGGATCGTGAGGCCCGCAAAACGGCGATTCGATCAACTATCTCAGAATCGGACCAAACTTGGCATAAAGGACCAAAAAAATGATACGTCCTATTGGCACAAGTTTTATCTCGATCTGACGAACGTGCACAAAGTAATTGAAAATTTTACAAAGAGTCCGATACGGTAAATTTCGACGGATACGCTTCAAATTCGTCGCGCATATGCAACCAATTTGAATTCCGTCAAAGCTCACACGTCCATAAAGTCGATACGCACCTTTTGATGCTTTCGGTTTGCGACCACGTCGCCCAGTTTGGCGGGATGCACGTCGTATCGGGCAATTTTAATATTTTGAAAATAGATTTTTGACCAACTTTGAACAGGTTTTATTCAATGAATACCTAGAGTTATTTAACACAAAAAAGAAGGGTTTTGTTGTTCTACATGTTGTCAATAAACTCCATCAAATAGATTTTCGAAATTCTTAATGTCTGGTTCTAAAACTTCCTTCAAACTTGGGGTTTGGGACAGTCTTAATGTCCTGTTTTCGTACAGTTTTTCGATAATTTTGTATCGATTTTCTGGGTAGTCGATAGCATCTACATTCAAACTAATTTATGGAATTGATTGAGGGTTGTGTCAGGTTTTTACCTGAAGAAATGGCTCGTCAAAAGAACGAGTGTGCACGACGAAACAACATCGCAAAGTCGCCTCCCCGTGGCTGCAACTGCTGTTGTCGCTGTTCTGTTTGTCGTCGCGCGCTATCTTTGGCCGTTGTGCGTGCGGCTGTGGCCGCGCGCGGCGGCGCCCAGGGTGGCGTGAAGGCTGGGGGTGTCGGTGAGGCTTTAGGGTTAGGTTTTAGTCTCCTCCTCTCTCGATCTCTCTATTTATATGTCCTCTGCTATTCGATTGTGAACCGAGGGGGGGTCGGACCTCTGTGTTCGGCCAAGGGGTATCCTTGGTGGGACTGGGATTTAGTATAGGCTGGGGCTTGTTTTTTTTGTTATTCCTTTCTTATTTCTTTTTCTTTTTATTTCATATTCATTTACATTCTCTCTATATATACATGTATATATATATAGTGATATATACATATATGCCATAAATACAAGTATAATAGTAACATATTCTAAGTATATCAATATTTGCAATACGAAATCCTTAATTTTATATACTAAAATCTATACAAATAAAATTAAATTCATAAACTAAATTCTATTGTTATTATATATATATATATATATATATATATATATATATATATATATATATATATATATATATATATATATATATATATATATATATATATATATATATATATTGTGTGTGTGTATATATATATATATATACACACACACAATATATATATATATATATATATATATATATATATATATATATATATATATATATATATATATATATATATATATATATATATATATATATATATATTTTTTTTTATAATGACACACACACACTTGGGTATATATATAGAAGTATATTCATGGTATATGTAATATTATATATATATATATATATATATAATATATATATATATATATATATATTATATATTATATATATTAATATATAAATATATAATATATATATATATATTTATATATCAAAATTTGATATATATAAAATATAATATTATATAGATAAATATTATATATAGATAATATATATATAAGTATAGATTATATATATAGACATATATATAATATATATATATATATTATATATATAAATATATATATATAATATATTAATATATATATATATGTTATATGTATATATTAATAGTAATATTATCATATGTATAGTATATATGTTATCTGTATATATATATGTATATGTAATTATATGATATATATATATTATATGTATATATTATAGTGATATAATATATAATATATATATATATATATATATATATATATATAGTATATAATTATATAATAATATATTATATTATTATTATATAAGATATATATATATAATAATATATATATATGATATATAAATCTATATAAATATAAATATAATATAATATATAAATATAATAATATAAAAATATAAGATATATAGAAATAGATTATTATTTAATATAAGCTACTATATAAATATAAATATTATAGATATATATATATATATAGATATATATATATATATATATATAGATATATATATATATATATATATATATATATATATAATATATATATATATATATATATAATATATTTTATATATATATATATATATATATACCAAAGTCCAGCATATTTGTTAAGGAAAATTATTACTATATTATCAAATAAAATATTATTTCTAATAACAAGCACATATAATATGCTTATATATATAACAACTGTTCCTAGAATTGTCTCCAAAATCACCAAGGTAAAATACCAACACAATATATATCTACCCTAACGTCTTTGGTCACACTGCTACACCTCATGGGCTTGGGCTTGGTTTGGGTTATGTCTGGGCTGGCCGGATCTCCTAAAAGTCATTAATCTAATTAATAGATATTTAAATCATCTGTAAGGGTTAGGTCGCAACTTGGCCTGGTTTTCCTAGTTAGGATACTCCTATGGTTCGGCCTTCCCTACCATGGTTAAAACACTAGCCAAGGCACACTGCTACACTATCCGTGCTACGATTTCTAGTCACCTTGTACTCCAATTCCTAACTAAGATTAAAGTCATCTACCGTAATAATTAACTAGTTAGTTATTTATAAAATTTCTTAAAATTCCTATTTAAATCAAAATAATAAAAAATTATTTCAAAATATTTCAAAAAAATATTTCATATTTCAAAAATTTCCTTGGATGATACTGCAGGTTGATGTCATAATCCACCAGTAACTCTAGCCATCTTCTCTGACGCATATTGAGATCCTTCTGGGTAAACACATACTTAAGACTTTTTTGGTCGATGAAAATCTCTACCCGATCTCCATACAAATAATGCCTCCAAAGCTTAAGTACAAAAACCACCGCTGCTAACTCCAAGTCATGGGTTGGGTAATTCCTCTCATGATCACGAAGCTGACATGATGCATAAGCTACTACATTGCCATGCTGCATCAAGACGCATCCCAATCATCTACCGAAAGCGTCACAATAAACTGAAAATCCTCCCGTCCTATCTAGAAGCGTAAGAATGGGTGACGTCATCAATCCTTTCTTCAACTTCTCGAATGAACTCTGACACTCTGCTGTCCAAGAAAATTGCACATCCTTGCGGGTCAACTGCGTCAAAGGCGCTGAAATTCGAGCAAAGTCTGACACGAATCGCCGGTAATAGCCCGCCAATCCTAGAAAACTGCGAACTTCTGCGAAGGTACTGGGTACCGGCCATGTCTCTATAGCCACTATCTTCTGGGGGTCAACTTCTACTCCACTTCTGGTGATGATGTGACCTAAGTACGAAATGCGATCAAGCTAAAATTTGTACTTGCTGAACTTTGCGTACAACTGGTGCTCTCTGAGAATCTGAAAGACTATACGAAGGTGCTGCTCATGCTCTGCTTCGCTCTTGCCATAGACTAAGATGTCGTCTATAAACACTATCATAAATTGATCCAAGTAAGGCATGAATATGCGATTCATGAGATCCATGAATACTGCTGGCGCATTGGTCGCTCCGAATGGCATAACAAGAAACTCCCAAAGCCCATACCTAGATCTGAACGCCATCTTCGGGATATCTTGCTCTCTGACTCTGATCTGATGGTACCCTGACCGCAAGTCAATCTTCGAGAATACTGCTGCTCCAATGAGTTGATCAAATAGATCATCTATCCTTGGGAGGGGATATCTGTTCTTGATTATTACGAAATTCAAGGTACGATAATCAACACATAATCTTGACGTACTATCCTTCTTTTTATAAGAAGCATCGGGGCTCCCCAAGGTGATCCACTAGCACGAATGAATCCTTTGGTTCCGAGTTCTTCAATCATCTTATATAGGATCTCCAACTCTGATGGTGCCATTCTGTAGACTCTCTCTGACACTGGTGTCGTTCCTGGAATCAAATCAATGGTGAACTCTATTTTTCTCTCTGGCGGCATGCTTGGAAGCTCTTCGGAAAACTCATCAGGGAACTCTCCTACTATTATGGGAAATTGAACTGCTTCTGCTACTGCCATCCGCATGATTGGTGGAGAAGGTTCTACTTCGCCTCTAAAAAATAAAAATTCTTCTTCGCCGGGAACACTAAAAATAATCCTGCCAATATGGCAGTCTATTCTTGCATATTGATCCTTCAGTCAATCCATTCCTAGGACTACATCATAGTCGACCATCAGAAATTATAGCAATCTAGCGGGGAACTCTCTAACGCTAACTACGATTCGACACGAGAAAAAGACTATATCTACTCCCACAAGACTGTTACCAGTAAGTATATTGAGCCTTACTGATAATGACTCGAGTTCCAGTCCTATCCGTATTGCGAATCGTGCAGACATAAATGAATGCGATGCACCCGAATCAAATAATACTGATGTTGGAAAAGAGTTGACGAGAATGGTACCTGTCACCACCTCACCTGATGCCAATTCTTCTTCTACCGTCAGACCCATAGCCTGACCTTGTCCTCTTGGTGCTGGTCCCCTCTGCTGGAAACCTGTCTGCCTGTTTTGTACCTGATCTTGAGCATACTGTTGCGGACTCTGATGGAAGACTTGTGCCTGAGGCGACAATGGCCTCGGAGGCTGGTACTGCTGTTGTACTGGTGCTGGTGCCCTAACCGATGGACTGGTTAGGTTTGATGATAATGAACTGGCTCTATTCGGACATGTCCCTATCTTGTGGTCCGGTGTCCTACAAGCCAAGCACAATTCCTGTGCTCTAGGATACTCTGAAACCACGTATCCTGGCTTCCCACAATGAATGCAGCCCATTGCGGAAGACTGCTTATGTTGTTGAGGGTACGTCGGTGTCGAGTGCTGAACCTACAAAACTATGGTCGTCCTCCTGGGAGCTCCAATAGTCAAAGTCCTAGCTACCGGGGCTGGTGTTGATGACTGGGACAATTGTCCATGGGACCTCTTTCGTCTGCCGCTCCTATCTACAATCCTCTGTGAAGTATATTCATGCCTTTTTGCTGCTCGCAAAATGGCATCAAAGGTCTGGTGCTCAAACTGCTCCACTGCTAGAATAATCTCCAGGTGGAGTCCCTGCTGGAATTGCTGTGCTCGATCTAATTCGGTCGCCACCAAGGTAGGAGCAAACCGACTAAGTCTTGAAAATTCGGCCGCATAGCCATTGACCGTCCTTTCCATCTGCTTAAGATTGGTGAATCTCGTCTGCAGATTATAGTGAGCCACTGCATTAAAATACTTCGTCTGGAACTTGTCGCTGAATACCTCCTATAAGACAGGCGTCGCCAAACCCACTGCTAGCATCGCCCACCAGGTGCGGGCTAAGTCCAATAATTACAGGCGTACAACGACCACCTTCTCATCCTCATGAATCCTAGCTGCTTCCAGGATAACCTCTGTGTCCTGAAGCCATGCATCAGCAGCAATAGCATCTTTACTGCCGTCAAAGAAAGGAGGGTTCAGGCGTTTGAAGTTATTAGCCGCATTGTTCCTTTGGTAACCAACTCTGCTCATGGCTGTCTGTACGGTCCGGTGCAGGACATCACTCCGACGATCTTGTGAGGCAAGCAATTCCCTAATAAGTCCCACCAGGACTCCATTGTCATGCTCTGCAGGCTGAGCTGGCTGAACTGGTGGCTCTGGATCCACGGAAGACATAACTCGGGATGCTGCTCCAGAGTGCTGGGCTAGGTCTCCAGGTTGCTGCTGGTTTACTGGAGGTGCTCCATCCGACTGATCGCTAGTATCAGGAACAATGCCACTGAAGAAAATGACATTAGGAAAAATAAGGAAGGACCGGGATAGATCAGGGATATAAGCATGCGATCATGTCAAGATTTTAGGAAGATTAGAAGGCACGAGTAGAGATCAAGGATGTATGCTGATTGAGACTTCTATTCAGTAAAACCCTCACACATCTTGATTTACAAGACCTGTATGGGCCACCACTTAAACCGTGTCACGCCCCAGAACCAGAATACTAGAGAGTGGAGGACAGACACAGCCAGCTACGTACATTGAAGTGTAACCTACCTCGATATACGGTTACGATTGTCTAGCTGCTTGAGGGTTTAACTACAAGCCAACAGTCACTTATGGTCAAGAACAAGCCTAGTGTCTCAATCTCAAGCAAGCAATTAATTGTAACAAAGATGTTATATCATCAGACATACAAAGTAAGGCGTCCCAAATATTACATATTCAGATGATCATGAAGCTAGTCATACAAAATGCGAAGACTAACAAGAGTTTAAGTCATACATGATCAATCCTAGGATTTGTCAATCATGTTACAGCCCTTAGGCAGACATGAATATAAATTCAACACGAGCTAACACTTGCTCGGCGGCTAAACGTCTCAAAAGAATACTTTACAATAGAGCGGGAGAGCAAAAGAAGGAACACACTCGTTGCCAGGATTACGTCTGGTGTTCACCATCTGGCTGGAAGACAGGTAGATCCTCGGGTGCTACTTTGAAATTTGGCCATACAAAACCAGCTGGGTCAGAACCCAGAAGAGCAAGTGCCACAAGGAATGCTTCACTTAGGAACTAAACCAGCATATTAGATCACAAGACATAAATAATAACAAGAAAACGGGAGTTAGGAAAATAGGGTGATAAACGATAAAATAACTAAGAGACTATTCCGGTAACCAAATTACAACCCGTAAACCAAACAAGGACGGGATTGTAACTATTCACCTGAACGAAACTTAGTCACTGATCTTTTATCATTAAAATTAAAGCATAAAAAGTAATGCACTGAAGTAATCATAACTGGTACTCTCTAGACAAGACTAGACTAGGCTCCATTCATAAGTTTACGGCCAAGCAATGAGTACGGCTTGATACTTTAACTAACTAGGGTTGTCACAAGCCTAATTACTAGCAAGATGCAATGAGATGTTCCAACAGTCACAAGCCCTGCATACTATCCCTGTTATCCTGACGCAGGTTGAGAGAGTTTATTAGGTGACTTGAAGGTGTAACACATAACAGTGTGCTGGAAATGCGCCCTACTCGACTGCAGGCTACAAGTCCACTTAAGACGCTCAGATAACGGAATTGTCTGTGACTGGGAAATCTTCTTATGAACTACTTGATCCATATAGTCATTAACCTAGTCAGACTCAGTATGAATCCCTGACCGTGGTAATCAGGAATCCATGTCCTAGACATGATGCAAGACGAGACATGTAGCTTGTACAGGCACAATCATCCACGGTGTCAAGATAAGAGTTACTTAGCAAGTTGAGATAGCCGTCGCAACATCATTCATGGCTTACATGTCATGTTAGGTTACTTGTTACTTGTCAAGAGTGCACCTCGGCGGGCCACTATCAAGGTTATTCATGTCATATCGAGTTACTTGTCATATCATGAGTGCTTGTCAAGAGTGTGCCTCAACGAGCCACTATCATGAATTATCCAGACGGGTTCTTTTTATCAAATCGTGTTCATGTTAAGTCCAGTCAAATCCTATCAAGTTCGAGCCCTATCAAGCTCAACAAGTTATTAAGTCGGGTAGTCATTGGGCCAGTCAAGTGAAGGGTACGAGCAAAGATCACAACATTATACTAAGGACCATGGGGACAAGCATGGATAAATGTAACAAAAATTATCCTGACAAAAAATGGCGCAAGGGGTAAAAGGGTTGCCATGGACAATATGCGCTCAGGGTCAGCAAAAGCCCATAGGGTATGCGCCCACAGAGCATGCGCCCATAGGCTATGCGCCCAAAGGCTATGCACCCACAAGATATGTGCCCAAAGGCTATGCGCCCAAAGTCTATGCACCCACAGGGTATGCGCCCAGAGGCTATGCGCCCAAAGTCTATGCGCCCATAGGGTATGTGCCCACAGACTATGCGCCCAAAGGCTATGCGCCCATAGGCTATGCGCCCATACGCTATGCGCCCAAAGGCTATGCGCCACAGAGTATGCGCCCAGAGGCTATGCGCCCAAAGGCTATGCGCCCACAGGCTATGCGCCCAAAGGGTATGTGCCCACAGACTGGCGCATGCATTGTTCATCTTTCCCGAACAGCCTCTAAGTTCATGTAAAACCATGAACTTAGAAAGGCCATAAATCCCTCGATTTAAGTCAAAATTAGAACTTTCAAGGGTCTAAATTGTGGAGAATCAAATTTACTAAAACATAGGACCATTAGATCTTGAAAATAATGAAGTTAAAGAGATCGAAACCAAGAAAAACCGAAAAAAGTTACAAACTTAGATCTACAAAAATTCCTTCATCTAAACCAAGAACTCCAAGTTCTAAAGAGGCTTAGAATCAAGAGGGGAAGACAATAGAACAATAAAGTTTGAGATCCATCATGAAGCAAGTTGTACTTGCCTAAGGTTTCTTGGTGGGTGGAGAGGAGTAATGGAGAAGATGAGTTACTGAATAATAAATGGAGGATAGAGAGTGGAGTTGACTTATATAGTAAGCCTCACCATCTAAAACCAAACCAAGCAAGCTAAACCAAGTTGAACCAAACTAAATAAACCAAGGCAAGATGAACCAAGATCAGGCTAAGTAAGACAAGTCTAATTATGGGTCACCTGACAAACGTTAAAAAATCGTACACGTATACTGAAAATACGTATAACGGGAAACGAGAGTGACAACTCTACCCACCTTAAAAGAATTTTGTCCTCGGAATTTAATCAAGAGGCTATAGGTATCGGGACAAGCTATACTAATCATAAACAATCTACGACTAGCAAACAATCAAGCAACCATTAATGCAAGCAAAAAATTTAAAAGCATAAGGCATAAGGAGACATTATACCTTATGAGTCAAACATGTGTGGATATCACGATCGAATATCATCCTCATGTTCCCAAGTTGACTCATCCAAAGAGTGATGGCCCCAAGCCATACAGACTAAACTAATAGTCTTATTCTTGAGTACCTTCTCTCTTCGGTCCAATATGGATATGGGTCTTTCCTCATACGAAAGGTTGGTACCAACAACCAATTCTGAATGATCAAGGACATGACTTGGATCCGGGGTATACCATCACAATTGGGATACATGGAATACGTCTTGTACCTCACGTAACGACGGCGAAAGAGCGTGACGATAGGACACATCACCTACTCGCTCAAGAATGTCAAACGGCCCTATATACCTAGGACTAAGCTTTCCCCGTACGCCGAATCGAATGACACCACGGGTAGGCGAGATCCTAAGGAATACGTGGTCGTCGATAGAAAACTCGAGAGGACGCCGATGAGAATCGGCTCAATGGCGTTGACGATCTTGTGCAATTCAAAGATGATCTCTAACTTGTCTGGCCACCTTGATAGTGTACGTAATCATCTCTGGACCAAGCATCTGTCTCTCGCCTATATCATTCCAGGCTAAAGGTGATCTGCACTTTCTGCCTTACAGGGCCTCAAAGGGTGCCATCTGGATACTGGCCTGAAAACTGTTATTGTAGGAGAACTCCACGAGATGCAGGTGATCTTCCCACGAACCATCGAAGTCAAGTGTACATGATCGTAACATATCTTTAAGAGTTTGAATCGTGCACTCCGACTGACTATCTGTCTGTGGATGATAAGCTGAACTGAACTTGAGACGAGTTCCCAAACTCTTCTGAAGACTCTGCCAAAAGTGCGATATAAATCTCGAATATCTGTCGGATACTCCATGCAATATGACTATCTGCTTGAGGTACATCTCTGCAAGCTGATCCGTCGACTGACTAATTCTGAAAGAGAGAAAATGAGCTACCTTTGTGAGTCGGTCAACTACAACCCATATAGCATTTCTTCCAGTTGGAGATTTTGGTAACCCAGTTACAAAATCTATGGTGATATGCTGCCACTTCCATTCTGGGATCGGTAAAGGTTAAAAAAGTCCAGCTGGTCTCTGATGTTCAGCCTTGACTTCTGATAAACTAAACAATAAGATATAAATCGAGCTATCTCTCTCTTCATTCCATTCTACAGAAATACTGACGGATATCACGATACATCTTCGTACCACCAGAATAAATCGAATACTGTGAACTGTGAGCCTCCGCTATGATCTCTTGCCTGATATCACCACTAGGTACACAAAGATGCCTTCCATGTCGAAGTGTACCGTCTTCGTAAATGCATAACTCTGGTCTCCGCCCTGCTTCACATCCTGTCCTAAGTCGCTGAATCTTAGAATATGTTGATTGAGCTATCTTGATTCTCTCGACTATACTGGACTGAACTTGCATACTGGCCATCAATGCCACATTGGTAGGAAGAACTACTTCTATTCCTATTTTCTGAAGATCTGCTAATAACTCGGATTGTGCTGTTAGAAAATAAGCTCCTGCTCTTCTGCTCAACGCATCTGTAACTACGTTGGCCTTCCCAGGATGATATTGCAGGTTGATGTCATAATCCACCAGTAACTCTAGCCATCTTTTCTGACGCATATTGAGATCCTTCTGGGTAAACACATACTTAAGACTTTTGTGGCTGGTGAAAATCTCTACCCGATCTCCATACAAATAATGCCTTCAAAGCTTAAGTGCAAAAACCATCGCTGCTAACTCCAAGTCATGGGTTGGATAATTCCTCTCATGATCACGAAGTTGACGTGATGCATAAGCTACTACCTTGCCATGTTGCATCAAGACACATCCCAATCCTCTACCGGAAGTGTCACAATAAACTAAAAATCCTTTCGTCCTATCTAGAAGCGTAAGAATGGGTGCCGTCATCAATCCTTTCTTCAACTTCTCGAATGAACTCTGACACTCTGCTATCCAAGAAAATTGTACATCCTTGCGGGTCAACTGCGTCAAAGGCGCTAAAATCCGAGCAAAGTCTGACACGAATCGTCGGTAATAGCCCGCCAATCCTAGAAAACTGCAAACTTCTGCAAAGGTACTGGGTACCGGCCATGTCTCTATAACCACTATCTTCTGGGGGTCAACTTCCACTCCACCTCTGGTGATGATGTGACCTAAGTACGAAATGCGATCAAGCCAAAATTTGTACTTGCTGAACTTTGCGTACAACTGGTGCTCTCTGAGAATCTGAAGGACTATACGAAGGTGCTGCTCATGCTCTGCTTCGCTCTTGCCATAGACTAAAATGTCGTCTATAAACACTATCATGAATTGATCAAAGTAAGGCATGAATATGTGATTCATGAGATCCATGAATACTGCTGGCGCATTAGTCGCTCCGAATGGCATAACAAGAAACTCCCAAAGCCCATACCTAGATCTGAACGCCGTCTTCGAGATATCTTGCTCTTTGACTCTGATCTGATTGTACCCTGACCGCAAATCAATCTTTGAGAATACTGCTGCACCAATGAGGTGATCAAATAGATCATCTATCCTTGGGAGGGGATATCTATTCTTGATTATTATGGAATTCAAGGTACGATAATCAACACATAATCTTGACGTACCATCCTTCTTTTTCACTAGAAGCATCGGGGCTCCCTTAGGTGATCCACTAGCTCGAATAAATCCCTTGGTTCTGAGTTCTTCAATCATCTTGTACAGGATCGTCAACTCTGATGGTGCCATTCTGTAGACTCTCTCTGACACTGGTGTCGTTCCTGGAATCGAATTAATCGTGAACTCTATTTCTCTCTCTGGCGGCATGCTTGGAAGCTCTTCGAGAAACACAGCAGGGAACTCTCCTACTATTATGGGAAATTGAACTGCTTCTGCTATTGCCATCCGCATGATTTGTGGAGAAGGTTCTACTTCGCCTCTAGAAAATGAAAATTTTTCTTCGTCGGGAACACCAAAAATAATCCTGCCAACATGGCAGTCTATTCTTGTATATTGATCCTTCAGCCAATCCATTCCTAGGACTACATCATAGTCGGCCATCAGAAATTCTAGCAATCTAGCGGGGAACTCTCTACTGCTAACTACGATTTGACACAAGAAAAAGACTCTATCTACTCCCACAAGACTGTTACCAGTAAGTATATTGAGCCTTACTGATAATGACTCGGGTTTCAGTCCTATCCGTTTTGCGAATCGTGCAGACATAAATGAATGCGATGCACCCGAATTAAATAATACTGATGTTGGAAAAGAATTAACGAGAATGGTACCTGCCACCACCTCACCTGATACCAATTCTTCTTCTACCGTCAGACCCATAGTCTGACCTTGTCCTTTTGGTGCTGGTCCCCTCTGCTGAAACCTCTCTGCCTGTTTTGTACCTAATCTTGAGCATACTGCTGTGGCCTTTGATGGAAGGCTTGTGCCTGAGGCGGCAATAGCCTAGGAGGCTGGTACTATTGTTGTACTGGTACTGGTGTCCTAACCGATGGACAAGTTAGGTTTGATGATTATGAACTGGCTCTATTCGGACAGGTCCCTATATTGTGGTCCGGTGCCCCACAAGCCAAGCACAATCCCTGTGCTCTATGACACTCCGAAACCATGTGTCCTGGCTTCCCACAATGAGTGCAGCCCATTGCGAAAGACTGTTTCTGCTTCTGTTGCTGAGGGTACGTCGGTGTCGAGTGCTGCACCGATGAAACTGTGGTCGTCCTCCTGGAAGCTCCAATAGTCAAAGCCCTAGCTGTCGGGGCTGGTGTTGATGACTGGGACAATTGTCCGTGGGACCTCTTCCGTCCTCCGTTCCTATTTACAATCCTCTGTGAAGTTTATTCATGGTAGGATCAAACCGAGTAAGTCTTGAAAATTTGGCCGCATAGCCATCGACCGTCCATCCCATCTGCTTAAGATTGGTGAATCTCGTCTGTAGATCATAGCAGGCTACTACGTCAAAATACTTCGTCTGGAACTTATCGCTGAATACCGCCCATAAGACAGGCGTCGCCAAACCCACTGCTAGCATCGCCCACCAGGTACGGGCTAAGTCCAATAATTACAGGCGCACAACGACCACCTTCTCATCCTCAGGAATCCTAGCTGCTTCCAGGATAACCTCTGTGTGCTGAAGCTACGCATCAACAACAATAGCATCTTCACTGCCGTAAAAAAAGGAGGGGTAAAGTGCATTTAAACCCTCCTTACAGTTGCCTCGTTAGCAAATTAAGGCCTTTTAGAAATTTTATGCGGGTTGCACCTCCCGCAAACCCTGTTTTGAGCACAATACCCCTTTCCGTCAAGTTAACGTCAAAAGTAGCCGTTATCAACCAAATTAAGGAGAGAGAAATTATTCAACTCCCCAAAATACCCCTCCATTTGACCGTTGGGCACAGCAGCTATTCTATTCCTTCTCTATATATAGCATAGTGAAAAGTTGTTTGAAACATTACACTTAAACCACACACTTTCTATTTTCTACCTATTAATCCGGTAGGCTGTAGGAAAAATAACGTTTAATTTTTTTTCTTTATTCCTTTTTATTTTACTTATTTGCTATAATTTAATGTGTTGAAATTTTTTCTTACCTACAGATATCCAATCCAACTGCAAATTATGGCTAGTAGCTCTCAATCTTCGTTCTCAAGACGTCCAAATAGGAATTACGGAAGAACAATTTGTTGCTATTGTGGATTAATTAGTCCACTGAAGACTTCATGGACACCAACCAATCCTGGAAGAAGATTTTACGGGTGTGCAAATTATCCAACAAATTCTTGTGGTTTTCTACTATGGGAGGATGAAAAACTTTCAGAACACTATCAAATTCTTATGTGGAATTTAATGAAAGAAGTAAAGGAGCATCGAGGCCAAGGTTTACAGCCTATTCCAAGAGGATCGACAGAGGCGGTGGCAGCAACTGAATCCAGACCATGCTTCAACATACATATGTTGCAATTTATTTTAGGTTTTTTGACATGTTTAGTACTATTTAAGTTATTCGTTTAAGAAATACGGATGTGATGAATGTTGCAGTTGCAATTCAAGTATTGTACCCAATGTAAACTGCAGTGAGCTGCAAATGAACTGCCAATGTAAACTGCAGTGAGCTGCAAATTAAAATTTGTATCAAGATTTACAAGAAAAGTTTCCAATCCAAGCAACATTTGGAAATTGCCAATGTAAACTAGCCAACTGAGCATCAATTGAACTGCAAGCTCTGCAAGTGAACTGCAACATTTGGAAATCAAAATCAAATCTTCATTCTCAACACATAAAAATGAATTGCCAAAGCTGCAAATGAAGTGCCATCAAAATCAACTTGCCAGTGGACACACTACAGCCATCAAAATCAAAATCAATTCATCAACATATCCACCCTTTAAACAGACATCAAAATCAAAATATTAACCAATGTAACTGCAACAACATAACCTGGTTCATCAAACTTTCTTCAATAAACTGGCAATATTCACTATAAACTGGTTCATCAACATATAAACTTTGAACAATATAAACTGGCAATTCACCAATGTAACTGCAACAAAATAAACGGGCAATATTCACCAATGCAACAATATAAACTGGCAACTACTTAAACACATTATAAACTGGCAACATTCACCAATGTTCATCCATTCATTTCATCCACAGCACAATATAAACTTCCTTCAACAACATTTCATCCATTTGTACAAGAACATGTGAGTTGACTACTACTTAATTACATCCATTCATGTCATTCATTTCTTAAGAGTTCAAAAGCTGCACATCCAAATAGTGCCTCCTACAGCAGCATTAAGTAATACTGCAGGAAAAAAGGAAGAATAAAGGGTCAGTGCTGAAATGAAGAAGTGTTATGAACATGTGTAGCAGGGTCCTGTGTGTAGCATGACAAACCTTGGTAGGGACAGCAGTAAGACCAAAATAACAGTGCCTCGTACAGCAACATTCAGCATGGCAAAATGATAAACTTGGTAGGGACAGTGGCTCAGATGAGTTAGTGAGTAAAGGATAACAGGTCACCAAAATGATAAAGACCCCACAGCAACATTTAGCATAACAAAATGAGGTAGGGACAACATCATGCTCCCCACAGTCAGAGCACCCCACTTAATGAGGCAGGGACAACATCATGCTCCCCACAGACAGAGCCCCAAAATGATAAAGACCCCACAAACAGAGCATAAAGGGTCCCAATTAATCATTGCCACATATATCCATATACTCACATAACTCGAATTCATCATTGCCACATTTCAAATAGGGTCAGCAAAATGATAAGGACCCTGTCCTTGTCTACAACCTAGGAGAGACAAATGTATAGGCAAACAAAAATTAAAAAAGAGTAACAAATATGATAAGGACCCTGTCCTTGTCTACAACATATAAACTTTCAACAATATAAACTGGCAATATTCACCAATGAAACTGCAACAAATTTAAAATGATTAAAATGCAAATATGTACCTTTGGGAGCTAACATTCCCCCCTTGCAACACTATCAGAATTATGGTCCATATTTCCTTGAACATGTGGTGTTGGATTACCAACACACGCATGTAGAGATGACCTTGGTAGCTTAGGCCTACCTGGTTTGCCTTTTGGCACTCTCTCCCTCTCCTTGAAAGGATTTAAGCATGCTCTTGAGTTGTGTCCTAACTGCTTGCAGTTGCCACAGGTGACAGTGGCTCTAGTCATGACATTTCCACTCTCCTTCTTAGCCATTCTTTCATCATCTTGTTTCTTTCTCTTCTTTTGCCTTCTCCCAGTTTGGACATGGATCACAGGGGGTATCATGGGTACAACCTTTTTAAGTTGTCTTAGATTCCTCATTGAAAGAGGGTTGATTGCCTCTGCATAAGCCTTCAAGTAAGTAGACTTGTGATAGCACTTGTCTACATAGTCATCAATAGAGTGCCTCTTCTTCTTGATACATGCAGCTGCATGGTCACATGGAATACCTGTGAGTTGCCAAACTCTACAAGTGCAGCTCCTTGCTTCCAAGTCCACTGCCTCATTAAGTCCTCTCTGGCTCACTTCAAATTTATTGAACCCAGAAGTAATAACCATACATTTTTTTGCACCCTCTTTGGCTTCTTCAAGTTTTTTCATTACTTTAGGAACAAGGACCCCATCATGATCTCCCATTCTTTCTCTCTTCTCATGGAACCTTACCATGAGCAATCTTCTTATAGTTTCTAGAAGAAGGATAATGGGCTTGTCCCTTGCTTTCAATATGTGCTTGTTCCATGACTCACACATATTATTGCTTGACAGCTCACACTTAGAATTTGTTGAGAACCCATGCTTTGACCACTGGCCTGCAGGAAGTTTATCTAACCATTCATAGGCCTCCTTGCTCACTTTCATGATCTTATTCATTGCTTTCTCAAAATTAATTAAAGTGTATGCCTCTGAAGCTTCCCACAGGAGATACTTCAACTTGGACCCTGGATGTTTCTTCTTGAAGTTGTCATATATGTGCCTAACACAAAATCTGTGCTCTGCATTAGGAAGAAGATTGTGAAAAACATCCAGTAGGCCTTTTTGTCTATCAGAAATCCAGGTGATTGCATTTCCATCCATGCCAAGTGCATCCAATAGTTGATCCATGAACCAGTTCCAAGTTTCCTTATTTTCTATCTCCACAACAGCCCAAGCAATAGGGAAAAAACTGTTGTTAGCATCTCTTCCCACTGCACTAAGAAGTTGCCCTTTGTACTCAGTCTTCAGAAAACACCCATCCAGACCAATGAATGGTCTACAACCTTCTTTAAAACCCTTTATCACAGCCTTCAAAGTGTAGAACACCCTCACAAATCTGGTAGACTTTCCATCTTGCTCTAATTCTCCTTTGACCCTAACAACACTCCCAGGATTGGTAGACATCACCAGCATTGCATACTCCCTAATGTAAGCATATTGGTCTTGGGCATTCCCTTCAATCAACTCTAATGCCTTCTTCTTTGCCCTTGCAATTTTGTGTCTTGAACAGTCAATCTCTAAATCTTCTGCAATGTGGGTTCTAAACCCAGCATACTTCCAGTCTGGATCATTCCTGAATCTGTGTACATATCTGTTTGCAAGGAATGTGGCAGTAGCTTGTTTATTGCTGTCCACCTCAACACAGTCCTTTGAATGGTCAGACATGAACTTCTTCAATACAAAATTCCCATGACCACCAAAAACACTCCCATGAATCCTCCACTGACAAGCATCATTTGCACATCTAGCTATCACCCTCTTTGTTTCATTGTGCACCCATTTGATATTGTACTTGTTCTTTATGGCATGGAGCCTTAATGCACTTCTGAATTCTGTATGTGAAGCAAACCTCTGCCCTACATGAAGAGCCACATTTTCCTCCCTAACCAACCTTTTTTGGGTCACTACAGGCTCTGCATGAGTAGTCCCTTCATCCTCATCATCAAAACTTTCTTCTGAGGAGTGTACACTAGCCAACTCATCACTGGGAGCATATTCAGAGTCTTGGTCAATGTCTTCATGTTGGACAAAACTACTAAAGTCATAGCCAACTGCTTCTTCATCCACATCTTCATGTCTTTCTTCATGCACATTGTCTTCATTCTCAACATTGCCTTCATTTTCAGCAGTCCCTTCATCTTGTACATGTTGAGGAGGCCCAGATCCTAACTCTACATCTTCATCAGCTTGAGCAGGCCCAGTCAAGCCTATATTGGCCCAAAAATCATCACCCAACTGCACATCAATCTCATCAGCTGCTTCAGAAGGACCACAGACAAATCTGGTGGTTGTAAACTCAGTAATAATAACATATTCACCATAGTCAATGAGTGACTCAACAAGCTTCCCCAGTACATAAAATTTGATAAGACAAGGGGTTGGAAACTTTTCAAAAAAGCTCAATATATCATTGTCACCCAATATCTGAGTCTTACTTCCATCTACAGGATCAAAATAATAAATTTCACATGGAGCCTGGACCCCAGCAGATGCACATAACCCATCAAGATCAAACCAGCACATCTCATCTCTATCCACACATTCTTTCAGTTCTAATGTCATACCCCCCACATATTGGTTATCAACACTAAAATCTCCCCCACAAATATATTAACAACATACTTCGTATCCATTAATCCCTCTGCACACACACACAGGCAACAACAATTATAACATAACTAACAGACAAATAGACAAACATATAGACAACATATAGACAAACATATAGACAAACAGACAATATAAACAAATAGACAACATATAGACAACATAGAGACAAATATATAGACAAACAGACAAATAGACAATAGGGGTACTGAGAATAAGTTCCTAGCAATTGTCAGAAACATTATCATTCTAGTTTCAGAACAGTTGCAGACTTGCAAGTATAGCAATTGTACAGATTGGGTACACATGCTCTAGGAAGAAATTATAAAGACATGCTCTAGCAATAAGTTCCTAATGCCTCCATTCTTGATATAAAGACATATCAGAGGCGCATTCCACATGAATTAGATTGAAGATTCATATGTGATATCAGAATCAGAAGGAATTAAATTCATGCATTTTCTCAAAAAATTACGAAATTTAACAACTCATATAGTACAAACAGACCTCATGCATGCAATTTCCTCAACAAATTCAGAAATTTAACAACTCATACAATACAAAAAGACATCATTCATGCATTTCTTCTCAAAAATTTCAAAAATTTAACAAATATACTATAGACAGACATCATGCATGACTTTTTTTCAACAAATAAAGAAATTTAACAAGTCATACACTACATGCAGACATCATTCGTGCATTTTTTCTCAAAATTTTCAGAGAAAGAGTAGTAAAATTCTGAGAATTAGGGTTTTAGAAAGTACCGGTACGAGAATACCCTAATAAGCTCCACTCCGATTTAGGGTTTGCAAATCAATTTAGGGTTTGCAAACCGATTTAGGGTTTGCGAACTGATTTCGGGTTTGGGAACAGATTTAGGGTTTGGGAAGAAATTTAGGATTTGGAACGGGGGAGAAAGAGTTGAGAACGAGAGAGAGCGAGGCGGGAGAGTGAGAGAGAGAGAGTTGAGAAATGAAACGACGGTCCACTCCTTTTGGTTATATCTCAGGGGTAGTTGCGTCATTTCACCCAAGAGTTAACAGCGGTTAACAGAAAAGTGGGATTAGGGGGTGTTTTAAGCATTTCTGCCTCTAACTGGGTTTTCTAAATCAAGAGGTCTTTATTTGCCATTTCGTGACATCTAAGAGGGGTTTAAATGCACTTTACCCAAAAAAGGAGGGTTCAGGCGTTTGAAGTTATTAGCCGCATTGTTCCCTTGGTAACCAACTCTGCCCATGGCTGTCTGTACGGTCCGGTGCAGGGCATCACCCCGACGATCTTGTGAGGCAAACAATTCCCTAATAAGTCCCACCAGGACTCCATTGTCAGGCTCTGTAGGCTGAGCTGGCTGAACTGGTGGCTCTGGATACCCGGAAGACATAACTCGGGATGCTGCTCCAAAGTGCTGGGCTTGGTCCCCAAGTTGCTGCTGGTTCACTGGAGGGGCTCCATCCGACTGATCGGTAGGATTAGAAACAATGCCACTGAAGAAAATAACATTAGAAAAAGTAAGGAAGGACTGATATAGATCAGGGATATAAGCATGCGATCAAGTCAAGATTCCAGGAAGATTAGAAGACACGAGTAGAGATCAAGGATGAATGCTGATTGAGACTTCTATTCAGTAAAATCCTCACACATATTGATTTACAAGACCTGCATGGGCCACCACTTAAACTGTGTCACGCCCCAGAACCAGAATACTGAAGAGCGGGGGATAGACACAGCCAGCTATGTATATTGAAGTGTAACCTACCTCGATATACGGTCACGGCTGTCTAAATGTATGATGGTTTAACTACAAGCCAACAGTCTCTTATGGTCAAGAACAAGCCTAGTGTCACAATCTCAAGCAAGCAATTAATGTTAGATCATCAGACATACAAAGTAAGGTGTCCCAAATATTACATATTAAGATGATCATGAAGCTAGTCATACAAAATGCGAAGACTAGCAAGAGTTTAAGTCATACATGATCAACCCTAGGATTTGTCAATCATGTTACAGCCCTTAGGCAGACAGGAATGTAAATTCAACACGAGCTAACACTTGCTCGATGGCTAAATGCCTCAAAAGAATACTTTACAATAGAGCGGAAGAGCAAAAGAAGGAACCCACTCGTTGCCAGGATTACGTCTAGTATTCACCATCTGGCTGGAAGACAGGTAGATCCTCAGGTGCTACTCCAAAATCTGTACAAAACCAGCTGGGTCAGAACCCAGAAGAGCAAGTGCCAAAAGGGAGGCTTCACCATATTAGATCACAATACATAAATAATAACAAGAAAATGGGAGTTAGGAAAAATAGGATGATAAACGATAAGATAACTAAGAGACTATTTCGGTAACCAAGTTACAACCCGTAAACCAAATAAGGACCGGGGTTGTAACTTTTCACCTGAACGAAACTTAGTCACTGATCTTTTATCATTAAAAGTAAGCATAAACAGTAATGAACTGAAGTAATCATAACTGGTACTGTCTAGACAAGACTAGGCTAGTCTCCATTCATAAGTTTACGGCCAAGCAATGAGTACGGCTTGATACTTTAACTAACTAGGGTTCTTACAAGCCTAATTACTAGCAAGATGCAATGAGATGTTCCAACAGTCACAAGCCCTGCAGACTATCCATGTTATCCTGACGCAGGTTGAGAGAGTTGATTAGGTGACTTGAAGGTGCAACACATAACAATTTGCTGGAAATGTGCCTACTCGACGGCAGGCTACAAGTCCACTTAAGGCGCTCAGATAACGGAATTGCCTGTGACTGGGAAATCTCCTTATGAACTACTTGATCCATCTAGTCATTAACCTAGTCAGATTCAGTATGAATCCCTGACCGTGGTAATCAGGAATCCATGTCCTAGACATGATGCAAGACGAGACATGTAGCTTATACAGGCACAATCATCCACGGTATCAAGATAAGGGTTACTTAGCAAGTTGAGATAGCCGTCGCAACAGCATTCAAGGCTTACATGTCATGTTAGGTTACTTGTTACTTGTCAAGATTACTTGTCAAGAGTGCGCCTCGGCGGGCCACTATCAAGGTTATTCATGTCATATTGAGTTACTTGTCATATCATGAGTGCTTGTCAAGAGTGCGCCTCGACGAGCCACTATCATGAGTTATCCAGACGGGTTCTTTTTATCAAATCGTATTCATGTCAAGTCCAGTCAAATCCTATCAAGTTCGAGCCCTATCAAGCTCAACAAGTTATTAAGTCGGGTAGTCACTGGGCCAGTCAAGTGAAGGGTACGAACAAAGATTACAACATTATACTAAGGACCAAGGGGACAAGCATGGATAAATGTAACAAGAATTATCCTAGCAAGAAATGACGCAAGGGGTAAAAGGGTTGCCATGGACAACATGCGTCCATAGGGTATGCGCCAATAGAGCATGCGCCCAAAGGCTATGCGCCCAAAGGCTATGCGCCCAAAGGCTATGCGCCCACAGGGTATGCGCCCACAGGCTATGCGCCCACAGGGTATGCGCCCATAGGATATGCGTCCAAAGGCTATGCGCTCACAGAGTATGCGCCCACAGGCTATACGCCCAAAGGCTATACGTCCACAGGCTATGTGCCCACAGACTGGCGCATGCACTGTTCATCTTCCCCGAACAGCCTCTAAGTTCATGTAAAGAAAGGCCATAAATCCCTCGATTTAAGTCGAAATCGAGACTTTCAAGGGTCTAAATTGTGTAGAATCAAATTTTCTACAACATAGGACCATTAGATCTTGAAAATAATGAAGTTAAAGAGATCGAAACCAAGAAAAACCGAGAAAAGTTATAAACTTAGATCTACAAAAATCCTTTCATCTAAACCAAGAACTCCAAGTTTTAAAGAGGCTTAGAATCAAGAGGAAAAGACAATGGAACAATAAAATTTGAGATCCATCATGAAGCAAGTTGCACTTGCCTAAGGTTTCTTGGTGGGTGGAGAGGAGTAATGGAGAAGATGAGTTAATGGAAAATAAATGGAGGAGAGAGAGTGGAGTTGACTTATATAGTAAGCCTCACCATCTCAAACGAAACCAAGCAAGCTAAACCAAGTTGAACCAAACTAAATAAACCAAGGCAAGATGAACCAAGATCAGGCTAAACAAGACAAGTCTAATTACGGGTCACCTGACAAACGTCAGAAAATCGGACACGTATACTGAAAATACGTATAACAAGAAACGAGAGTGACACCTGAACCCTCCTTTCTTTGACGGCAGTGAAAATGCTATTGCCGCTGATGCTTGGCTACAAGATATAGAGGTTATTCTGGAAGCAGCTAGGACTCCAGAGGAAAAGAAGGTGGTCGTTGTGCGCCTGCAATTATTGGACTTAGCCCGCAGCTGGTGGACGATGCTAGCAGTTGGATTGACGACACATGTCTTATGGGCGGTATTTAGTGATAAGTTTCAAACGAAGTACTTTGATGCAGTAGCTCGGTATAATATGAAGACAAGGTTCATCAATCTCAAGCAGATGGGAAGGACGGTCGATGGATATGCGGCCGAGTTTTCTAAGCTTAGTCGATTTGCTCCCACCTTGGTGGTGACCAAATTGGACCAAGCGCAGCGATTTCAGCAGGGACTCCACCTAGAGATCATACTAGCAATGGAGCAGTTTGAGCTCCAGACCTTTGATGATATTTTAGCAGCTAAGAGGCATGAATATACCTCCCAGAGGATAGTATATCAAACTGGAGGACAGAAGAGGTCTCATAGACAGTTGTCCCAGTCATCAACACCAGCCCCGGCAGCTGGGGCTTTGACCATTGGAGCTCCTAGGAGGATGACCACAGTTTTGTTGGTTCAGCACTCGACATCGACGTACCCTTAACAACAGAGGCAGAAATAGTCTTCCGCAATGGGCTGCACTCATTGTGGGAAGCCTGGGCACGTGGTTTCAGAGTGTCACAGGGCACATGGATTGTTCTTGGCTTATGGGACACCAGATCACAAAATTGGGTCATGTCCGCATAGAGCCAATTTATCTTTATCAACCCTAACCAGTCCATCGGTTAGGGCACCATCACCAGTGTAGAAGCAGCAGCAGTACCAGCCTCCGAGGCCGTTACTGCCTCAGGCTCAACAATATGCTCAAGCCCAAGCTCAGATTCAGAACAGGCAGAGAGGTCACCAGCAGAGGGAACCAGCGCCAAGGGGACATGGTCAAGCTATGGCTCTGACCGTGGTATAAGAATTAGCATCATGTGAGGTGGTGACAGGTACCATTCTTGTCAACTCTTTTCCAGCATCAGTATTATTTGATTCGGGTGCATCGTATTCATTTATGTCTGCACGATTCGCTACACAGATAGGACTGGAGCCCGAGTCATTATCAGTAAATCTCAATATATTTACTGGTAACGATCTTATGGGAGTAGATAGAGTCTTTTCCTCGTACCGAATCGTAGTTAGCGGTAGAGAGTTTTTCGCTAGATTGATAGAATTCCCGATGGCCGACTATAATGTGGTCTTAGGAATGGATTGGATGAAGGATCAATACGCAAGAATAGACTGCCATGTTGGCAGGATTATTTTTGGTATTTCAGGCGAAGAACAGTTTTCATTTTCTAGAGGCAAAGTAGAACCTTCTCCACCAGTCTTGCGGATGGCGGTAGTAGCAGTAGTTCAGTTTCTCGGAGTAGTAGAAGAATTTTCTGATGTATTTCCCGAAGAGCTCCCAGGTATGCCGTCGGATAGAGAGATATAGTTCACCATTGATTTGATTCCAGGGACAGCACCAGTGTCAGAGAGAGTCTATAGAATGGTACCATCAGAGTTGGAGATTTTGTACAGGATGATTGAAGAACTCAGAACCAAGGAATTCATTCGTGCTAGTGGATTACCTTGGGGAGCCTCGATGCTTCTTGTGAAGAAAAAGGATGGTACGTCAAGATTATGTGTTGATTATCGTACCTTAAATTCTGTAACAATCAAGAACAGATATCCTCTACCAAGGATAGATGACTTGTTGGATCAACTCAGCGGGACAGTATTATTTTCGAAGATTGACTTACGGTCAGGGTACCATCAGATCAGAGTCAGAAAGCAAGACATTCCAAAGACAGCATTCAGATCTAGATATGGACATTGGGAGTTTCTCGTTATGCCATTCGGAGCGACCAATGCGCCAACAGTATTCATGGATCTCATGAATCGTATATTCATGTCCTATTTGGATCAGTTCATGATAGTGTTCATAGATGACATCTTAGCCTATAGTAAGAATGAAACAGAGCATGAGCAGCATCTCCGAATAGTCCTTCAGATTCTTAGAGAGCACCAGTTGTACGCGAAGTTTAGTAAGTGCGAATTTTGGCTTGATCATATTTCGTACTTAGGTCATATCATCACCAGAGGTGGAGTGGAAGTAGACCCCCAGAAGATAGTGGCTACAGAGACATAGCCAGTACCTAGCACCGTTGTAGAAGTTTGCAGTTTTCTAGGATTTGTAGGCTATTACCGACGATTTGTGTCAGACTTTGCTCGGATTTCAGCACCATTGACGCAGCTGACCCACAAGGATGTACAGTTTGCTTGGACAGCAGAGTGTTAGAGTTCATTCGAGAAGTTGAAGCAAAGATTGATAACGACACCCATTCTCATGCTTCTAGATGGAACTGGAGGATTTTAAGTTTATTATGATGCTTCAGGCAGAGGATTGTGATGCATCTTAATGCAACATTGTAAGGTAGTAGCTTATGCATCACGTCAGCTTTGTGATCATGAAAGGAATTACCTAACCTATGACTTAGAGTTAGCAGCGGTAGTTTTTGCACATAAGCTTTGGAGGCATTACTTGTATGGAGATCGAGTAGAGATTTTCATCGACCATAAGAGTCTTAAGTATGTGTTTACCCAGAAGGACCTTAACATGCGTCAGAGAAGATGGCTAGAGTTATTGGTAGATTATGACATCAACCTGCAGTATCATCCTGGAAAGGCCAACGTAGTTGCAGATGCGTTAAGTAGAAGAGCAGGAGCTTATTTTCTAACAGCATAGCCAGAGTTATTAGCGGATCTTAAGAAGATGGGTATAGAGATAGTTCTCCCTACTAATGTGGTATTGATGGCCAGTATGCAAGTTCAGTCCAGCATAGTTAAGAGAATCAAGATAGCACAATTATCGGATTCTAAGCTTCAGCGGCTTATGAAAGAATGTAAAACAGGACGAAGAGCAGAGTTATGTATTCACGAAGATGGCACGCTCCGACATAGAAGGCGTCTTTATGTACCCAGTGGTGACATCAGGCAGGAGATCATGGCAAGGCTCACAGTTCACAATATTCAATTCATCCCGGTTGTACGAAGATGTATCGTGATATCCGTTAGCATTTCTGGTAGAATGGCATGAAGAGGGAGATAGCTCGGTTTGTCTATCGTTGTTTAGTTTGCCAACAAGTTAAAGCTGAACATCAGAGAACAGCTAGACTTCTTCAACCTTTACCAATCCCAGAATAGAAGTGGGAGCAAATTACCATGGATTTTATAATTGGGTTACCTAAATCCCCAGCGGAGAGAGATGTTATATGGGTTATAGTTGACCGACTCACGAAGGTAGCTTATTTTCTTCCTTTTAGGATTGGTCAGTCGACGGATCAGCTAGCAAAAATGTACCTCAGGCAGATAGTCAGACTGTATGGAGTACCAGTCAGTATCGTATCAGACAGATATTCAAGATATACATCACACTTTTGGCGAAGTCTTCAAGAGAGTTTGGGGACTCGTCTCAAGTTTAGTTCAGCTTATCATCCATAGACAGAAGGTCAGTCGGAACATACAATTCAAACTCTTGAAGATATGTTACAATCTTGTATAATTAACTTTGGTGGTTCGTAGAGAGATCATCTGCACTTGGTGGAGTTCTCCTACAATAATAGTTTTTAGGCCAGTATCCAGATGGCACCGTTTGAGACACTATATGGCAGAAAGTGCAGATCATCTTTAGCCTGGGATGATGTAGACGAGAGACAGATGGTTGGTCCAGAAATGGTTACGCAGATTATCGAGGTGGTCAGACAAGTTAGAGATCATCTTCGAGTTGCACAAGATCGTCAGCGCCATTGGGCCGATTCTTATCGGCATCCTCTTAAGTTTTCTATCGGCGACCACGTATTCCTTAGGATCTCGCCTATCTGTGGCATCATTCGATTCGGCATATGGGGAAAGCTTAGTCCTAGGTATATAGGGCCATTTGATATTCTCGAGCGAATAGATGATGTGTCCTATCGTCTCGCTCTTCCGTCATTGTTACGTGAGGTACATGACGTATTCCATGTATTCCAATTACGACAGTATATTCCGAATCCGAGCCATATCCTTGATCATTCGGATTGGTTGTTGGTACCAACCTTTCGTATGAGGAAAGGCTCGTATCCATATTGGACCGAAGGGAGAATATACTCAAGAACAAGACTATTAGTTTAGTTCATGTTGCTTGGGGTCATCACTCTTTGGGTGAGTCAACTTGGAAACGTGAGGATGATATCCGATCGCAATATCCACACATGTTTGACTCATAAGGTATAATGTCTTTCTTATGCCTTATACTTTTAATTCCTTGCTTGCATGAATAATCGTTTGATTGACTGCTAGTCATAGATTGCAAGTATTAGTATAACTTGTCCCGACACCTCTAGCCTCTTGATTAAATTCCGAGGACAGAATTCTTCTATGGTGGGTAGAGTTGTCACTCACGTTTTTCGTTGTACATATTTTTATTATACATGTATAGATTTCTGACATTTATCAGGTGGATCATAGTTAGCCTTGTCTTGTTTAGCCTAGTCTTAGTTTAATTTTGCCTTGGTTTATTTGGTTTGGTTCAACATGACTTGGCTTGGCTTGGCTTGGTTTGAGATGGAGAGGTTGGTATTTAAGTCAACTTCTCTCTCTCTCCTCCATAACTTTCATTTATTTTTTGTCATCTTCTTCATTTACTCCTCTCCACCTACACCCAAGCCCTAGGCAAGTACAACTTGCTTCATGATGGATCTCAAATTTTATTGTTTCTTTGTCTTTCTTTCTTGATTCTAAGCCTCTTTAGAACTTGGAGATTTTGGTTTTGAGGGTTACATTTTTATAGATCTAAGTTTATAGTTTCTTCGGTTTTTCTTGGTTTTGATCTCTTAAACTTTGTTATTTTCGAATACTAATGGTTCCATATTGTATAGAATTCAATTTCATTCAGTTTAGACCTTTATTTTGCCCAATTTTGAGACCTTTAGCCCAAGTTATGGACATTGGAAGTTCTAAAACACCATGGCCAAAAGCTTGCTGGTAGGGACGACATCTCGTGCACCTTTTGGTCTGCGCACCTTGCACCTCGCGCACCTTTTGGTCCGCGCACCTTGTACCTCATGCACCTTTTGGTCCACGCACCTTGCACCTCATGCACCTTTTGGTCCACGCACCTTACTTCTCGTGCCATACACCTCGTGCACCTTGCACCATGTGCCTTTTTCCGTGCGCGAATCACTCTAAAGGACTATTTTTGATTGTTTAAGCTATTTTGTTGCTAGAATCTTGAAAAACTTAAAAGAATGAAAGTTGTAGATCTTTGTCTTGGCTTCAAGTATCTTTCTTTCTCACTTTAATCAGAGTTCATATGTGACTTATAATTTTAATCACACATGGGTGTTCTCGATCTTTTTTGCATATTTTTTTTCTATACTTGGCCTAAATTGCGACGATCCGACTTGACACTTGATAGTCTTGAGATAGTAACTTGAACTTGGCTTGAACATGATAATATGAACCCATCTCGATAACTCTTGATAAGTGGCCCGTCGAGGCGTACTCCAGACAAGTACTCTTGACATGACAAGTAACCTGACATGACATGTATAATCTTGAAAGGCTGTTGCGACAGCTACCCTGACTTGCTAAGTAACTCTTTTCTTGACACCGTGGTTGACTTTCTTGATTGTGCCTGTACAAGCTACTTGTCTCATCTTACATCATGTCTAGGACATGGATTCCTAGTTACCATGGTCAGGAATTCACAGTGAATCTGATTAGGTTAGTGACTAGATTGATCAAGTAGTTCATATAGAGAGATTTTTCCCAGTTACAGGCGATCCCGTTATCTCGGCCACACCTGAGGGACTTGTAGCCTGCCGACGAGTAGGGCACATTTCCAGCCCATTGTTATGTGCGGCACTTTTTGAAAACATAAGTACTGAAAGTACACCAGTAATCTTAATAACTCTTGTAAATCACCTCGCCTGGATAACCTGGATAGCTGTAGGGCTTGTGACTGCAGAAATATCTCATTGTATCTTGCTAGTAACTAGGCTTGTGATAACCCTAGTTAGTTAAGGATAGCAAGCCGTAAGACTTGATTGGCCGTGCCTAAATGCTTGATCGTGATTAGTACGGGAATTATATTCTGTCTATTGTTTTTTTAATACAAGCTATTGTTTTATTCTAACCCTATCTTCTTGTCATTTAAGCATGTTCTTTATTTATTCTCCTATTTTATTATTTGCTGACTTTAGTTCCTTAATGAAGTCTCCCTTGTGGCACTTGCTCTTTCTGGGGTCTGACCCAGCTGGTTTTGTATGGCCAGATTTTAGAGTGATACCCAAGGATCTTTCTGTTTATCAGCCAGATGGTGAACACCAGATGTAATCCTGGCAACAAGTAGGTTTCTATTTTGCTCTCCTACTCTACTGTAAAGTATTCTTTTGAGACGTTTAGACGCCGAGCAAGTGTTAGCTTGTGTTGAAACTTAATTTCTGTTTGCCTAAGAGCTGTAACATGTTTGACAAATCCTATGGTTGATCATGTATGACTTAACTCTTGCTAGTCTTCACATTTTGTTTGACTAGCTTCAAGATCATCTGAATATGTAATATTTGGGATGCCTTACTTTCTATGTCTGATGATCTAACATCTTGTAACATTTACTTGCTTGCTTGAGATTGAGACACTAGATTTGTTCTTGACCATAAGAGACTGATGGATTGTAGTTTAACCTTAATACATCTAGACAGCCGTGACCGTATTGCGTGGTGGGTTGTACTTCAAGGTACGTAGCTGGCTATGTCTATCTCCTGCTCTCCAGTATTCTGGTTCTGGGGCGTGAGAGAGCGCAACCTAGGCTCGCGCGGCATCACGTCCTAGCGAGGACGATCGGTTCTACGAAATCGAGGCGTGACACTTTCGAGCCCCCCACTCTGTAACACCCAATTTTCTAAAATAAGGATAATTTTGAAATTTTGTGTTTAATTTATTTAATTATGATATTTAATTAATAATATGATTTTTGGTGATTTTTAATCATTTTAAAACTATTTAAAAATCATGACTTATGATTTGATGTGCAGCTAGTGAAACCGTAGAGACTGTCTGCCCTAGAGCCTAGCCATGTGATTAGGGTGTTTCAATTATCATTTTTAGTCTAGGGGTAATTTGGTCATTTTGACTTTTAGAATTATTGATTTATTTATTGGATTGACGGTTGTTGATTTTGACTTTTGCTAGTTGTGACATAGGAGACTAACCTAGATGTTGACCCTAGTTAAGGTGACTTGATTAGCATGGTAAGACCCTAGTCTAACTTAAGTCAACCTAAGTTAGTCATGTAGGAATCAAGAGTTGAATAGAAGGCTTAGTGATTTGGTTAATAGGCTTGATACTTAGAATTTGGTTCCATGACTAGTGCAAATAGGTCCATAGCCTATTGGACTCAACCCTAACCCTAACTATCACTTTATGAATAGCAACTTAGGGCTATTCCCCTATAAATAATCTCTTCATTTATTGTTCTTGCCTCTTTATTGAGATTTCAACATTTTGGAGAAAGAGGTAATGTCATTTCTTTCCCAATCCCTAGATTCTTCATTTTAATTCCTTTTCCACTCTAGTCTCTTGCATTAGTTCCTAATCCAGCTCTATTTCATGTCCATGGAGAGAAAACTCAGGTTTGAACCAATTTGGGGCTTTTGGCCATCAAGGAGAACACCCCCTATTTGAGGCTTTTTCTTACAAATTGCACCTATAGGTAAAACCTCTTAAATTGATTTAATATTTCGTTTTCTTTGTATTTAGGGCTAGATATAGGTGTGCCCTAGCTGTCCCTAGAGTTTGGGTGAATTTTGTGTCCGTTTGGTGTCCGTATCGGACACGTATCATGATATGTGTGTAGGTGTTTGTTAAAATGTCACAAAGAATTTTATTTTCGATTTTTGAAAAACTAATTACATGGAATTATAGATCTATGTGTGTATAATATATTTTGTGAAGACTGATATGGATTTCGTGTCGTATTCGTGTCAGAAATTAGACACGCACACACCCGCACAGCCCCGTGCACGTGCCCTGCTGCCCGTGTCCTATATCTCACTGGACACGTCACTTAGTGACACGAAAATTGACACGGACACTCCCTCAATGACTGACAGGTAGCCCCTAAAATTTTGTGAGGTTTTGTTTAGTGGTTAGGAAGAAATCACGCGCGCACCGATTCCTCACTGTGTGCATGCGCGCGACAGTGCCTCACTGATACGCACCTGTGGTTCGGACACGACACGTCCTCGACCCGATTCAGGGTGATAGACACTTAGCCCTATCCTAGGCGAACCTATAGGCACGAGCATGAGTCCTAATTCGTGTCGTGTCGTGTCCACGAATGATGTGCACGCGTGTACGATGATTGTGTACACAGTTTTGTGTCTGTGATGTGTGGTTGATTTGGACACGTTCGTGTACACCTTGTTGGACACGAACACCCTCCCCATGACACGTATCATGTGTACACCTGACTGCACAACTTAATTACTAATTTAGATGGGGGTTTTCAATTCGAATTTAAAGTTTTAATGTGTTCTCTGATACTTGTTTACTGTGTGCATAATTCTGAGATCAACTTCGTTTTAAAATGTTAAATTATAAGTAATTAGCATACCAACATATTAATATGTATATATATAATTGATATGTACAACTGGGAATGGAGTTTAGGTGGAGATTGATGAATTGGGTTAAAGATTGGGAAAAACTCTGAACTTCTGATACTTACTGTTCTTCTTCTTTTTTTTAGAGTTTAAATTCGATTTTGTTTGTGAATTTTTACTGTTTTCCATGATTTAATTTCCATGTTAATCCCTGAACTTTGTGTTAGTGTAACACCCAGTTTTTCAAATGAGGGTAATTTTAAACTTTTGTATTTTAAATCATTTAATAATGATATTTAAGTCATGATATGATTTTTGGTGATTTTTAGTTATTTTAAAACTATTTAATTGAGTGAAATGTGACATTGGTGTTTTGCTAGTGTAACCTTAGTCATGCATGACCTAGAAGACTAATCATGACCAAGAAGACCTAATCATGTGTTTGGGATTTCAAATTTCTACATTTAAGCCTAGGGGTATTTTGGTCATTTTGACAATTTTGTGAATTTGTAATTTATATTAATTAAATATTGTGCTAGTCTTTTAGTGGAGCCTTAACCTAGAAGTTAACCTAACCTAGATTAGTCATGAGGTTAAAATTAGGGTTAGAACATTCCTACTAAGTGCCAAGGTTATTAATATCTAGATATTATTAGGAAGATATTTTCCTTTTAGGATATTTGTAAAAAGAAGCCTTAACCAATAGGAAACCTTGGAAATTGGTGGAGTGATCCTAACCACCCATCTAAAACCCTAACCCTACTGATTTCAACAGCCATACAAGCCCCCTCCCTCATATAAGTATCCCACTTAGGAAATAATTGCCTCCTTTAGAAAACCTAGAAAAAGCCCCACTTGTTCTTCCCTAAAACTCTCCCCATTAATCCAAATTGAGCCCAAATTGAGTCAAATCAATTGCATCATCCTCCCCAACAGTAGAGGATACTTATGGGGGCTTGCTAGCAAGGTTCGAGGACGATTGAACCGGAGAAAATCGAAGGGGACATCGAATTGAGGCTCTTTACATTGAGTTTGAGCACTCAATAGGTAAAACCCTACAAACCCTAGTAAAATTCTGATTTCTTCCCATAGATGCATTCATTTAGGGTTCCCCTAGGTGTAGCCCAAGTTTGGTAGGAATTCGTGTCCATTTCGTGTCCGTATCGGACACGTATCGGTGTTTTTAATAACGTGTTTGTTGAAATGCCTGTGAGAATAAAATGTTTTTAATTTCAAAAACTAATTAAAAGGAAATTTAGGTCTTGTAATGTAGATCAGAAATCCAACTGACTGAGTAGGAGTTTTGGTGTCCTCGTGTCCAAAATGGACACGCACATACACGTACAGACACGGTGGCAGTGCCCTGCTGCCACGCGTGTAGTACTCACTGCACAGGCCATTTTGAACCACCAAAATTGGTGTGGGACTCGGGGCAGTGACTGACAAGTCACTTCCCAAGTTTCAGGACTCATAGTGTCGTGTCAGACACAGATTTTAGCACGCACTGATTTTGTACTGAACTGTACACGAGAATATTTCCTACTGATACGGTCTTCGCGTCGGACACTGACAAGCATTAGGCTCGATGCAGAGTGTTCAACCTCTAGCCTGAGACCTCAGCTACCTGTGGACACGTGCACGAGACCCCACGTGCTTCGTGTCGTGACCTAGGTCGATCGACACGGCTGCACGAGCCGGTGCACAAACTGTGCACTGTGCAGTGTACTCGTGTGTGTTCGAGTGTGCTGGACACTTCGTGTCCACTCTTGTGGACACGAATGACACCCTGGACACGTGTTTATGTGGGGGTGGACACACCTACATGCCTGATTGATAATTTCATTGGTTTTAGGATTTCGAAATAGGATTCTCTGATACTATGTGCTGCTCTGTGAATTCCTGAACTTTGCTATTTTATTTTACTGAATGTTAATGTTAATTTGGCCATGTTTAACTCATGGGTATGTATATTAATTTATTTTAATGATGGATTACATGTGGAACTTGATTTGGATTGATTATAGTTAGGATTGGCATTTGGGTTATGTTGAACCTAACCTGAGATTTGATTCACTGTTAATATAGTTGAACCTGAGATTAGAGGGAATTCTACACTGTCAGTAACCTATGGGTTCATAAGTGATTTCCTGAGAATGAGTTCAAAAAACTGAGTTTCTTTACATAGAATTGAATTGGGATTTATGTATATGATTTCCTGAGATTGAAAACCTGAACTCTTCATTCCCTCTTTAATCTGAAATTGATGTTTAATCTACATGTTTAAATTCAGGGGCATGTGTAATAGCTAATGATAGTTTGGTTTTTACATGATAGATTAGGATATGTTATCAAGTGATGGATTTTCATATGTGGTTGGGCTATTCAATTGTAAACCTGAGATTTTGTATCTTCAAATGAACATGCTAACTGAAATAGTGTGAACCTGAGAATATATAGCCTGAATTTTGGGTTTGATTTTACAATAAAAACTGAGATTTTATCAAGTATGTGTGTTTCCTGTTTGAGATATAATGTATCCAGGGAAGTCTCTGTCTGAAACTGGGTTTGAATAGAGAGAACCTGAGATGTGAATTCAGGGTAGTAAAACCTGAAAATATTGATGTATGTTAAAGACTTAAAATTGTGTACATGATAACTGAGAAGGGGTTGGACTGATTGTTAATATGATGGTCATTGTTTTCTGTTTTTCTGAGAATCTGAGACTTACTTGTTGTAATAACCTGAGAAATTTTCCTAACTATTAACACCCACATATATTGTCATGGCACATGTACACACACAGACATCTAATATTTCATCCTAACCTATCATTCTTCCTGTCACATTGTATCACATGTGGACACCCTAAACCTGTGACACTAATAGACACATGTCCCTACACACACCATAGCCAAATGCTTCACACACACACAGTTTCCTGTTAACACAACCTGAGGACAATGTCCTTCACTTGTTGTTAACACACATGCCCTATTCCCTATCACTCACACTTAGCTATACATGCCCAGTCACTTTATCCTCTATGTACACACACATGTATACCCTTAACCCTCTTTCTATATTTCTATATTTCTATATCTCTATATCTCTATATCTTTATATCTCTATGAATATATGAATATATGTATATATAATATAATGTGTATGTATATGTAGGATAGATAATAAAAGTATGATTGAAATATATGCACAAATGTCATGAATGTAGACTAACTCCATACATGTACACCATGCTATGCACACACACAAACACCCTATATAAATAGGTACATGGTATGTATATTGAGCCAATGTATGTATATATGCAATGTGTAGATTCTATGTGGACATGTTACTAGTGGGTGGAATTGGTTGATAACTCTAAGGGTGTATAGATGAACCTTTGATATTGTTTTAGATAGACTTGAGTGGTATCACCTTGTTACACCTAGGAAAGGAAAATAGGATTCAATATGGCTTGAAGACCCCTTTTAGTCTAGCTATCATAGTCCAACCCTAGATAGTTGACCCTTGACTATGTTGACTAGATAGAAGCCCAAACCCTAAATGTTGACTTGGGTTGATCCAGAGTTGACCAAGTTTGACTTGGACCTAGTTTGATCCAGACAGTTGACCAGATTTGACTTAGAATCATGTAGATTGCATCGTAGACTTTGTTTACCTTGTTTTAAACACATTATAATCCATACTGCTCTATTTAGGACATTGTGACTCCGGTGCAGACATCTGATATTTCATTACTCTTTTCAGAGTAACAGGCGAGTACATTCTCTGATAGTTCTTTTATTTACTTGTCAATTACTGTACTTCAGTTCTAGTTAGCTGTATGTGATTCTCTGTTACAAATACGTATTATTATTTCTGAATCCATGTATGCGACACATATACTTACTTGTCTTACCTCTATTATTCGAATCATCATACGAATCACCATACGAATCACTATTCGAATCACCCTATTCGTATCTTCATATGTTGGTTGGACTTGTATTCGTCTTATGTGTTGGATTGTGGATTCATTTGTATTAGACTGGGCGGGGAAATACTGATTAGACATATAGACATATCCCCCTATTCGAATCACCCCTCTGTGCATTATATTCGAACGATAGCCATCACACACTTCGCGAGTGTGTGGTGTGCCGTATTACCTACAGCCGTTTACATGTCGATCTCGGTATTTTAAAACACACTTGGAGAATTTATTCGAATCATTGTTTGATTATTATTCGAATCACTATTCGTATCACCTTATTCGAATCACTATTCGCATCATCTTATTCGAATCACCTTATTAGAACAATGATTAGAATCATATTCGACTCATCTTGTATTAGACTCACTTTGGGATTACACTCGACTTATATTGTACCATCTGAACTCATTATGTTACTCTAGTTCAGCTAGATCTTGTTTTACAGTCTTCATTGCTATGATTCTTCTCTTATTTAGTTATTTACTTTCCTTGCACTTTATCTGTCTTTCTTACCATCACCTGAACATAAACTGCCATATTTATCAATACAACTATCTATAGCTGCTTTATAGTTCTCTGTCATTTACTTGGAATTTCTTGATGAAATGTACTCGTTCCTGTCCTGACTGGACCTGTTGAAAATATTACAGATGATTGCCCTGAGGACATTTGCCCTACTTGCCTTGGAGCAGGAGATGGCTTAGCTACCTTTGGACCCAACACTCAGGAGTGATCGGGAGACTAGCTAGTAGACTTGGTTTAGTTTTTCATGTTTTAGAACTTGAATTGTAATAACTTGAGATTCGAGTTTGTATCTGAGTTTGTTTGAGATATTATTATTTAGTAGTTTATAAATGTTGTTATTTAGTTTTTAGTTATAACTTCTGTGTTATCTTATCGTGCTTAGACTGTGATTGAGATTTCATTATATCCATACTTGTTCTCCGTTCGGAGTTGAGATATTGACAAGTACATTATATAATTGCGTGAGTTGTTGATTAGATAGTAACCTAGGACAACGTTCTACCGCCGACACTGCGGCGTAGGCTGGACGTACCCACTTCTCGTGCCCTTACTCTAGGGTACGGGTCGTGACAGTTAGGCATTGTTAGGTTGGTTCATGATAGTTTAAGATTTCATTGAGGAATGGTTTTCGAAATGGGATGAATGGATTTAAATTATGTTGGACATGTGAGTTAACTGTTGTCTCAAATCTGGAATTAAATTCCATTCTAAACTAATGTTGAATGTTAAATTAGCCATGTCATTCCATTTTATTGGGTTAGCTAACTGCCATTGCCATGTTCTTAAACTGTTTTGCAATTCCTGTGATTAGTTCACATATATCCTGTAATGCCTGTGGTTCGTATTACGTATCTTGGTATGCGTGTACGTATTCTTGACTCGTATTGCATATTTTCCTGCATGGTTATTTTGGTATTTCCTTCTTGGTTCGGTTCAACTTGTTGCTGGTTCGGCTTGACTTGATTTTAGGTGGACCGAACCCCTACCTACCCCCACCACCCTCATTTATATTTCCACCTAACACTCTCTCTCTTCATTTATTCTTCTCCTTCACTTCTTCTTCTCCACCATTACTCTTCCACCTACCAGAGAAGAGGGCTAGGCAAGTGCAAACTTGCTTCATGATGGATCACAAGTTTTGTTGTTCCATTTTCTTCCTTACTTGATTCTAAGCCTCTTTAAAACTTGACATTTTTGGATTTGATGGATGGATTCTTATAGATCTAAGTTTATAACTTTTCAGTTTTCTTAGTTTTTATCTCTAAAACTTGGTTATTTTTGAAAACTATTGGTTCTATGTTGTAGAGAATTCAATTTTATGCGGTTTTGGCTTTTGTTTCGCTTGATTTTGACTTCGGATGAGGAAGTTATGGCCATGGCAAGTTTTCGAAACTTTCATGGCTGAACTTGCTGTTTGGGGACGATGACCTCCATGCGCCCGGGAGGCCATGCGTCGGGAGGCCATGCGCTGTGAAGTCCCAGCAACGCATCCCTTAACTCCGAGTGTGTCATGCTCGTAGGTTCCCTACGCGCATGTACTGAAGACGCAACATGAGTTTCCCACACGCCAATAGTACAGGAATCCCATGCGCCGATTGTGCAGGAATCCCACGCGCCAATGGTGCAGGAATCCCACGTGGCGATTGTTCAGGAATCCCACGTGCCAATGGTGTAGGAATCCCACGCGCCGATTGTGCAGGAATCCCACGCGCCAATGGTGCAGGAATCTCACCCGTCGATTGTGCAGGAATCCCACGCACTAATGGTGCAGGAATCCCACGTGCCGATTGTGCAGGAATCCCACGCGCCGATTGTGCAGGAATCCCATGCGCCGGAATTGCTCTATTTCACTATTTTTGCCTGTTTAAGTTGTTTTGTAGCTAGAATCTTAAAAAATCTCAAAACATGAAAGTTGTAAATCTTTTTCTTGGCTTCAAGAATATGTTACTAGTTATTTTATGCAAGTTTCTCTTATTCATGATAAGGTAAGAATAGAACACGATAATGGCCCGCTGTGACGCACTCTTGACAAGTAAACAGACATGATATATCATGACATGATGTTACGACAGCTAGCCTGACATGACAAGTAGGAATGACCTGGACACCGTGGACGATTGTGTTTGTACAAATAAACTGGCACTGTCTTGCATCATGTCTAGGATGGAGATCCCTGAGTACCACGGTCAGGGGTACCCACTGAAATTGACTAAGGCTAATAAACTAGAATAATTCAGTAGACATAAAGAGATTCCCAGCCACAGGCAATTCCATTATCTGGGCGCATTAAGTAGACTTGTAGCCTACCGACGAGTAGGGCACATTTCCAGCACACAGTTACGTGTTGCATTCTTCATTAACGGACATTCGACCTGGATAACCTGGATGGGCTGCAGGGCTTGTGGCTGTTGGGATAATCTCGTTGCATCTTGCTAGTAACTAGGCCTGTGATAACCCTAGTTAGTTAAAGTATCAAGCCGTACTTATTGCTTGGCCGTGATTGATTGGATGGAGTCCAGCCCAGTCTAGTTTGTCATGATCCTGTACAAGACTAGGGGTGAGCATTATTCGGTTTTGGACCGAAAACCGAACCGAATAAGAGGTTCGGTTCGGTTTTAAAAAAATTTGGTTCGGTTTCGGTTTTAAAAATACTAAATTTTCTTATTCGGTTTCGATTTCGGTTTTGGGTTTCGGTTTCGGTCCAAAACCGAAAACCGAATAAGAAATTTTAATTACTATATATATATATGTGTGTGTGTGTGTGTGTGTGTATATATGTGTGTGTGTATATATAGGTATTAATATATATAGTTATATACTAAATATATATAGGTATATAATAAATATATCTAGGTATATTTAGTTACTATATATATTAACAAAAAAACGCAAAAAAAACCAAAACAAATGAATAAACCGAATAAACCGAAAATCGAACCGATTTAATTCTGTTCGGTTTGATTCGGTTTTGGGCCAATTCGGTTCGGTTTCGGTTTTGCTTATTCGGTTTCGGTCCAATTCGGTTTTTGGGTTATTCGGTTCGGTTTAAACCGAATTAACCGAATGCTCACCCCTATACAAGACTGTATCATGACATGATTTCTTGTATCGATAAATGATGAGATACCAAGTTCTGTTCAGACGAAAGGTTACAACCCCGGTCCTTGTTTGGTTTAAGGGTTGTAACTTGGCTATCTGAATAGTTCCATGGTTATCTTATCATATATCGTCTTGCTTATTGTGCCTGCCTTAACAATAAAGATCAGGGGTCCAGTTCTGTTCAGGCGAAGGGTTACAACCCCGGTCATTGTTTGGTTTAAGGATTGTAACCTGGCTCCCGGAGCAGTTCTGTGTCCTCTCTTCGTTTATTGTCTTATTGTAATCCCATGCCATGTTCGTCATGTTTTACCTTACTTCAATATCATGATTATTTATACTGACCTTCACAATAAAGATTAGGGATCCAGTTCTGTTCAGGCGAAGGGTTACAACCCCGGTCCTTGTTTGGTTTAAGGGTTGTAACCTGGCTCCCGGAGCAGTTCTGTGTCCTCTCTTCGTTTATTGTCTTATTACCTTATCAACCGTAATTGAGGCGGGTTTCTATTCAGGTGAAGGATTGCAACCTCGGTCCTTGTTTGGTTTAAGGGATGCATTCTGGCTACCTGAACAGTTTCCACGTGCTCAATTTATTATTGTTATCTCGGTTATTATCTGTATCTTTTAATTATCTTTACTCTTCATTTATGATGTGCTGGTTTTAGTTCCTAAGTGAAGCCTCCTTTGTGGCACTTGCTCTTTCTGGGGTCTGACCCAGTTGGTTTTGTATGGCCAGATATCGGAGCAGCACCAGAGGATCTACCTGTCTTCCAGCCAGATGGTGACCACCAGGCGTAACCCTGGCAACGAGTGGGTTTCTTTTGTTCTCCTACTTATTTGTAAAATTATTCTTTTGAGGCGTTTAGCCGACGAGCACGTGTTAGCTCGATTGCACATTTACTTACTGTCTGCCTACGGGCTGTAACATGATTGACAAATCCTAGGGTTGATCATGTATGACCAGAACTCTTGCTAGTCTTAGCATTTTGTACGACTAGCTTCATGATCATCCAATATGTAATGTATGGGACGCCTTGCTATTATATATTTGGTGCTCTGACATCTTGTAACTATTATTGCTTTCTTGAGATTGAGACAATAGGCTTGTTCGTGACCATAGGAGACTGTTGGCTTGTAGTTAAACCCTCATGTATCTAGACAGCCGTGACCGTATAGCGAGGTGGGTTGCACTTCAATATACGTAGCTGGCTATGTACGCCTCCGTTCTCCAGTATTATGGTTCTGGGACGTTACATGGTTTTAGTGGTGGCCCATGCAGGTCTTGTAAATCAAGATATGTAAGGATTTACCGAATAGATGTCTCAATCAGTACTCACCCTTGATCTCTGCTCGTATCCTCTGAATCCCTATAATCTTGACCTGATCACATGCTTGTATCGTTGATCTGTCCTGGTCCTTCCTTATTGTTCCCTATGTCATCTTCTTCAGCGGCATTGTTCCTGGACCTGCCGATCAGTAGGGCGGAGCACCTCCCGTGGACCAGCAGCAACCTGGAGATCAAGCCCAGCATTCAGGAGTAGCCTCCAGAGTCATGCCTACTGGAGGAGAGCCACTAGTTCAGCCCGTCCATCCTGTTGAGCCCGATGATGGCACTTTGGTGGGTCTCATCAGGTCATTATTAGCTTCCCAGGATCGTCGAGGAGATGCCTTGCACCAGGCGATGACAGATGCTTTGACCAGAGGAGGTCATCAGGGTAATAGCGCGGCCAACAGCTTCAAGCGCTTGAACCCTCCATTCTTCGACGGCAGTGAAGATGCGATCGCTGCAGATGCATGGCTTCAGGACACAGAGGTGATTCTAGAAGCAGCCAAGACTCCAGAGAACGAGAAGGTGGCCATGGTGTGCCTACAGCTATTGGATCTTGCCCGCAGCTGGTGGGCGGCGCAGGCCGTTGGATTAGTGGCACCAATTGCTTGGGCAGTATTCAGAGAGAGATTCCAGACCAAGTATTTTGATGTTGTAGCTCGGTAGGACCTACAGACGAGGTTCACCAATCTGAAGCAGATGGATAGGACGGTCGACAGATATGCGGCCGAGTTTTCGAGACTCAGTCGGTTTGCTCCCACCTTGGTAGCGACCGAGTTTGATAGGGCCCAGCGATTCCAGCAGGGGCTTCACTTAGAGATTTTATTGGCAATAGAGCAGTTTGAGCATCAGACTTTTGATGCAGTATTGAGAGCAGCTCGGAGGCACGAGTATACCTCCCAGAGGATCGTGGATAGGACCGGAGGTCGGAAGCGATCCCACAGCCAGATGAATCAATCATCAGCACCAGCCCCGGCAACCAGGGCTTTGACCATTGGAGCTCCGAGGCGGGCGACCTCAGTGACGTCGGTTCAGCATTCCACCCCGACGCACCCTCAGCAGTAGAAGCAGAAGCAGTCTTCCTCAGTGGAATGTTCATACTACGGAAAGCCAGGTCATGTGGTATCAGAGTGTCACAGAACACAGGATTTGTGCTTGGTTTGTGGTGCCCCGGACCACAGGGTTGGGAATTACCCGAACAGGGGGAGTTCATTGGCCTTCTCTAGTCCTTCAGTTAGAGGACCAGCACCAGTCCAGCAGCAGCAGCAGCTGCTGTACCCGTTCTCGAGGCCATTGCCGATGCAGGCCCAGGCATTCCAGCAGCAGAGACCGCAGCAGTATGCCCAAGTCCAAGCCCAAGCCCTGCTCTAGAACAGACAGAAGAATTTTTAGCAGACGGGATCCGCACCCAGAGGACATAGTCAAGTGCTGGCTTTGACCATGGGAGAGGAAGGAATTGCACCAGGCGAGATAGTGGCAGGTACTATTCTCGTCAACACCTTTCCAGCTTCAGTATTATTTGATTCTGGTGCCTCGTATTCATTTATGTCTGCACGATTCACGACACGGATAGGATTGGAGCCCGAGTCATTATCAGTAAGGCTCAATATACTTACTGGTAACGGACTTGTGGGAGTAGATAGAGTGTTTTCCTCATGTCGGATCGTAGTTAGCGGTAGAGAGTTCCCCGCTAGATTGATAGAGTTCTCGATGGCCGATTATGATGTGGTCTTAGAAATGAATTGGTTGAGGGACCAGTATGCTAGGATAGACTGCCATATCGGTAGGGTTATTTTTAGCATTCCAGGCAAGCCTGAGTTTTTCTTTTCCCGAGGTGAAGTTGAACCTTCTCCTCCAGTGTTGCGGATGGCAGTAGCAGTAGTGCAGTTACCTCGGATAGTCGAAGAGTTTCCAGATGTTTTCCCGGAAGAGCTTCCAGGGATGCCGCCAGAGCGGGAGATCAAGCTTACCATCGACTTGATTCCCGGGACAGCCCCAGTGTCAGAGAGAGTCTACAGGATGACGCCGTCAGAATTAGAGATATTGTACAAGATGATTGAAGAACTTAGAACCAAGGGATTCATTCGTGCAAGTGGATCGCCTTGGGGAGCCCCGATGCTTCTTGTGAAAAAGAAGGATGGTACGTCCAGATTATGTGTAGATTATCGTACCTTGAACTCGGTGACAATCAAGAACAGATACCCTCTCCCGAGGATAGATGACTTGTTTGATCAACTCAAGGGGGCAGCAGTGTTCTCGAAGATCGACTTGCGGTCAGGATACCATCAGATCAGAGTCAGAGAGCAGGACATCCCGAAGACAGCTTTCAGGTCTAGGTATGAGCATTGGGAGTTCCTTGTGATGCCATTTGGAGCCACCAATGCGCCAGCTGTATTCATGGACCTCATGAATCGCATCTTCATGCCTTATTTGGATCAGTTCGTGATTGTGTTCCTAGACGACATCCTGGTCTACAGCAAAAGTATAGCGAAGCATGAGCAGAATCTTCGTGTGGTTCTTCAGATTCTCATAGAGCACCAGTTGTATGCCAAGTTCAGTAAATACGAGTTCTGGCTCGATCGTATTTCGTTCTTGGGTCATATCATCACCAGGAAAGGAGTGGAAGTGGATCCCCAGAAGATTGTGGCCATTGAGACATGGCCAGTGCCCAGCATGGTTGCAGAAGTTCGTAGTTTTCTTGGATTGGCCGACTACTACCGGCGATTTGTTTTGAACTTTGCTCGGATTTCAGCGCCATTGATCCAGTTGACCCGCAAGGATGTGCAGTTTGCTTGGACAGCAGAGTGCCAGGATTCTTTTGAGAAGTTGAAACAAGGCTTGATGACGGCTCCTATTTTCACGCTTCCAGATGGAACCGGAGGATTCTCGGTGTATTGCGATACTTCGGATAGAGGTTTAGGATGTGTTCTGATGCAGCATGGGAAGGTAATAGCTTATGCGTCACGACAACTTCGTGATCATGAGAGGAATTACCCAACCCATGACTTAGAGCTGGCAGCGGTAGTGTTTGCACTTATGTTGTGGAGGCAGTACTTGTACGGAGATATGGTGGAGATTTTTACCGACCACAAGAGCCTGAAGTATGTTTTCACCCAGAAAGATCTTAACATGCGTCAGAGGAGGTGGCTAGAGCTACTTGTGGATTATGATGTCAACTTGCAGTATCATCCAGGGAAGGCCAACATCGTTACAGATACATTGAGTAGGAGAGCCGGAGTTTATTTCCTAATAGCGCAGCCAGAGTTGTTAGCGGATCTTCAGAAGATGGGTATAGAAGTTGTTCTCCCTTCCAGTGTGGCGTTGATGGCCAGCATACAAGTTCAGTCCAGTATAGTTGAGAGAATCAAGATAGCTCAGTCATCAGATTCTAAACTTCAGCGGCTTAGGACAAAATGTTTAGCAGGGCAAAGACCAGAATTATGCATTCATAAAGACGGTACACTTCGACATGGGAAGCGTTTTTGTGTACCCAGTGGAGATATCAGACAGGAGATCATGGCAGAGTCCCACAGTTCGTAGTATTCCATTCATCCCGGTGGCACGAAGATGTACCGTGATATCCGCCAGCACTTTTGGTGGAATAGTATGAAGAGGGAGATAGTCCGGTTTGTCTTTCGTTGTTCAGTCTGCCAACAAGTTAAGGCCGAACATCAGAGAACAGCTGGACTTCTTCAGCCCTTGCCAATTCCAGAATGGAAGTGGAAGCATATAACCATGGATTTCGTGACTGGATTACCTAGATCCCCGGCTGGCAGAGATGCTATTTGGGTTATTATAGACAGGATCACGAAGGTGGTCTACCTTTTCCCGTTCAGAGTTGGTCAGTCGACGGCTCAGCTAGCAGAGATGTATCTCCGGTAGATTGTCAGATTGTACGGTATACCAGTCAGTATCACCTCGGACCGAGATTCAAGGTTTATGTCGTACTTTTGGCACAGCTTGCAAGGGAGTTTGGAAACTCGCCTCCAGTTCAGCTCAGCTTATCACCCGCAGACAGATGGCCAGTCGGAACGCACGATCCAGACTCTTGAAGATATGTTGCGGTCATGTACACAACTTCGGTGGTTCGTGGGAAGATCACCTACACCTGGTAGAGTTCTCGTACAACAACAATTTCCAAACAAGTATCCAGATGGCACCGTTCGAGGCACTGTATGGTAGGAAGTGCCGATCCCCGCTAGCCTGGGACGATGTTGGAGAGAGGCAGATGCTTGGTCCGGAAATGATTGCTCAGACCGTTGAAGTGGTCAGAAGAGTCAGAGATCATCTTCGAATTACCTAAGATCGTCAGCGTCATTGGGGCGATTCTCATCGGCGCCCTCTTGAGTTTTCTGTCGGCAACCATGTATTCCTGAGGATTTCGCCTAACCGTGGCGTCATTCGTTTCGGCGTACGGGGAAAGCTTAGTCCTAGGTATATAGGGTCGTTCGATATTCTGGAGCGAGTAGGTGATGTGTCCTATCGTCTCACTCTTCTGCCGTCGCTAAGAGAGGTGCATGACGTATTCCATGTATCCCAATTGCGACGGTATATCCCGAACCCGAGCCACATCCTAGATCATTCGGAATTGGTTGTTGGTACTAACCTTTCGTATGAGGAGAGGTCCGTGTCTATATTGGACCGGAGAGAGAAGGTACTCAAGAACAAGACTATCAGTTTAGTCCGTGTTGCTTGGGGTCATCACTCTTTGGGTGAGTCAACGTGGGAGCGTGAGGATGATATCCGATCGCGGTATCCCGACCTGTTTGACTCATAAAGTATAATGTCTTTCTTATGCCCTATACCCTCAGCTTTCTTGCTTACATGAATGATTGCTTGAATGGTTGCCTAGTTATAACTTGCTTGTGATTAGTATAGCTTGTCCTTGCAATTCTAGTCTCTTGATTAAATTTCGAGGACGGAATTCTTTTAAGGTGGGTAGAGTTGTAATGCCTGTGGTTCGTATTACGTATCTTGGTATGCGTGTACGTATTCTTGACTCGTATTACGTATTTTCCTGCATGGTTATTTTGGTATTTCCTTCTTGTTCGGTTCAACTTGTTGCTGGTTCGGCTTGACTTGATTTTAGGTGGATCAAACCCCTACCTACCACCACCACCCTCATTTATATTTCCACCTAACACTCTCTCTCTTCATTTATTCTTCTCCTTCGCTTCTTCTTCTCCACCATTACTCTTCCACCTACCAGAGAAGAGGACTAGGCAAGTGCAAACTTGCTTCATGATGGATCTCAAGTTTTATTGTTCCATTCTCTTCCTTACTTGATTCTAAGCCTCTTTAGAACTTGACATTTTTGGATTTGATGGATGGATTCTTGTAGATCTAAGTTTGTAAATTTTTGGTTTTCTTAGTTTTGATCTCTAAAACTTGGTTATTTTTGAAAACTATTGGTTCTATGTTGTAGAGAATTCAATTTTATGCGGTTTTGGCTTTTGTTTCGCTTGATTTCGACTTCGGATGAGGAAGCTATGGCCATGGCAAGTTTTCGAAACTTTTATGGCTGAACTTACTATCTGGGGACGATGACCCCCATGCGCCCGGGAGGCCAAGCGCCGGGAGGCCATGCGCTGTGAAGTCCCGACAACGCATCCCTTAACTCCGAGCGTGTCATGCGCGTAGGTTTCCTACGCGCATGTACTGAAGACGCAACTTGAGTTTCCCATACGCCAATGGGGCATGAATCCCACGCGCCGATTGTGCAGGAATCCCATGCGCCAATGGTGCAGGAATCCCACGTGCCGATTGTGCAGGAATCCCACGCGCCAATGGTGCAGGAATCCTACGCGCCGATTGTGCAGGAATTCTACGCGCCAATGGTGCAGGAATCCCACGCACCGATTGTGCAGGAATCCCACGCGCCAATGGTGCAGGAATCCCACGCGCCGGTTGTGCAGGAATCCCATGCGCCGGAATTGCTCTATTTTTCTATTTTTGCCTGTTTAAGTTGTTTTGTAGCTAGAATCTTAAAAAACCTCAAAACATGAAAGTTGTAAATCTTTTTCTTGGCTTCAAGAATATGTTACTAGTTATTTTATACAAGTTTCTCTCATTCATGATAAGGTAAGAATAGAACACGATAATGGCCCGCTGTGGCGCACTCTTGACGAGTAAACTGACATGATATATCATGACAGGCTGTTACGACAGCTAGCCTGATATGACAAGTAGGAATGACCTGGACACCGTGGGCGATTGTGTTTGTACAAATAAATCGGCACTGTCTTGCATCATGTCTAGGATGGGGATCCCTGAGTACCACGATCAGGGGTACCCACTGAAATTGACTAAGGCTAATAAACTAGAATAATTCAGTAGACATGAAGAGATTCCCAGTCACAGGCAATCCCGTTATCTGGGCGCATTAAGTGTTGCATTCTTCATAAACGGACATTCGACCTGGATAACCTGGATGGGCTGCAGGGGTTGTGGCTGTTGGGATAATCTCGTTGCATCTTACTAGTAACTAGGCCTGTGATAACCCTAGTTAGTTAAAGTATCAAGCCGTACTTATTGCTTGGCCGTGATTGATTGGATGGAGTCCAGCCCAGTCTAGTTTGTCATGATCCTGTACAAGACTGTATCATGACATGATTTCTTGTATCGATAAATGATGAGATACCAAGTTCTGTTCAGACGAAAGGTTACAACACCGGTCCTTGTTCGGTTTAAGGGTTGTAACTTGGCTATCTGAATAGTTCCATGGTTATCTTATCATATATCGTCCTGCTTATTGTGCCTGCCTTAACAATAAAGATCAGGGGTCCAGTTCTGTTCAGGCGAAGGGTTACAACCCCGGTCCTTGTTTGGTTTAAGGGTTGTAACCTGGCTCCCGAAGCAGTTCTGTGTCCTCTCTTCGTTTATTGTCTTATTGTAATCCCATGCCATGTTCGTCATGTTTTACCTTACTTCTATATCATGATTATTTATACTGGCCTTCACAATAAAGATTAGGGGTCCAGTTCTGTTCAGGCGAAGGATTACAACCCCGGTCCTTGTTTGGTTTAAGGGTTGTAACCTGGCTCCCGGAGCAGTTCTGTGTCCTCTCTTCGTTTATTGTCTTATTACCTTATCAACCGTAATTGAGGCGGGTTTCTATTCAGGTGAAGGATTGCAACCCCGGTCCTTGTTTGGTTTAAGGGATGCAGTCTGGCTACCTGAACGGTTTCCACGTGGTCAATTTATTATTGTTATCTCGGTTATTATCTGTATCTTTTAATTATCTTTACTCTTCATTTATGATGTGCTGGTTTTAGTTCCTAAGTGAAGCCTCCTTTGTGGTACTTGCTCTTTCTGGGGTCTGACCTAGTTGGTTTTGTATGGCCAGATATCGGAGCAGCACCAGAGGATCTACCTGTCTTCCAGCCAGATGGTGACCACCAGGCGTAACCCTGGCAACGAGTGGGTTTCTTTTGTCCTCCTACTTATTTGTAAAATTATTCTTTTGAGGCGTTTAGCCGACGAGCACGTGTTAGCTCGATTGCACATTTACTTACTGTCTGCCTACGGGCTGTAACATGATTGATAAATCATAGGGTTGATCATGTATGACCAGAACTCTTGCTAGTCTTGACATTTTGTACGACTAGCTTCATGATCATCAAATATGTAATGTATGGGATGCCTTGCTATTATATATTTGGTGCTCTGACATCTTGTAGCTATTATTGCTTGCTTGAGATTGAGGCAATAGGCTTGTTCATGACCATAGGAGACTGTTGGCTTGTAGTTAAACCCTCATGTATCTAGACAGCCGTGACCGTATAGCGAGGTGGGTTGCACTTCAATATACGTAGCTGGCTATGTATGCCCCCGCTCTCCAGTATTCTGGTTCTGGGGCGTTACATATCCACACCTTTATGACAGCTACCTGAACACACACATTGGCATGTGACTGAACCTAACCTGAGGACTTAACCATATACACACACACCCATTTACTGTTGAATTCTGAGAATTAATCATTGTGTGTAAAAGCCTAAGATGACTCAAACCTGAACACAGCTTACTGAAAAATACCTGTCACTTAATCTCCTATGACACATTGCACACACACATGTGACACTATCCACTGTCCTGTGGTAGACTGAACACTTTTCACACCTTCACACACACCAACTGAGATTTGATTTTGAACTTGGAATTTGTTTGAATGTTAGAATTAAACATGAGAAGTGAGTTTGATTTGAAATTGGAAAATTATTTGAAAGATAGGTTGAGACATGGAAACTGAAATCAATCCCTTTCCTTTTGTTCAGTTTCCTTGGTGCAAAGACCTGGCCATCTAAACATGTTAGTTTCCCACCCTCTCAACACACAAACTGATTTTTCCTATACTGTCACACATGTACAAGCCCTCATTCCTATTCCCTATTACACACCATGTACACACACACATATAACATGACACCCCATCTTTGCATGTGCCCTATACAAATTGACACACACACATTGTCACCTAGACACACACATACATGTGCATGAGTTTTTCCCTAACTTCTATATGTATATTTATATATATGTAATATATAACTTAATGTGATAATGTGATGTAGTATAGATATTGCCTATTGGCATAAATATAATGTATTATAGTTTTATGCATATTGCCTATATAATTAACATGTATGAATATATGAAATTGATATGTGTGTGTTGCATATACCAATGTATGGGGCATATGGCCTGGGTGGTATAGTCTAGGGTATATGAAGTGTATACACATGAGTGTTGGTTTGTGTTAGATTGGTAACTTGTGTATGGTGTATTGATAGCTTGTGTTAGCCTTGGGATTGTAAGTGAGTGCTAGCCTAGGCTTGGTTAGGCCTAGTGAGACTTGTTAGACTTGTTTGGGCTAGGACTTGACCTAGTTAACCTAGTTTGACTAGTGTGGTTGACTAGAGTTGACCAAGAGTTGACTTTAGCCTAGTTTGACCTAGACATAATGCAGATGCATTGTAGATTACGTTTATCATCCCATGTATATATCTTGACTTGTGTTGCTCTAACTAGGAGTCAGGTAACTCATCTCGGACAGTACATTTACTACAACTATTCAGATACCAGGCGAGTACATTCTCTGATCATTTCATAACCTACTTAGAACTATATTCCTGATCTAGTTTACCTTATTTGATGCTGTCACGATATTATCACGGATTGGTACTATATGGATCCTTTCATGCGATGTTATCCCCCTCGGGAGCATCGGATACATCATGTCGTGTGTTTCATATACATCGTGTATTCCTCGCTCTCATGTTATTCATGTTTCTCATGTGCTTCATGCTCGTTCATGCTCGCTCGTGTACTCTCATGTGCTATCATGTTCGGTCATGTTCTCGTGTATTTCATGTATAACCTATACTTCATGTGCACCCTTCATGGGCCTTCATGTGGAATTTATGTGCACTCAGTTTCTGAGCCCTCATGTATTCTTCATGTACACCCATCTATGGGCTTCATATGAAAATTATGTACGTAACATAAATTGTCTGGATCCTTGTGTATTGATTGGGGTATGGGGGAGTATAAATAGTCATGTGAACAATTCCAAAGTAGTATAGCCATGTACGCCTCTTTAGTATAGTCATGTGCAAATCAAGCCGTTCACATGTCGACTTTGTACTCTAAATCACTATTCACTGGTAGCTCTCTACTTATAGTAGATATTTCTATTATAGTTCTCTTTCTGTTTACATCATGTACTTTCTTTCAGTTTCACGTATCGTACTCTCTTGCAGGTTTATATTCTCTAACCTGTTATGATCTTTGTGAGATGTATTGTGCTCGCTCCCATCCTGACTGGACCTGTTAAAAATTTTACAGAGGAAGATGAGGAACCCTGTACCCCTTACTTTAGAGCTTGCCTAGATGAAACTCGCGACCTGGACCCCAGGGGAGGTTCAGGCAGCTGCTGAGGACGATACCTTGCTTAGTATATATAGCTTAGACTGTTTTTCCTTTTCATGTTTAGTTGTTGTCCTTGATTTCAGAGTTGTATATTTTAGAGATGTTGAGACTGGTAGTTGTTGAGACTTATGTTATTTCATTCTGCTATACCTCTGTTGAGGATTTCTCTATCTTTTCCATCGTGCTATATTCTACCTTTAGATGTGATTGAGACTATATTCTGCTATGTCACCTCCATTCGGAGTGTATATACTGTACATGTACCTTATATGTAGTTATAGTTCATGACCTAGAACAGCGTTCTACCGCCGACACTGCGGCGTAGGCTGGGCGCTGTTACGTACTCGTACCCTCACGGTGGGTACGGGTCGTGACACGTTTTTAGTGGTGGCCCATGCAGGTCGAGTTTGTGTAGTGGTATTCGAACTAGAGTACCACTACAGCCTGCAGTAGGATTATGATTATTTTTGAGGTACTCAATCACATTAGGAAAAACTCTTAACTGGATTCCTGCCATCTAAATTCCTGTTGAAGATTGCTTCCTTGAATAACTGTCCTCCCTTGAATTATCGTTTCTATTTCAGTATTGATTCCTTGTTTGATCTGTCTCCAGGATGGTGATTGAGACACGATCGTATCGCTCTGGCCCAGCAGACGCTGGTGAGAGGCCTACCACCCCTCACCCGATTGTGGACGCTGGGACCACATCACCTCCTATTTCTGCTTATATAGGAGCTTCTGCAGCTTATGGGAGTGCACCTCCACCTGTCCGGAGGTCTTCTCCCGTCATTCCGAATATGTATCATCAGCAGTTGCCTCCAGGGATAGTAGATGCGGCCCAGATGTTTACCCTTTTCCAGCGATTCTTGGAGATACAGCAGAGCCAGAATGTTGATTTCCGACAGAGCATACAAGATACTCACCAGTTGGTCAGGACGACAGTAGAGCTGGTGGCTGCTCAGCCACAGGGAGGTCAGATGCAGCCGTATCAGCCGAGGACTCCAGACATTCAATCCTTTAAGAAGATGGGACCCCGAAACTTCAAGGGTACAGAGGGCATCATGTACACTAACGATTGGATAGAGCACATTGAGAAGATATTCCGATTGGCACAGATACCAGCAGGATTACAGATCGAGGCAGCAGCCAGTCAGATGCAGGACTTGGCCCGTACTTGGTATCAGACGGACCCGAGGGTTGGTACAGTCGGCCAGACTTGGGCAGCGTTCAAGAAACTGTTCAAGGAGAAATTCTTCCCTAATACAGCACTCGGTGCTTTGAAGGCGCAGTTCGTGTGTTTGGTTCAAGGGAACCAGACCGTTGAGGAGTACGCTGGAGAGTTCTGCCGTTTGAGCAGATTCGTCGAGGATCTTACTGAGGCCAGGAAGGCGAAGAGGTTCCGCAGGGGTTTGATCAGGGAGATCAGGTCGTATGAGCGGCCGTGATGCCACTTTCGAACAGATTCTGGTAGAAGCCATGGCAACGAAGGACGATCTTGGACTGAAGGAGAAAATGATGCGAGACACTCAGGGAGCTAGTGGCAGTGCGGGCCCGGCCAAGAGGCCCCACCTACAGATTCAGCAGCAGTATCCGCAGCAGATGCCCCGCTTGCAGATTCAGCAGCAGTATCCGCAGTAGATGCCACCTCTATAGTTTCAGCAGCAGTATCAGCAGCCGAGGGTCTACTTTCAGCAGCGGCAGTTTCAGGACCGTGTACCCTTTCAGCAGGTACAGCAGCCACAGAGGCAGCAGCAGGCCCCGGTACAGCAGCTTGTTATTATTTGCCCCTTCTCTAAGAGACTAGGGCACGATTGGGGCGAATGCCGGAAGAGGCTGGGCAGATGTTTACTTTGCGGAGGATCTGATCATCGGCTGAGAGAGTGTCCCGAGTCATCGGGACAGACAGTTCAGGGAGCAGGAGCTAGGGCTCCGGTAGGCCAGCAGAGGGGATTACCCTTACCGACTCAGCAGCAGAGGTACATGCAGCATCAGCAGCAGGCCAGGGGAGGCCAGCAGGAGCGAGCTTTCGCCAGGACAGTCAAGGATGCTCAGGCCGTTGGAGATCTAGTTACAGGTTCTGTTCTTTTGATTCAAATTCTGCAATACTGCCTTGAAAATTCGATTCCCTCTGTTCCTGGTTGATTAATCAATTTTGTTCTGTTGTTCATGTGTTATGTTTGATTTTCTCTGAGATGAATCATATGGGCTAGGTCACCTCAGTTATAGGATCTAGAATCTTCGATAGTCGTGTTAGCTGGCATAGTGAGGACATATAGTCGGATTTAGGACGTATTTCTCGGGTGTAGGAATTTAAGGTTTTCGCTGCCAAGCATGCAGCAATGCGAAAATTTTAAATACCATAATTCTAGAGGTATGTGTCTTAGTCGAGGACTCTGTGATTATCGTAGCCTTGCTCACTAGCACGACGAAGATTCTGAGTATCATGATTTTGGACAGACGTATATGATTATCTGACGGTATGTTTGAGACTTTGATTGTGGGGTGTTGACCTAGAAGGACTACTACCATTTTAATTTCGAGAACGAAATTTTTCTAAGGAGGGTAGACTTATAACACCCAGTTTTCTAAAATGAGGGTAATTTTGAAATTTTGTGTTTAATTTATTTAATTATGATATTTAATTAATAATATGATTTTTGGTGATTTTTAATCATTTTAAAACTATATAAAATTTATGACTTATGATTTGATGTACAGCTAGTGAAACCGTAGAGACTGTCTGCCCTAGAGCCTAGTCATGTGATTAGGGTGTTTCAATTATCATTTTTAGTCTAGGGGTAATTTGGTCATTTTGACTTTTTAGAATTATTGATTTATTTGTTGGATTGACGGTTGTTGATTTTGACTTTTGCTAGTTGTGACATAGGAGACTAACCTAGATGTTGATCCTAGTTAAGGTGACTTGATTAGCATGGTGAGACCCTAGTATAACTTAAGTCAACCTAAGTTAGTCATGTAGGAATCAAGACTTGAATAGAAGGCTTAGTGATTTGGTTAATAGGCTTGATACTTAGAATTTGGTTCCATGACTAGTGCAAATAGGTCCATAGCCTATTGGACTCAACCCTAACCCTAACTATCAGTTTATGAACAGCCACTTAGGGCTATTCCCCCTATAAATAATCTCTTCATTTATTGTTCTTGCCTCTTTATTGAGATTTCAACATTTTGGAGAAAGAGGTAATGCCATTTCTTCCCCAATCCCTAGATTCTTCATTTTAATTCCTTTTCCACTCAAGTCTCTTACATTAGTTCCTAATACAGCTCTATTTCATGTCCATGGAGAGAAATCTCAGGTTTGAACCAATTTGGGGCTTTTGGCCATCAAGGAGAACACCCCCTATTTGAGGCTTTTCCTTACAAATTGCACCTATAGGTAAAACCTCTTAAATTGATTTAATATTCTATTTTCTTTGTATTTAGGGCTAGATGTAGGTGTTCCCTAGCTGTCCCTAGAGTTTGGGTGGATTTTGTGTCCGTTTGGTGTCCGTATCGGACATGTATCATGATATGTGTGTAGGTGTTTGTTAAAATGTCACAAAGGATTTTATTTTTGATTTTTGAAAAACTAATTACATGGAATTATAGATCTATGTGTGTATAATATACTTTGTGAAGACTGATATGGATTTTGTGTCGTATTCGTGTCAGAAATTGGACACGCACACACCTACACAGCCCCGTGCACGTGCCCTGCTGCCCGTGTCCTATATCTCACTGGACACGTCACTTAGTGACACAAAAATTGACACAGACACTCCCTCGATGACTGACAGGTAGCCCCTAAATTTTTGTGGGGTTTTGTTTAGTGGTTAGGGAGAAATCACGCGCGCACCGATTCCTCACTGTGTGCACGCGCACGACAGTGCCTCACTGATACGCACATGTGGTTCGGACACGACACATCCCTGACCCGATTCAGGATGATAGACACTTAGCCCTATCCTATGCGAACCTATATGCACGAGCACGAGTCCTAATTCGTATCGTGTTGTGTCCACGAATGATGTGCACGCGTACACGATGATTGTGTACACAGATTTGTGTCTGTGATGTGTGGTTGATTTGGACACGTTCGTGTCCACCTTGTTGGACACGAACACCCTCCCCATGACACGTATCATGTGTACACCTGACTGCACACCTTAATTACTGATTTAGATGGGGTTTTTCAATTCGAATTTAAAGTTTTAATGTGTTCTCTGATACTTGTTTACTGTGTGCATAATTCTGAGGTCAACTTCGTTTTAAATGTTTTAAAATGTTAAATTATAAGTAATTAGCATACCAGCATATTAATATGTATATATATAATTGATATGTACAACTGGGAATGGAGTTTAGGTGGAGATTGATGAATTGGGTTCAAGATTGGGAAAAACTCTGAACTTCTGATACTTACTGTTCTTTTTTTTTAGAGTTTAAATTCGATTTTGTTTGTGAATTTTTACTGTTTTTCCATGATTTAATTTCCATGTTAATCCCTGAACTTTGTGTTAGGCATTGTTAGGTTGGTTCATGATAGTTTAAGATTTCATTGAGGAATGGTTTTCGAAATGGGATGAATGGATTTAAATTATGTTGGACATGTGAGTTGACTGTTGTCTCAAATCTGGAATTAAATTCCATTCTAAACTAATGTTGAATGTTAAATTAGCCATGTCATTCCATTTCATTGGGTTAGCTAACTGCCATTGCCATGTTCTTAAACTGTTTTGCAATTCCTGTGATTAGTTCACATGTATCCACACCTTTATGACAGCCACCTGAACACACACATTGGCATGTGACTGAACCTAACCTGAGGACTTAACCATATACACACACACCCATTCACTGTTGAATTCTGAGAATTAATTATTGTGTGTAAAAGCCTAAGATGACTCAAACCTGAACACAGCTCACTGAAAAATACCTGTCACTTAATCTCCTATGACACATTGCACACATACATGTGACACTATCCACTGTCCTGTGGTAGACTGAACACTTTTCACACCTTCACACACACACCAAATGAGATTTGATTTTGAACTTGGAATTTGTTTGAATGTTAGAATTAAACATGAGAAGTGAGTTTGATTTGAAATTGGAAAATTGTTTGAATGATAGGTTGAAACATGGAAACTGAAATCAATCCCTTTCCTTTTGTTCAGTTTCCTTGGTGCAAAAACCTGGCCATCTAAACATGTTAGTTTCCCACCCTCTCAACACACAAACTGATTTTTCCTTTACTGTCACACATGTGCAATCCCTCATTCCTATTCCCTATTACACACCATGTACACACACACATATAACATGACACCCCATCTTTGCATGTGCCCTATACAAATTTGACACACACATTGTCACCTAGACACACACATGCATGTGCATGAGTTTTTCCCTAACTTCTACATGTATATTTATATATATGTAATATATAACTTAATGTGATAATGTGATGTAGTATAGATATTGCCTATTGGCATAAATATAATGTATTATAGTTATATGCATATTGCCTATATAATTAACATGTATGAATATATGAAATTGATATGTGTGTATTGCCTATACCAATGTATGTGGCATATATCCTGGGTGGTATAGTCTAGGGTATATGGAGTGTATACACATGAGTGTTGGTTTGTGTTAGATTGGTAACTTGTGTATGGTGTATTGATAGCTTTTGTTAGCCTTGGGATTGTAAGTGAGTGCTAGCCTAGGCTTGGTTAGGCCTAGTGAGACTTGTTTGGGCTAGGACTTGACTTAGTTGACCTAGTTTGACTAGTGTGGTTGACTAGAGTTGACCAAGAGTTGACTTTAGCCTAGTTTGACCTAGACAGCATGCAGATGCATTGTAGATTACATTTATCATCCCATGTATACATCTTGACTTGTGTTGCTCTAACTAGGAGTCAGGTACCTCATCTCGGACTGTACATTTACTACAGCTATTCAGATACCAGGCGAGTACATTCTGTGATCATTTCATAACTTGCTTAGAACTATATTTCTGCTCTAGTTTATCTTATTTGATGCTGTCACGATATTATCACGGATTGGTACTATATGGATCCTTTCATGCGATGTTATCCCCCTCGAGAGCATCGGATACATAATGTCGTGTGTTTCATGTACATCATGTATTCCTCGCTCTCATGTTATTCATATTTCTCGTGTGCTTCATGCTCGTTCATGCTCGCTCGTGTACTCTCATGTGCTATCATGTTCGGTCATATTCTCGTGTATTTCATGTAAACCTATACTTCATGTGCACCCTTCATGGGCCTTCATGTGTAATTTATGTGCACTCAGTTTCTGAGCCCTCATGTATTCTTCATGTACATCCATCTATGGGCTTCATGTGAAAATCATGTACGTAACATAACTTGTCTGGATCCTTGTGTATTGATTGGGGTATGGGGGAGTATAAATAGTCATGTGAACAATTCCAAAGTAGTATAGCCATGTACGCCTCTTTAGTATAGTCATGTGCAAATCAAGTCGTTCATATGTCGACTTTGTACTCTAAATCACTAGTCACTGGTAGCTCTCTACTTATTGTAGGCCTTAAAAATGACAGTCACGCTGAGTTGATCAGGACAGAGTCAAAAGTTACGCTCAGTTGATCAGGACAATATTTACAAATCACGCTGAAGAGACAACTCATCATTTGTCAGAAATTTCATCATGACTGACAGCACGACAGTCGAAAAATGTCTTCTCGTATGCCACGTATTCATAGAACTCGAGAGATCACAGCCGACTATTGCGTGATTTTCGAAATCTTCTTCAGCAAGACTCAGCCTTCGTCAAGTTGGCGTACCAAAAGAGTTTCTTGTCATTTAATGCGACTGACAAAGCAATCACTGTCAAAGATTTTGTGTCAGTCGAGGCACGCCAAATCGTGACAGCTGGCAGTCTTATCTCAAGTCTGCGTGTATTGTGAGATCTTCATCTCAAGTTTGCGTGGATTCTGAAGTTTTCTTCCTCAAGTCTGCGTGGATTTTGAAGCTTTTTGCCTCGAGTCTGCGTGGATCCTGAAGCTTCCTGCCCACTTGCTACTCGAACGAGAAAACCTTATCTAAAGGATTATTCCAAGAATCCTGAGGATACTCCTGATATCCCTCCAGCTGATAAAGATACTCCTAATGTTCCTCCTGAAGAAGAATCATCTACTGCACCTGTTCCTTCAACTACACCAGTTGAACCTATTCCTCCTAAACCCACAGTTCTGGAGAAAGGTAAACAACAGGCTCGGTTTGATAAACCAATCAAGAAGTCCCCTCCACCTTGGGCTTCAGAAGCCTTACAACTTCGACATTCTAGCTCAACTTGCTAATACTCCAGCTAGAATGTCCCTCTTTGAACTTCTACGTCTTTCTAAAGAGACTCGGGAGACGTTAAGTGAAGCACTTCTTCAAGCCGACTCTTGTCTTGCACAATTGAAGAAGCCAGATGCAGAACCTGCCACTTGCTTACATTGCAACAGTGTATTGGAGATTATCCCAAATATCACCTTTACACAAGACGACATGCTATTGTGCAACTGAACCAGATCTTGATGCATTAAACTGTGGTCCGTTATCATGAATAATGCGTCGAGGAACACCAAATCTGTAGATGACATGATGCTTAATAAAGCTGATGACATTGGACGTCTTAACTTCAGATAAAGGAATGGCTTCGGCCTATTTGGAGAAGTAATCGATTATTGCAAGAATAAACCGATGACCCTTGGATGACGGCGGATTGATCGGGCCGATAATGTCCATGCCCCAAGCTTCGAAGGGCCATGACGCTGCCGTTGGATGTAGAAACTCCGAGGATTGATGAATAAAATCTGCATGGATTTGACAAGCTTTACACTTCTTTGTATATTCGATGGCGTCTGATACCATAGTGGGCCAATAATAACCCATACGTCGAATACGATCTTGAAGTTTTGGTCCAGGCTGATGTGCTCCACAAATTCCATCATGTGCTTCGCGAATAATTTGTTGAGCCTCGTCACCGGCAACACATCGAAGAAGTAAACCATCATAAGCTCGACGATATAAGGTCTTTGTTGTATGATTGTAATAGAATCTGAGTGATCGTCGTCTGATAGATGCTGCCTCACTCGGATCATCCGGAAGAATATCATACAATACGAAATCTAAGAAAGGAAGTCTCCAATCTTTATCCGTATTTTGATTCTCGGTCGTGTTACTGAAGATAAATTCCATGCTGGAATCAGATGAAGATGACAAAGATTTACGACTAAATCTAAATCTTCTTGTTGTGTTGACATCATGAGATGTTGATTCTTCAATGTCAATTGGAAGCCCTAGAGTTAGGTTATTTTCTAGATGAAATAATTCTCGATTGCGAACAATAATCATTTGTTGCCGTCTAATCGGAATAGCTAACACCGCCGCAAGATTAGCTAGAGCATCAGCTTTCGTGTTACATGCTCGCCTAACATGTTCAATGAAGAATTCTTCAAACGAAGAAGCCATAGATATAGCTGATCTATGATAAGGAACCAGATCTTGATGGCGAACTTCATAAGTTCCCCTTATCTGATTGACAATGAGTTTAGAGTCTCCGTACGCCTCCAAATGTTGAATATTCAGATGCTTAGCGAGTTGAAAACCAATAAGCAATGCATTGTATTCAGCTACGTTGTTTGAACACGGCTGGTTGAGAGAATAAGCTCTTTGGATAGCAAGACCTTCTGGCGATACAAGAACGATTCCAACTCCAGCGACAATATCACCATTAGGACCTATCCTTGAAGCTCCATCAAAGAATAGACGCCAAGTAGGATCTTCTTCAGCAATTTGGTTTGAATCTAAGACCTCATCTGGAATTTTGTCATAGAGTTTGAATTTTCTGGAATTTGAATGAGCAGCCAGAAAATCGGCTAAAGCTTGTCCTTTGACTGATTTCTGAGGAATATAATGCATGTCATACTGAGCTAGTAGGATTCCCCAGTTAGCTAATCGAGAATTCAAAACACTGGGTTTCTTCATCATGATCCGTATAGGATTGATCCTGGAGATGACATGAATAGTCTGGCCAATGATATAATGTCGTGTCTTCTGAACAGCGAACATCAAGGCTAGACATTCTTTTTCGACCGGTGAATATCGAGGTTCAGCTCCGGTCATAGTACGACTGAGATAGTAGATGGCTTATTCATGGCCATTTTGATTCTTTTGAGCAAGTAATGCACCCAATGAATGACTCATTGCTCGAGTATAGGAGAAATGGAATTCCTGAAACGGAAGGTACCAATACTGGAGGGCTCATCAGATATTGTTTTATATCATCGAATGCTTTCTGACATTCATCATTCCAGACAAAAGAGATACCTTTCTTCATAAGTTTGTTGAATGGTCTGCAGCGTCCTGACAAATTAGAGATGAATCTCCTGATATAAGCGATCCTTCCTTGAAATCCTTGTAGCTCTTTTAAGGTGCGTGGAGGACGCATCTCTTGGATGGCTTTGATCTTCTCGGGATCCACGTGTATACCTTTAGAGGTAATGACGAAGCCGAGAAATTTACCACTAGAGACGCCTAAGAAGGACTTAGTAGGGTTCATCTTTAATTGATGCTTATGCATTAGATCAAAAATAGTCTTCAAATCTTGGATATGATCCTCCTTTTGTCGACTTTTGACTGCAATATCATCAACGTAGATATGAATAAATGATCTCCGGATACATTCCAAGGTTCTTGCTAGCCCAGTCTCGAATCCAGGAGTCGCTGTCATCATGGAAGAAGAAGCTTGAATCCTTGGAACAGAAGTATGTACGACCGGAAAAGTTGGCAAATGTGAACTCCCTTCATCACCATTAGCCTGGATAAGCGGAGCATGAGTCGAACTCATTGCTGCAGCAGTTCCTACAGTTAAAGAAAAATATAATCAGCATTTACAAAAAAAAAAGATGTAAAGATGACAAAATTCACCGGATCAATAATGTGGCTTCTACCGCGTATAATCCGGCAGACAGTCGCATTAAATAATGTTTGTAAAAGAGGTACATTATTTTGAAGAATAATATCATGAATGATGGTACATGATATTAAGGAAGATCATTATCATCCTTTTCTACATTTGGACGTGGTCCACTGCCGTCCTTCTCGAAGACGTGATCAGCAAAAGAGCCGAGGATCTCCTTGCTGGAACCTACGAGGAACTTACAAGCGGCCATCCTCATGGCTTCTTCTTCTTCAATCCTTCTTGGTTCGAGCAGGAAATCCAGAATGTCCCTTGGTGGCTTGGGTGCAGACGAACCTTCGCCTGCTTCCGCCTTCTTCGATTGAACTGGATCTACAGGGTGTTCTTCAGTGCCTTTCTGAACCTTCATGGCGATTTCAGCCTTCTTGGATGCTTCTTCATACGACATTTTGATGTTTGAAAGAAGGAGTGTTCGTTCTTGTCAGATTTCTGCTATATTTATAGGCAGAAGCTCCTCAAATAATGAAGCGTCACATTCATCCGACGATTCACACGTTTATTAATGCTTGACGGTTCATCCGTTCATTTATTACATTCATCCGACGGTTCATTCGTTCATCTGACGATTCGTCCGTTCATACTCTTCTATGCCGAATCTACTTGCTCATTTGTCACTTGTCATTTTTGACCTCTGCATAGAAATCAATCTATTTTCTTTTGAGTTCCTACATATTATCACGTCCATACTACCTCTGATAATATTACGTACTCTAAATCAGAAAAGAAGATTTTATTATCTATCATGTCCACAATTCATTCAAATACAAATCATTGAGCATAGAAGAATTATCATTTCCACTCTCATATTATCATAAAAAAGTCTATTCCATTTTCTTAGACTTTCTTACAAATCATAATGGAAATCTATTACAAATTTTGGATTTTCATTCTACGCCACAACAATAACCTAATAGAGATCTATCTTCTTCCTTGGATCTTCTCCGTCGGACCTTCTCCGTCAGGTTCGTTGTTGGTGGCAGTTCCTGACTGTCTGGGTCCCAGTCACGACCAGATCAGCAGGAATCAAACTCTGGTCTTCTCTCTCAGACGAGAGAAGAACCACAGAGTATGGCAGCCCGAAGGCGTGTTGCTTCCAATACAACTGGTGGATTGGGAGTAACCTTTCAAAGGAGATAGAAATGTATTCCACATTGGGATACAATTCCTGGTTCTGCCTTGAAAGGAACTCTACTACCCGATTTCTCGGGGTAGAGTTGACTCCACTATCCAACTCTCGTGTATAAAGGCTCTTCCTACCATCTGAGGAAGACCCTTCTATCTCACAAAGAGTTCTGAGTTGTCTGATGTACGCGTCAAAAGCGTATGAGCTCCTTGATGTAGGTGTTAGCAGGATATTCTCCACAGCATCCACATCACCAATGCCAATTCTGAAGAAAAGTTTTAGTCGAATTCCTGCAGAAAGCATCAAAGAAGAAGAGATTAAATCGACAGAAATGACATTTGGCACGCACTGGTTAGTCAAGCGTGCATTTTTCAGTTAAAAACATAAAAGCCTATCTTCAACAGTAACAAAAATGGTACGCAGACTTACCATCAAGTTTGGTGCTAAGGATTGGCAAACCCATGTTTGATACAGTGCGCAGAAATCGAACATTAGAAAGCATTGCTTTCCTGTTTGAGAATGAAATCTCCCATAAATTTCATTCTCAGAGAAGAAGAAGAAGAATGGGAGATGAGTATCTATGAAACTCATCTATCTATTTAAAGGACAAAGTACAAATCTATTCTTGGAAAAGTCCGAGTAAATAGCGCTCATAAATTATGGAATGAGTGTCACGTGTGCTTTAGAAGACAGCGCAACATTGGAAACAGTCAAAGAGTGCCATTTAATATTCTTCATTTATGCACGCTGTTCAAACACAAAAGTTGTACTACATTCTTCAAGACAGGCACTGATGGCCTTACAAAAGACAAAAGAAGAAGTGCAACATTTTCAAAAGAAGCATAAAAGACACGCTCTATTTTGCAGAGCGGCTGAGCTTAGTGCCTAGTTCTTCTACGCTCTTGACCCCCGTGCGGTGTAACAGAGCATTCAACATTTCACGCTGTTCTGCGAGACTGCGCCCATCAGAAGAAGACGAGCCATCCAAGCCAAAATAGCTCAAGAAATTCTTGGCTAGTTGAGTAGGGTCATCTTTGAACTCGAAGACAAAAGGCTCCGGTTCCATACCCCCAAAAGTAGGGTCGCCATGGAAACAAAAGCCCAACTTGCGTGCTTCTTCTTCAGCTTCTTCCTTTGGTCTCATGTTGACGTAAGATGAAGATTAAAAATGAATCCTCTCCCTGTTTATATAACAGAGCTCGCCGGCGGTTCATATTCCACCATGAATTGGATGCAATCAGTCTTGAAAAATGAAGAGTCATCATGACATTTAATAAGTTCATTTGGATGTTTTCAAAGAACTTCGAAGTCTTTTCGACTTCCAAAATTTTTTTAAGTCATCTTAGCGTGACTGATTTCATTTTAACATCTCGATTTCAAAGTATTTCGAAATAATTTATTATTTTTTCGAAAACTTTGAAGGGGGTTTTGTAGGCCTTAAAAATGACAGTCACGCTGAGTTGATCAGGACAGAGTCAAAAGTCACGCTCAGTTGATCAGGACAATATTTACAAATCACGCTGAAGAGACAGCTCATCATTTGTCAGAAATTTTATCATGACTAACAGCACGACAGTCGAAGAATGTCTCCTCGTATGCCACGTATGCACGGAACTCGAGAGATCACTGCCGACTATTGTGTGACTTTCGAAATCTTCTTCAGCAAGACTCAGCCTTCGTCAAGTTGGCGTACCAAAAGAGTTTCTTGTCATTTAATGCGACTGACAAAGCAATCACTGTCAGAGATTTTGTGTCAGTCGAGGCACGCCAAACCGTGACAGCTGGCAGTCTTATCTCAAGTCTGCGTGTATTGTGAGATCTTCATCTCAAGTTTGCGTGGATTCTAAAGTTTTCTTCCTTAAGTCTGCGTGGATTTTGAAGCTTTTTGCCTTGAGTCTGCGTGGATCCTGAAGCTTCCTGCCCCAAGTTTGCGTGGATTTTGAAGCTTTCTCCTCCGAGTCTGCGTGGATTTCGTCTTCAACAGAGTCTGCGTGGATTTCATCAAATTGGAGTACGTGGCAGCCATGCCACTGATCTCTCGCCTGCGTGTCCTGTAACTTGCACACGACTCATACATGATCGCCATGTGTCCAACAGTTACAGGCCACGTCCAGTAACTTCTCACAACCTTGCGTATGTTAAATCCTGCATGATTTTCAACTAAGCACAGGCTGTGAAGACAGTTATCTTTTCAGTTTTATTTTTGACTCTATAAATAGAGTTCTTTCTCTCATTCATTGTACAGATACATAGTTATCTACTGTCAAAATTTTGAGAGCTTTTCTTCTTTGCATAGTCCAAGGGATAAAGTGATCGTCTTCTAGATCAGATTCCCACAGTTGTAATTTTCCCAGAAACACAATAAATAAAGAGAATTTATTTATGGAAAATAAATTGGCGACTCTGCTGGGGAAAACCATCTCATCTTCTGAGATGGCAACAACTCAATGCGACACTTCGTCAATCGGCTCGACGAAGGAGGTGATGACGATCCAATTCGATCAACTCGCCTATGAAGAAATACAGCGGGCTAAGAGTGGCAAGTCTACTTCAGCCTCCATCATCACTGCCAAGTCGAAGGGACACTCTGTCTATGTCCCTAAGAATCAGTTGGTAGTCAATGGTGAAGTCTCTGCCACAGTGTCTACTCCTAACACTGGCAAGAACTCTACTGCAAGCATGCACACTCTTGTGCGCTCGAAGATGACAGCATTCAAAAGTCATGCTGACAGCACTGGCTCCTTAGCCAAGTCTGTTCCAGCGTGCAAATTCAACTCTAAAAGTCACGCTGACAGTACTGGCTCCTTAGCCAAATCTGTTCCAGCGTGTCTCTCTAAAACCAAAAATCACGCTGACAGTACTGGCTCCTTAGCCAAATCTGTTCCAGTGTGTATTTCCAAAATCAAAAGTTACGCTGACAGTACTGGCTCCTTAGCTAAATCTGCTCCAGCGTGCAATTTCACCCCTAAAAGTCACGCTGACAGCGCTGGTTCCTTAGCCAAGTCTGTTCCAGTTTGTACTTCCAAAGTTAAAAGTCACGCTAACAGTACTGGTTCTTTAACCAAGTCTGTTTCAGCGTGTATTTCATCTAAGAAGAATAGTTCTTTAGCTATCTCTTCTTCTTTGCCAAGTTCTACTAGAACTGGGGGTGGTCTTCCACACAAAGTCCCTTCGAAAAGGAATAACTCTTTAGTTTTTCCTTCTGCTCCTGTAGTTTTTACTTCAGGAACAGCTTTGACTGACAATTTTGTTAGTCAAAGAAAAGGAGATGGTCTTTTGACTACTCTTCCTTCTGGACATTCTATGTCTCAAACCTTGAATGAGTCTAAGAAGAAACATTCTGTAATGTCTTCTTCTATGACTTCTTCAAATTAGGCACAGAATTTGTCCATAAAAGAGGGTTTGTTACCAACTCCTAATCCAAGGGATGGTTCTATTTTTCCTTCTCTGTAAATATCCAGATCAATGGAAGGAAAACTCCAAGTTTCTAAAACTAATGTGTCACCTCCAATTGATCTAAGAACAAAACTTAGCACTTCTGGTGTTAAGAAACCACATCAGTTGGAAACAAGGATAAAAGATCCAGATGCAGAGTATGCTAGAAACTATGTGGCTCATATTAATCATTCTTTATATAATCAAGAGCCATCAAGAACCAAGAACAGAAAATATACTCCTCAATCTTCACAAACAGATTTACGAGAATATCTTCAACAGAAGAGAAGGAGTAATTCTGTGTCAAAAGATCATGCTGAGTGTGACTTCCAGCCAAGAGTCATAATTCAATGCAGATGTCAATCAATGGCTCATGACCATGTTGATCATGAATGTGACTTCCAGCCAAGAGTTATAATGCAATGCAGATGTCAAACTAAACGACAATCTGTCTTCAATCGGATTCAGTGTGAACCTATGCCTGATGAAGATGAGCCTTTGTTTGCTTCTGTCAACATGACCTCTCGGGATGCTGGGGGTAGAGCTGATAGTCCAGATGGAGTATATAGAAACACCAGAGCAAGAGTCTTAGCTTCTAGTCAAAGAAATTTGATCTCTGAAGATGATTCTGAATTTCTAGGAGAATCTAATTTCTCACCTCTTCCTACTGGGGGTAGTTCTCCTTTAAATGATTTTGATGCACGAAGCAGTGATTCAGAGCATACAACATCCACTAATTCATCAATAATCCCTCGTACAGTCACTACATATATGGTGGATGGGAATACTGAATTGAACAATGAACCTTCCTCTTCGGTGACTCCTCAGGACCAAAGAATTGCTTCTTTGGAACAGCAAATGAAGTCTATGGCTGATACTATGAAGTCGATGTATGAACTCATGACAGCTCAGTTGCAGAATCGACAGACTGTATCAGATGCCATACCAATTGACACTGATATAAGTCCGATACAAGTTCCTCCAGCAGTACAATCCAATACTCCTGGACCAGCTCAACCAAATCCTAGTCTCTCTGGAGCTGGGGGTAGTGCTTACAATGCTGTTCCTCCTCCTAATTATTCTCTACAAGTTACAACTCCATAATCTTCTGGAGTTGTTAATGAAGAATTGAGTAATCTCAAAACTCAATTCGAGGCATTCAAACAGAAAGATGGTTTACAAAGGTTAGGCAACAAGCAACCTTATCCGATAGAATGGAAGCAAGTATCGTATCCTCCTAAATACGAGCCTCCTACTATCTCATTCTATGATGGAACCACTTCTCCAAGTCAGTTTATTAATCACTTTGAAGTGATGACTGACCAGTTGCAACCAAGTGACGCCCTCCTTACTCGGGTGTTTATTGGATGTCTCAAGGGAACTGCTTATGAATGGTATAGAAGTCTCCCAGATGGGTGCATTACCTCATTTGCCGGTTTCAAACAGATGTTTCTTGAACGGTTCTATGAAGGGCTCAATGACATGACTATGTCTGCTCTTATTAGAATCAAGCAGAAAAATAATGAAACTACAGAGGATTACATTGAACGGTTTCGAAGAGAAGCTCTGAAGATGCCTCTTGGAACTCCAGATGCTGTCACCATCGACACATGCAAATCAAACTTGTTGCCAATCATCAGCATGTGGACAGGATCCACCCAATTCCAAGACTGGCCTTCTTTCATAGTTAGTGCCAAGGCTGCAGAAATTAGTGCTGAAACCTTCAAAGGTTTAGGAGTGCAGATGACTCCCAAAAAAATAGGTCAAGGTACTAACAATAAAAATATTGCTCGCAAAGGAAAAGAAACTCTTGAAGTTAATCTTCAGAGCAAAGATGCCTCAACTGTTCAAACTTCTCTTACCTCTACAACTCAACAACCGAGAACACCTCGCCCCAAAGAAGAATACTCTTTCGATGATGACGATGTCCTTGGTATCTTTGAATGTCTGCTAAAAGGTAATAAAATACAATTACCTGAAATCAAGAAACCTGATGAAGCTGGTAAGACAGATCATCCCAAATACTGCCCATATCACAGAATGTTGGGTCACACAATTCGTACATGTTATGTACTGAAAGGAAAGATCCAAGAAATAATTAAATCTGGAGCTATCTCCCTTACTCCAAAAGAGAAGACCGTCACCTCCAACGTCGTCTCTATGCAATTCAGAGATTTCCCTCCTCAACTCCTTGAAAGTGGGATCGTTCCTATTCCCAAGGCAACTCTTGAGATAGTGAATATTCCTCCTCCACGATCTGAAGGATTAGTGCCAATCACTTTGGAAACTGGAGAAATCATGTGGATTCATCCTGATCTAGTGGCAGATTTTGAATCTCCTTTTCCTCAAAAGACTACTTCTCGAAAGTCCAAGAAGGCTGGAAAAATTAAGTCATGTCATATGACTTCTCTTGGATCTACCTCTGACACAGAGCTAAAAGAGAAGGAAGAAGCACTTGCTACTCGAACGGGGAAACCTTATCTAAAGGATTATTCCAAGAATCCTGAGGATACTCCTGATATCCCTCCAGCTGATAAAGATGCTCCTAATGTTCCTCCTGAAGAAGAATCATCTACTGCACCTGTTCCTTCAACTACACCAGTTGAACCTATTCCTCCTAAACCCACAGTTCTGGAGAAAGGCAAACAACAGGCTCGGTTTGATAAACCAATCAAGAAGTCCCCTCCTCTTGGGCTTCAGAAGCCTTACAACTTCGACATTCTAGCTCAACTTGCTAATACTCCAGCTAGAATGTCCCTCTTTGAACTTCTACGTCTTTCTAAAGAGACTCGGAAGACGTTAAGTGAAGCACTTCTTCAAGCCGACTCTTGTCTTGCACAATTGAAGAAGCCAGATGCAGAACCTGCCACTTGCTTACATTGCAACAGTGTATTGGAGATTATCCCAAATATCACCTTTACACAAGACGACATGCTATTGGAGGATAATCGACATGATCGGCCTCTCTACTACACTGGTTATATCGATACGATGAAGATAGATCGTATCCTCATTGTCCCAGGGTCTACTATAAGCATAATGCCAAAGAGTCTGTTGGATGACCTAAAAATCCCTCTTCACAAGCTCTCTAAGACGGTTACTACTATCTTGGGATTCAATCAAAGCCGAAGCGAGCCTTTGGGAAAGATTCATCTGAAGCTTCAGATAGGCGATTTCAGATCCAAAGTCACTTTCTATGTGATTGAGATCGTGGGATCCTATAATCTTCTTCTTGGGAGGTCCTTTCTTCATGAAAATAATGTGGTACCTTCTACTCTTCATCAGTGTTTTAAGTACATTGATAGCAATGGAAGAGTACAAAAAGAAGTTGCTGATATAAATCCCTTCCATGGGGTTGAAGCTTATTTTAATAATTCCCGAATGTACAAAGAAGAGTATACAAGGGTCATACAAGCTATGGAGAAAGAGGATTCACAAAGTGAGACTTTAATAATCCCTGTTAAAGGTCGAGCTACTCAGCAACAATCTCCCAAACCCTCTGGAGAAGGTTCTTTCATCATTCCAGTGAGTGGATGGATCTCTCCGTTGCCTCATTCGTCTGCTCAAGATACAATGATCATTCCTGTTAGTGGGCGTACTACAGTTCCTGTATCTTCACAGGATACTCTGCTAATTCCAGTTGGAAGGCGGATTACTCTTCCATCTCAAGCTTCAAGGGAGCTCACCTCTTCTGAGCCATTTGTTATCGATCTTAATCGAAACAAAGCTTCTTCTCATTCTTCTTCTTTCCCTTTAGTCATTGACTTGGCTAAAATCTCTAAGGCTCAGGCTTCTCCCAATATAAATATTGCTGCTTTTACATTTAATGAAAAGTCTCCATCTTTGCAGTACGCTGATGTGTGTAATTATGTTCATAGTTATTTACATTTGTTAAATGACTTGAGCACAATAACCATAGGAGTTGTACAGACTGTTCATACAGATGTATCCCTAGAACCTGTACAATCTTCATACTTTCTAGTTCCCAGCAGAAAGCCAGGAGACATTCCAATACTCTTTTACAAAGGTCCCCAAAGTCCTTCTGATTTAGAAGATGATGACAAAAACGATGATACTGGAAGATTACAACTACGTCGCTATAGTCAGCAATCTAAAGACATCATCAAAAATATGGGCTATGACTTCAGGACTGGCCTCAATAGTGGAAAAGGAAGAAAAATGCCTGTTCGTATTCCTCCTCTGAAATATGGGAGGACAAAATATGGATTAGGCTATATTGCTCCTACTCCTTTCATCAATATTATCCATAAAGATCCTGAATCTGACGAAGATAAGAGATCTGATTCTTCTAGTACCACTTCTTGGGATTCCGATACGAGTATCGGTGACTTCTACTGTAACATTCTGTCTTCCAACATGGTTTCCATTGACCGTTCTGAAGAAAGTGATGAAGACGAAGAAGAGTTTGAAATCTCACCTGAATCAGAACAATGGGCCCAAAGATTAGATAATCAATGGGAATTCCGTTTCAAGCAAAAAGAACCTCCGACTGAAGATAAACTTGTTCAAATAGATGTTGGTGAAGAGGGATCCCCCAAACCAATATTCATCAGTGAAAGTCTTTCAGAAACTGATAAGCAAGACATGATCAAACTTATTCGTGATTACATCGACGTCTTCGCTTGGAGTTATGAAGATATGCCAGGGCTTGATCCACAAATTGCAACTCACAAGCTCAATATCTTGCCGAATGCTAAACCGGTCAAACAACAACAGCGACGATTTCGTCCAGACATTATGGATGCAATTGAAGCTGAAGTTAATAAACTCATGGCCTCCGGGTTTATTAGAGAATAACAACATTCCGATTGGGTGGCTAACATAGTTCCTGTTCTTAAAAAGACTGGCAAGATCAGAGTATGCATAGACTTCCACGATCTCAATACGGCATGCCCTAAGGACGAATTCCCTCAACCAATCACTGATGTCATGATCGATAATACCTGTGGATTTGAACGGATGTCATTCATGGACGGGTATTCTGGATACAATTAGATTAAAATGTTTCCAGACGACGAGAAGCACACTTCTTTCAGAACACCGATTGGTACATATTGTTATACAGTTATGCCATTCGGTCTCAAGAATGCAGGAGCAACTTATCAACGAGCTATGAGCACTATATTCCGTGAACATCTGCGGAAAACAGTCGAATGCTACGTTGATGATATTGCAGTCAAAAGTCGACAAAAGGAGGATCATATCCAAGATTTAAAGACTATTTTTGATCTAATGCGTAAGCATCAATTAAAGATGAACCCTACTAAGTCCTTCTTAGGCGTCTCTAGTGGTAAATTTCTCGGCTTCGTCATTACCTCTAAAGGTATACACGTGGATCCCGAGAAGATCAAAGCCATCCAAGAGATGCGTCCTCCACGCACCTTAAAAGAGCTACGAGGATTTCAAGAAAGGATCGCTTATATCAGGAGATTCATCTCTAATTTGTCAGGACGCTGCAGACCATTCACCAAACTTATGAAGAAAGGTGTCTCTTTTGTCTGGAATGATGAATGTCAGAAAGCATTCGATGATATAAAACAATATCTGATGAGCCCTCCAGTATTGGTACCTCCCGTTTCAGGAATTCCATTTCTCCTATATACTCGAGCAATGAGTCATTCATTGGGTGCATTACTTGCTCAAAAGAATCAAAATGGCCATGAACAAGCCATCTACTATCTCAGTCGTACTATGACCGGAGCTGAACCTCGATATTCACCGGTCGAAAAAGAATGTCTAGCCTTGATGTTCGCTGTTCAGAAGATACGACATTATATCATTGGCCAGACTATTCATGTCATCTCCAGGATCAATCCTATACGGATCATGATGAAGAAACCCAGTATTTTGAATTCTCGATTAGCTAACTGGGGAATCCTACTAGCTCAGTATGACATGCATTATATTCCTCAGAAATCAGTCAAAGGACAAGCTTTAGCCGATTTTCTGGCTGCTCATTCAATTCCAGAAAATTCAAAACTCTATGACGAAATTCCAGATGAGGTCTTAGATTCAAACCAAATTGCTGAAGAAGATCCTACTTGGCGTCTATTCTTTGATGGAGCTTCAAGGATAGGTCCTAATGGTGATATTGTCGCTGGAGTTGGAATCGTTCTTGTATCGCCAGAAGGTCTTGCTATCCAAAGAGCTTATTCTCTCGACCAGCCGTGTTCAAACAACGTAGCTGAATACAATACATTGCTTATTGGTCTTCAACTCGCTAAGCATCTGAATATTCAACATTTGGAGGCGTACGGAGACTCTAAACTCATTGTCAATCAGATAGGGGAACTTATGAAGTTCGCCATCAAGATCTGGTTCCTTATCATAGATCAGCTATATCTATGGCTTCTTCGTTTGAAGAATTCTTCATTGAACATGTTAGGCGAGCATGTAACACAGAAGCTGATGCTCTAGCTAATCTTGCGACGGTGTTAGCTATTCTGATTAGACGGCAACAAATGATTATTGTTCGCAATCGAGAATTATTTCATCTGAAAAATAACCTAACTCTAGGGCTTCCAATTGACATTGAAGAATCAACATCTCATGATGTCAACACAACAAGAGGATTTGGATTTAGTCGTAAATCTTTGTCATCTTCATCTGATTCCAGCATGGAATTTATCTTCAGTAACTCGACCGAGAATCAAAATACGGATAAAGATTGGAGGCTTCCTTTCTTAGATTTCGTATTGTATGATATTCTTCCGGATGATCCGAGTGAGGCAGCATCTATCAGACGACGATCACTCAGATTCTATTACAATCATACAACAAAGACCTTATATCGTCGAGCTTATGATGGTTTACTTCTTCGATGTGTTGCCGGTGACGAGGCTCAACAAATTATTCGCGAAGCACATGATGGAATTTATGGAGCACATCAGCCTGGACCAAAACTTCAAGATCGTATTCGACGTATGGGTTATTATTGGCCCACTATGGTATCAGACGCCATCGAATATGCAAAGAAGTGTAAAGCTTGTCAAATCCATGCAGATTTTATTCATCAATCCTCGAAGTTTCTACATCCAACGGCAGCGTCATGGCCCTTCGAAGCTTGGGGCATGGACATTATCGGCTCGATCAATCCGCCGTCATCCAAGGGTCATCGGTTTATTCTTGCAATAACCGATTACTTCTCCAAATGGGCCGAAGCCATTCCTTTATCTGAAGTTAAGACGTCCAATGTCATCAGCTTTATTAAGCATCATGTCATCTACAGATTTGGTGTTCCTCGACGCATTATTCATGATAACGGACCACAGTTTGTCAGTCAGAAGTTTACTCGATTCTGTGATGATAACCGGATCAATAATGTGGCTTCTACCGCGTATAATCCGGCAGCTAACGGATTAGGAGAAGCGTTCAACAAAACTATCATCAAACTCCTAAAGAAGTTTGTCTCTACTAACAAACGTAATTGGAGTGAGAAGCTCGGTGAATGTTTGTGGGCTTATCGCACTACAGTTCGTAATGCTACTAAATGTACACCCTTTTCTCTGGTGTATGGTTGCGAAGCTGTTCTTCCATTAGAGATTCAAATTCCTTCTTTAAGGATAGCAATCGCTAATGAACTCACTGCCGAAAATAATGATCGTCTTCGACTTCAGGAATTAGAAGCTCTGGATGAAAAACGATTAGTTGCTCAACAGAATATTGAATTCTATCAAGCTAGAATCTCAAGAGCTTTTAATAAGAAAGTCAGAGTTCGATCGTATCAGAAAGGAGAACTTGTTCTAACAGTCAGACGTCCTATGACTATGACTCATATGAGCAAAGGGAAATTTAATGCAAAGTGGAAAGGACCCTATATTGTGAGCAGAGTTTTCTCAAATGGAGCTTATCAACTCTCAGAATTGGATGGTCGAAAAGTTTTGATGCCTATTAATGGCAAATTCCTTAAAAAGTACCATGTATAAATGTAAATGCTTGTAATCATCAGACAAATTCATGTTTAGAAATAAATTTTTTATTTTATTTTAATCATGAATGATGGTACATGATATTAAGGAAGATCATTATCATCCTTTTCTACATTTGGACGTGGTCCACTGCCGTCCTTCTCGAAGACGTGATCAGCAAAAGAGCCGAGGATCTCCTTGCTAGAACCTACGAGGAACTTACAAGCGGCCATCCTCATGGCTTCTTCTTCTTCAGTCCTTCCTCGTTCGAGCAGGAAATCCAGAATGTCCCTTGGTGGCTTGGGTGCAGACGAACCTTCGCCTGCTTCTGCCTTCTTCGATTGAACTGGATCTACAGGGTGTTCTTCAGTGCCTTTCTGAACCTTCATGGCGATTTCAGCCTTCTTGGATGCTTCTTCAGACGATATTTTTATGTTTGAAAGAAGGAGTGTTCGTTCTTGTCAGATTTTTGCTATATTTATAGGCAGAAGGTCCTCAAATAATGAAGCGTCACATTCATCCGACGATTTACACGTTCATTAATGCTTGACGGTTCATCCGTTCATTTATTACATTCATCCGACGGTTCATTCGTTCATCTGACGATTCGTCCGTTCATACTCTTCTATGCCGAATCTACTTACTCATTTGTCACTTGTCATTTTTGACCTCTGCATAGAAATCAATCTATTTTCTTTTGAGTTCCTACATATTATCACGTCCATACTACCTCTGATAATATTACGTACTCTAAATCAGAAAAGAAGATTTCATTATCTATCATGTCCACAATTCATTCAAATACAAATCATTAAGCATAGAAGAATTATCATTTCCACTCTCATATTATCATAAAAAAGTCTATTACATTTTCTTAGACTTTCTTACAAATCATAATGAAAATCTATTACAAATTTTGGATTTTCATTCTACACCACAACAATAACCTTATAGAGATCTATCTTCTTCTTTGGATCTTCTCCGTCGGACCTTCTCCGTCAGGTTCGTTGTTGGAGGCAGTTCCTGACTGTCTGGGTCCCAGTCACGACCAGATCAGCAGGAATCAAACTCTGGTCTTCTCTCTCAGACGAGAGGAGAGCCACAGAGTATGGCAGCCCAAAGTCGTGGTGCTGCCAATACAATTGGTAGATTGGGAGCGGCCTTTCAGAGGAGACATGAATGTATCCAACCTTGGGATACAATTCCTAGTTCTGCCGTGAAAGGAACTCTACTACCCGATTTCTCAGGGTAGAGCCGACTCCACCGTCCAACTCTCCGTGTATAAAGGCTCTTCCTACCATCGGAAGAAGACCCTTTTATCCTACGAAGAGTTCTGAGTTGTCTGATTTGTGCGTCAAAAGCGCATGAGCTTCCTGATGTTGGTGTCAGAAGACCGCTCCCCACAGCATCCAAATCACCAATGCCAGTTCTGAAAAAATTTTGCAGCCAAGCTTCTGCAGAAAACAGCCAAGAAAAAGAGATTAATCAAATGTCCTTTGGCACGCACTGGCCAGTCACGCACACTCTGTTCAGTCAGAAATAAAAAAAAGAGAGCTTATCTTCAACAGTGAAAAGTAGGACTCACCATCGAGATCAACATCAGATAACATTGCTTTCTTGTTGAGAATGAAATCTCCCAAAAATTTCATTCTCAGAGAAGAAGAAGAAGAATGGGAGACGAGTATCTATGAAACTCATCTATCTATTTAAAGGACAAAGTACAAGTCTATTCTTGGAAAAGATTCGAGTAAATAGCGCTCATAAATTATGGAATGAGTGTCACGTGTGCTTTGGAAGACAGCACAACATTAGAAACAGTCAAAGAGTACCATTTAATATTCTTCATTAATGCACGCTGTTCAAACACAAAAGTTGTACTACATTCTTCAAGACAGGCACTGATGGCCTTACAAAAGACAAAAGAAGAAGTGCAACATTTTCAAAAGAAGCATAAAAGACACGCTCTATTTTGCAGAGCGGCTGAGCTTAGTGCCCAGTTCTTCTACGCTCTTGACCCCCGTGCGGTGTAACAGAGATTCAACATTTCACGCTGTTCTGCGAGACTGCGCCCATCAGAAGAAGACGAGCCATCCAAGCCAAAATAGCTCAAGAAATTCTTGGCTAGTTGAGTAGGGTCATCTTTGAACTCGAAGACAAAAGGCTCCGGTTCCATACCCCCAAAAGTAGGGTCGCCATGGAAACAAAAGCCCAACTTGCGTGCTTCTTCTTCAGCTTCTTCCTTTGGTGTCATGTTGACGTAAGATGAAGATTAAAAATGAATCCTCTCCCTGTTTATATAACAGAGCTCGCCGGCGGTTCATATTCCACCATGAATTGGATGCAATCAGTCTTGAAAAATGAAGAGTCATCATGACATTTAATAAGTTCATTTAGATGTTTTCAAAGAACTTCGAAGTCTTTTCGACTTCCAAAATTTTTTTAAGTCATCTCAGCGTGACTGATTTCATTTTAACATCTCGATTTCAAAGTATTTCGAAATAATTTATCATTTTTTTCGAAAACTTTGAAGGGGGTTTTGTAGGCCTTAAAAATGACAGTCACGCTGAGTTGATCAGGACAGAGTCAAAAGTCACGCTCAGTTGATCAGGACAATATTTACAAATCACGCTGAAGAGACAGCTCATCATTTGTCAGAAATTTTATCATGACTGACAGCACGACAGTCGAAGAATGTCTCCTCGTATGCCACATATTCACAGAACTCGAGAGATCACAGCCGACTATTGCGTAATTTTCGAAATCTTCTTCAGCAAGACTCAGCCTTCGTCAAGTTGGCGTACCAAAAGAGTTTCTTGTCATTTAATGCGACTGACAAAGCAATCACTGTCAGAGATTTTGTGTCAGTCGAGGCACGCCAAATCGTGACAGCTTGCAGTCTTATCTCAAGTCTGCGTGAATTGTGAGATCTTCATCTCAAGTTTGCGTGGATTCTGAAGTTTTCTTCCTCAAGTCTGCATGGATTTTGAAGCTTTTTGCCTCGAGTCTGCGTGGATCCTGAAGCTTCCTGCCCCAAGTTTGCGTAGATTTTGAAGCTTTCTCCTCCGAGTCTGCGTGGATTTCGTCTTCAACAAAGTCTGCGTGGATTTCATCAAATTGGAGTACGTGGCAGCCATACCACTGATCTCTCGCCTGCGTGTCCTGTAACTTGCACATGACTCATGCATGATCGCCATGTGTCCAACAGTTACAGGCCACGTCCAGTAACTTCTCACAACCTTGCGTATGTTAAATCCTGCGTGATTTTCAACTAAGCACAGGCTGTGAAGACAGTTATCTTTTCAGTTTTATTTTTGACTCTATAAATAGAGTTCTTTTTCTCATTCATTGTACAGATACATAGTTATCTACTGTCAAAATTTTGAGAGCTTTTCTTCTTCGCATAGTCCAAGGGATAAAGTGATCGTCTTCTAGATCAGATTCCCACAGTTGTAATTTTTCCAGAAACACAATAAATAAGGAGAATTTATTTATGGAAAACACTTATAGTAGATATTTCTATTATAGTTCTCTCCCTGTTTACATCATGTACTTTCTTTCAGTTTTACGTATCGTACTCTCTTGCATGTTTATATTCTCTAACCTGTTATGATCTGTGTGAGATGTATTGTGCTCGCTCCCGTCCTGACTTGACCTGTTAAAAATTTTACAAAGGAAGATGAGGAACCCTGCACCCCTTACTTTGGAGCTTGCCTAGATGAAACTCGCGACCTGGACCCCTGGGGAGGTTCAGGCGGCTGCTGAGGACGATACCTTGCTTAGTATAGATAGCTTAGACTGTTTTTCCTTTTCATGTTTAGTTGTTGTCCTTGATTTCAGAGTAGTATATTTTGGAGATGTTGAGACTGGTAGTTGTTGAGACTTATGTTATTTCATTCTGCTATACCTCAGTTGAGGATTTCTCTATCTTTTCCATCGTGCTATATTCTACCTTTAGATGTGATTGAGACTGTATTCTGCTATGTTACCTCCTTTCGGAGTGTATATGCTGTACAGGTACCTTATATGTAGTTATAGTTCATGACCTAGAACAGCGTTCTACCGTCGACACTGCGGCGTAGGCTGGACGCTGTTACGTACTCGTACCCTCACGGTGGGTGCGGGTCGTGACACATTTTTAGTGGTGGCCCATGCAGGTCGAGTTTGTGTAGTGGTATTCGAACTAGAGTACCACTACAGCCTGCAGTAGGATTAGGATTATTTTTGAGGTACTCAATCACATTAGGAAAAACTCTTAACTGGATTCCTGCCATCTAAATTTCTGTTGAAGATTGCTTCCTTGAATAACTGTCCTTCCTTGAATTATTGTTTCTATCTCAGTATTGATTTCTTGTTTGATCTGTCTCCAGGATGGTGATTGAGACACGATCGCATCGCTCTGGCCCAGCAGACGCTGGTGAGAGGCCTACCACCCCTCACCCGATTGTGGACGCTGGGACCACAACACCTCCTATTTTTGCTCATATAGGAGCTTCTATAGCTTATGGGAGTGCACCTCCACCTGTCCGGAGGTCTTCTTCCGTTATTCCGGATATGTATCATCAGCAGTTGACTCCAGGGACAGTAGATACGGCCCAGATGTTTACCCTTTTCCAGCGATTCTTGGAGATACAGTAGAGCCAGACTGCTAATTTCCGAGAGAGCATACAAGATACTCACCAGTTGGTCAGGACGACAGTAGAGCTGGTGGCTGCTCAGCCACAGGGAGGTCAGATGCAGCCGTATCAGCCGAGGACTCCAGACATCCAATCCTTTAAAAAGATAGGACCCCGAGACTTCAAGGGTACAGAGGGCATCATATACGCTGACGATTGGATAGAGCACATTGAGAAGATATTCCGATTGGCACAGATACCAGCAGGATTACAGATCGAGGCAGCAGCCAGTCAGATGCAGGACTTGGCCCGTACTTGGTATCAGACAGACCCGAGGGTTGGTACAGCCGGTCAGACTTGGGCAGCGTTCAAAAAACTATTCAAGGAGAAATTCTTCCCTGATACAGCGCTCGGTGCTTTGGTGGCGCAGTTCGAGTGTTTGGTTCAAGGGAACCAGACCGTTGAGGAGTACGCTGTAGAGTTCTGCCGTTTGAGCAGATTTGTCGAGGATCTTACTGAGGCCGGGAAGGCGAGGAGGTTCCACAGGGGTTTGATCAGGAAGATCAGGTCGTATACCAAGAGCGGCCACGACGCCACTTTCGAGCAGATTCTGGTAGGAGCCATGGCAGCGGAGGACGATCTTGGACTGAAGGAGAAGAGGATACGAGACACTCAGGGAGCTAGTGGCAGTGCGGGTCCGGCCAAGAGGCCCCACCTACAGATTCAGCAGCAGTATTCGCAGCAGATGCCCCGCTTGTAGATTCAGCAGCAGTATCCGCAGCAGATGCCACCTCAACAGTTTCAGCAACAGTATCAGCAGCCGAGGATCTACTTTCAGCAGCGGCAGTTTCAGGACCGTGTACCCTTTCAGCAGGAACAGCAGCCACAGAGGCAGCAGCAGGCCCTGGTACAGCAGCTTGTCATTATTTGCCCCTTCTGTAAGAGATCAGGGCACGATTGGGGCAAATGCCGGAAGAGGCTGGGCAGATGTTTACTTTGCGGAGGATCTGATCATCGGCTGAGAGAGTGTCCCGAGTCATCGGGACAGACAGTTCAGGGAGCAGGAGCTAGGGCTCCGGTAGGCCAGCAGAGGGGATTACCCTTACCGACTCAGCAGCAGAGGTACATGCAGCATCAGCAGCAGGCCAGGGGAGGCCAGCAGGAGCGAGCTTTCGCCAGGACAGTCGAGGATGCTTAGGCCGTTGGAGATCTAGTTACAGGTTCCGTTCTTTTGATTCAAATTCTGCAATTACTGCCTTGAAAATTCGATTCCCTCTGTTCCTAGTTGATTGATCAATTTTGTTCTGTTGTTCATGTGTTATGTTTGATTTTCTCTGAGATGAATCATATGGGCTAGGTCACCTCAGTTATAGGATCTAGAATTTTCGATAGTCGTGTTAGCTGGCATAGTGAGGACATATAGTCAAATTTAGGACGTATTTCTCGGGTGTGGGAATTTAAGGTTTTCGCTGCCAAGCCTGCGACAATGCAAAAATTTTAAATACCATAATTCTAGAGGTATGTGCCTTAGTCGAGGACTCTGTGATTATCGTAGCCTTGCTCACTAGCACGACGAAGATTCTGAGTATCATGATTTTGGACAGACGTATATGATTATCTGACGGTATGTTTGTTGACCTAGAAGGACTACTACCATTTTAATTTCGAGAACGAAATTTTTTTAAGGAGGGTAGACTTGTAACACCCAGTTTTCTAAAATAAGGGTAATTTTGAAATTTTGTGTTTAATTTTTTTAATTATGATATTTAATTAATAATATGATTTTTGGTAATTTTTAATCATTTTAAAACTATTTAAAAATCATGACTTGTGATTTGATGTGTAGCTAGTGAAATCGTAGAGACTGTCTGCCCTAGAGCCTAGCCATATGATTAGGGTGTTTCAATTATCATTTTTAGTCTAGGGATAATTTGGTCATTTTGAATTTTTAGAATTATTGATTTATTTGTTGGATTGACGGTTGTTGATTTTGACTTTTGTTAGTTGTGACATAGGAGACTAACCTAGATGTTGACCCTAGTTAAGGTGACTTGATTAGCATGGTGAGACCCTAGTCTAACTTAAGTCAACCTAAGTTAGTCATGTAGGAATCAAGACTTGAATAGAAGGCTTAGTGATTTGGTTAATAGGCTTGATACTTAGAATTTGGTTCCATGACTAGTGCAAATAGGTCCATAGCCTATTGGACTCAACCCTATTCCTAACTATCAGTTTATGAACAACCACTTAGGGCTATTTTCCCTATAAATAATCTCTTCATTTATTGTTCTTGCCTCTTTATTGAGATTTCAACATTTTAGAGAAAGAGGTAATGTCATTTCTTCCCCAATCCCTAGATTCTTCATTTTAATTCCTTTTCCACTCTAGTCTCTTGCATTAGTTCCTAATCCAGCTCTATTTCATGTCAATGGAGAGAAATCTCAGGTTTGAACCAATTTGGGGCTTTTGGCCATCAAGGAGAACACCCCCTATTTGAGACTTTTTATTGCAAATTGCACCTATAGGTAAAACCTCTTAAATTGATTTAATATTCCATTTTCTTTGCATTTAGGGCTAGATCTAGGTGTCCCCTAGCTGTCCCTAGAGTTTGGGTGGATTTTGTGTCCGTTTGGTGTCCGTATCGGACACGTATCATGATATGTGTGTAGATGTTTGTTAAAATGTCACAAAGAATTTTATTTTTGATTTTTGAAAAACTAATTACATGGAATTATAGATCTATGTGTGTATAATATACTTTGTGAAGACTGATATGGATTTCATATTCGTGTCAGAAATTGGACACGCACACACCCGTACAGCCCCGTGCACGTGCCCTGCTGCCCGTGTCCTATATCTCACTGGACACGTCACTTAGTGACACAAAAATTGACATGGACACTCCCTAGATGACTGACAGGTATCCCCTAAAATTTTGTGGGGTTTTGTTTAGTGGTTAGGGAGATATCACGCGCGTACCGATTCCTCACTGTGTGCACGCGCGCGACAGTGCCTCACTGATACGCACCTGTGGTTCGGACACGACACGTCCCCGACCCGATTCAGGATGACAGACACTTAGCCCTATCCTAGGCGAACCTATAGGCATGAGCACGAGTCCTAATTTGTGTCGTGTCGTGTCCACGAATGATGTGCACGCGTGCACGATGATTGTGTACACAGATTTGTGTCTGTGATGTGTGGTTGATTTGGACACGTTTGTGTCCACCTTGTTGGACACGAATACCCTCCCCATGACACGTATCATGTGTACACCTGACTGCACACCTTAATTACTGATTTAGATGGGGTTTTTCAATTCGAATTTAAAGTTTTAATGTGTTCTCTGATACTTGTTTACTGTGTGCATAATTCTGAGATCAACTTCGTTTTAAATGTTTTAAAATGTTAAATTATAAGTAATTAGCATACCAGCATGTTAATATGTATATATATAATTGATATGTATAACTGGGAATGGAGTTTAGGTGGAGATTGATGAATTGGGTTCAAGATTGGGAAAAACTCTGAACTTCTGATACTTATTGTTCTTTTTTTTTTAGAGTTTAAATTTGATTTTGTTTGTGAATTTTTACTATTTTTCCATGATTTAATTTCCATGTTAATCCCTGAACTTTGTGTTAGGCATTGTTAGGTTGGTTCATGATAGTTTAAGATTTCATTGAGGAATGGTTTTCGAAATGGGATGAATGAATTTAAATTATGTTGGACATGTGAGTTAACTGTTGTCTCAAATCTGGAATTAAATTCCATTCTAAACTAATGTCGAATGTTAAATTAGCCATGTCATTCCATTTCCATTGGGTTAGCTAACTGCCATTGCCATGTTCTTAAACTGTTTTGCAATTCCTGTAATTAGTTCACATGTATCCACACCTTTATGACAGCCATCTGAACACACACATTGGCATGTGACTGAACCTAACCTGAGGACTTAACCATATACACACACACCCATTCACTGTTGAATTCTGAGAATTAATCATTGTGTGTAAAAGCCTAAGATGACTCAAACCTGAACACAGCTCACTGAAAAATACCTGTCACTTAATCTCCTATGACACATTGCACAAACACATGTGACACTATCCACTGTCCTGTGGTAGACTGAACACTTTTCACACTTTCACACACACACCAATTGAGATTTGATTTTGAACTTGGAATTTATTTGAATGTTAGAATTAAACATGAGAAGTGAGTTTGATTTGAAATTGGAAAATTGTTTGAATGATAGGTTGAAACATGGAAACTGAAATCAATCCCTTTTCTTTTGTTCAGTTTCCTTGGTGCAAAAACCTGGCCATCTAAACATGTTAGTTTCCCACCCTCTCAACACACAAACTGATTTTTCTTTTACTGTCACACATGTGCAAGCCCTCATTCCTATTCCCTATTACACACCATGTACACACACACATATAACATGACACCCCATCTTTGCATGTGCCCTATACAAATTGACACACACATTGTCACCTAGACACACACATGCATGTGCATGAGTTTTTCCCTAACTTCTACATGTATATTTATATATATGTAATATATAACTTAATATGATAATGTAATGTAGTATAGATATTGCCTATTGGCATAAATATAATGTATTATAGTTATATGCATATTGCCTATATAATTAACATGTATGAATATATGAAATTGATATGTGTGTGTTGCCTATACCAATGTATGTGGCATATGGCCTGGGTGATATAGTCTAGGGTATATGGAGTGTATACACATGAGTGTTGGTTTGTGTTAGATTGGTGACTTGTGTATGGTGTATTGATAGCTTGTGTTAGCCTTGGGATTGTAAGTGAGTGCTAGCCTAGGCTTGGTTAGGCCTAGTGAGACTTGTTAGACTTGTTTGGGCTAGGACTTGACCTATTTGACCTAGTTTGACTAGTGTGGTTGACTAGAGTTGACCAAGAGTTGACTTTAGCCTAGTTTGACCTAGACAGCATGCAGATGCATTGTAGATTACGTTTATCATCCTATGTATACATCTTGACTTGAGTTGCTCTAACTAGGAGTCAGGTACCTCATCTCGGACAGTACATTTACTACAGCTATTCAGATACCATACGAGTACATTCTCTGATCATTTCATAACTTGCTTAGAACTATATTCCTGCTCTAGTTTACCTTATTGATGTTGTCACGATATTATCACGGATTGGTACTATATGGATCCTTTCATGTGATATTATCCCCCTCGGGAGCATCATATACATTATGTCGTGTGTTTCATGTACATCGTGTATTCCTCGCTCTCATGTTATTCATGTTTCTCATGTGCTTCATGCTCGTTCATGCTCGCTCGTGTACTCTCATGTGCTATCATGTTCGGTCATTTTCTCGTGTATTTCATGTATAACCTATACTTCATGTGCACCCTTCATGGGCCTTCATGTGGAATTCATGTGCACTCAGTTTCTGAGCCCTCATGTATTCTTCATGTACACCCATCTATGGGCTTCATGTGAAAATCATGTACGTAACATAACTTGTCTGGATCCTTGTGTATTGATTTGGGAATGGGGGAGTATAAATAGTTATGTGAACAATTCTAAAGTAGTATAGCCATGTACGCCTCTTTAGTATAGTCATGTGCAAATCAAGCCGTTCACATGTCGACTTTGTACTCTAAATTACTAGTCACTGGTATCTCTCTACTTATAGTAGATATTTCTATTATAGTTCTCTCTCTGTTTACATCATGTACTTTCTTTCAGTTTCACGTATCGTACTCTCTTGCATGTTTATATTCTCTAACCTGTTATGATCTGTGTGAGATGTATTGTGCTCGCTCCCGTCCTGACTGGACCTGTTGAAAATTTTACAGAGGAAGATGAGGAACCCTGTACCCCTTACTTTGGAGCTTACCTAGATGACACTCACGACCTGGACCCCTGGGGAGGTTCAGGCAGCTGCTGAGGATGATACCTTACTTAGTATAGATAGCTTAGACTATTTTTCCTTTTCATGTTTAGTTGTTGTCCTTGATTTCAGAGTTGTATATTTTAGAGATGTTGAGACTGGTAGTTGTTGAGACTTATGTTATTTCATTCTGCTATACCTCTGTTGAGGATTTCTCTATCTTTTCCATCGTGCTATATTCTACCTTTAGATGTGATTGAGACTGTATTCTGCTATGTCACCTCCATTCGGAGTGTATATACTATATAGGTACCTTATATGTAGTTATAGTTCATGACCTAGAATAGCGTTCTACCGCCGACACTGCGGCGTAGGCTGGGCGCTGTTACGTACTCGTACCCTCACGGTGGGTGCGGGTCGTGACACACTCTATGCCACCCGCAGCCACCCCTAGCCACTGTCCGGCCACATGAACCACCGGCCTCACCACCATACCACTCAGCCACCAAGCACCACCACAACCGCCACCATTAGCCACCCCATACTCCACAAACACCACCACCCGTATGACCACCAGCCAGCCTTGTCGACCACCACCTCTCTCACTATCCATCGTGTCCTCTTCCCTTGCCACCGCCACCCCCGTCGTCACCGTCTGACCACACCACCATGGCCAGACCTGCTCTGCCTTCAGCTCCACCTAGCGTCGCACCCGTTCTGATGTTCGGTTTGGGATGGGGGGTTGTGTCACGCCCCGCTCCCGTAGGAGCGATCATCCTCGCTAAGGCGTGATGTCGCGTGAGCCTAGATTGCGCTCACGCAAGACGGGTTCCATAACGGCCGATTACAGGCTAAGCGACGGGGTTGTCGCGCATAAGTCCCAAGCGGAGACATTGATACAACAGCAAAAATCTGAAGCAAAACACAAGTCATACAAAATACTCTTTTATTGATATTGAAACAAAGATTACAACGTGGCGCAAGACCAAGATTACAATCACTCAAGCTCACTCTTCTCACATTACAAGTCACCATGCTCTCTCTCATCTCTCAATACAATTTGAGTAGGCTAGCGGAAGCTTTAGATAGGCGATATCTATACATTATGTCCCGTATAAGTCCAGACTCCACGCGGTCGTACGCCTCGAATCGTCAAGGAACTCCGTGCCTTGACGCATCCAAGCGAGCTCCGCGCCACGAGCTTCTACCTGTGCCTGCACATGAAAATTGTGTGGGTGTCAGTGCTCAACTGTACTGGTATAATGAGCTCATCGCCCACCCATACAAAACCAACACATTCTTTTACTTTGTGCGACATAATCCCTTTTCGATTGGCTTTCTACTCTTATCTTAGGATCAGTTTTAGGACATAGACTCTCGGCCTATTTTGTGTCTCTAGACCACCCCGTGCCTTGCAACTAGCTACTTACTGATACTTTGCCTCTAGACCCTTCTCGTGTCAACAACGTCAACTTATCAAATCGTGCTTGCCTTTCGGCCCATACTCAGAGACGTAACTACGCGATAATACCCAATTTTTATGTGATTGTGCTACAAATCCATATTAAGGCCGTGCCTACCATATTGTCGCCTCGCGGCCCTTGTCGCTTTTAATCACCAACCAACTCAACCAAGACTTGTGAACTTAGTGTCACTCAACCAACTTTGCCTTGTGGCGCTTCCTGACTTAAATTCGTACGACTCAAACCCAACTTATGCAACTCTATCCAATAACTTAAGACTCGACGCCACATCTCATACTGAAGTACGGTGTCTGATCGTGTACATGTTCAACTCAACTCAATCCAAAGGCACACACGCGAATTCTCGCCCATGCGAATCATCTATATGAAAGGTCACTAGCACCACAAGCTATCCTGGACTCTATATCTTTTGTTAGACGGGCGCTCCTTTTAGCGCAAGTAGCGAGCCCCGATGCAAGTCTCCGCCTAACCCGTGCTATTATCCAACACAACTATTTACATGTTTCCTTCGAATCGGTCCTTTGGCCGCCGGGTTGCTGTTCGAGGAAACCTTTCCCTTGTCGACAAGTTATCCAATGACCATGCAAGACTCGACTCGAACTGACATCTCACACAGTCATTGTTCTTCTAATGTTACCATCTCTCTCAGGGCCAAGTTCAATACTTCTCATATCTGAGATCGCCTCGACGACCCATGGTCGCGAGCATTCTTCCTTCTCGCCCTATCATTTCATTCGACTTAGGAACGACTATTTGAAAGCCCTCCTTCTATCACGTCCCGATTTCGTAGAATCGATAGTCGTCCCCCGGGCGTGATGTCGTACGAACCTAAGTTGCGATCGCACAAGGCATAGTCATAAGGTTATCCGAAACACAACATCAAGTTAGAGTACGCAGAGAAAATTGATTGACACAATTGAAATAGAAGTAAACTTTTTATTGATAATAAAACTTCATTTACATTGACTCCATTACAATCATTGTCGCGCGGGCTACAACATAACTCGCTTACAAAATGAACGCTGATGAGATAGTCGTTCCATACATTACATCCCTTTTTACAAGCAAAACATAACACTTTCCACCTGCTATCGAGGGAAGTCGAGTCGTCATCTTTTGTACTGAGTGCGGAGTCTTCAAAAGGATTCAGAAACAAGCCTTCAACACACGGACAAGGCTTCAACAGTGTTCACTTCATCTTGAGCTTTAAGTGGCATGCCCTTCGTGGTTCGGGGTACCTGCGTGGAGAGCGAGGATCAGTATATTACACTTTGTACTGGTGCGTGGCTATTTAGGTTCCAAGCTCTCATTTGGTTGAAGAGTTTATATGACTTAGTGTATGAATGTTTCGAACCATCCTAATGAATTTCAAACAAGCATATGACAAGCATAATGTAAATTACGTTGGAACTTACCCACGGCGGACTGCACCGCGCCTTATGAAACTTACCATGTTCTTCCCTGTCAATTGTTATCATTTTCATACCAAGTGCAATATTACATGTGATTGGTCACTGACATAACAAGCCATCCTGGACTATAGCTTTGTTAGCTGGGACCCTTGCAGCGCAAGTAGCGAGCCCCGCTGCAAGTCCCCGCTTAACCCGTGCTATCATCCAGCACAGCTATACCTTGTTTCCTCCTAGGTCGAGTCGGTCCCGTGGCCCCGGGTTGTCGCTCGAGGAAACTCTCTCCTTTTCGACAAGTTGTCCATAACCGTGTAAAGATATATTTTTAGTTATTAAGATATAGCCTACATTTCCTTTGAAAACTTGATCATTTTATCGTGTTCGTGCCCTTACATTTATCCTTTCATTCGTAACAAACATTATTGATTGACCTAAGAAGGTGGTCAAGAAGAGAAAGGTCAGCCACTCACCTTGAGTTTACTTTAGGCGAGAGAACTTGTTGGTCGTGCTATACGTCGCCTATGCGATTACTTGAAATAGCACAAGTAACCGATTAGAATACTGTATTATTCAAGAAGTTCGATAGGAAATGCGAGTTCGAAATGCAAGCCATGAAAACCATCGAAAACATTCACGAAAACGCATTCAGAAAAACAAGCCAAAACCAACGAAAGCGGCGTGAAAAACAGAGCAACGGGAGGTCTCTTCCGACTCAGCCGCAGAGTCAATCCTTGAGGTGCTACCCGCTGAATATGGGACTTGGTTCCGAAGAAGCCATTCTATAACGGGAAATGGATCTTAATTCAACCGTTTCCGTTCGATCGATTTGATCGATCCCGACCTATCGGTCCCGACCGAATCGATAGCGACAGTGTTCCTTTCTCGTGTACCCCGTGGACGGAGAACAGGGCACGATGTAGGGATGGATGTAGTGCCCCGCTTCTCGCGGTCCACTATGTAATACCTACGGCCTGCTAACTCAGTCTTGAACTGAGTATTTGGGAAAACCTTTGCCGGTATCGATTGATCACGGATGAAATGCAATGAACATTTCCAATTGATGGATTAGCTTATATTGAAATAAATCCAAGAGTTTTGTTGGATGTTTTCTTTCGCTGCTTGGTTTTGACGAATGCGTTTTCGTGTTGGTTTTCGATGATTGGTTTTCATTATTCGCTTTCATCGCATTTCGTATTTCATTCCGAATCTTGAGAGAAAGAGACCGAAGTATGCTAATCAACTGTTGGTGCCAATGTAGGACGCGTGAACGGTTCGTGAACGACGCGTGAAGTCCCTCATTCTCTCAACAAAGATTCATCTCGGTGAGTTGCTTTAACCGGGCTTGTATTTATTTGTACGCCCTAGTAAAAATGATCTCTAGTCCACTCTTTTGTTGCGTCCCTCTGATCAACGATACCAAAACAACAAAAGATAAGAATGAGAATTGAATGATAATGAATGACCGAATGAATAAGGCTAGTTATGAACTGGTCACTATATGTTGCACTATCAAGTTTTATCTGATAGAAAGAACATGTCATGCATTGGTCTCGGACAACTTGTTAACAAGGTAATAGTCTCTCGACGATACTGGGGGCACCCGGGATCGATCGGCCTATGAGAGATTGTAATAGCACCCCGAGGTAAATGCTACACCTCGGGAATGTTGTGTCCTTAGCGACGAGATGAACCATTGAGTCCCAGCGGCTAATCATGGGGGACGGGCCCATGGACCACCATGTAGTTAGGACATGCATATGAACAAAACCTTATTGCAAAATCTAACAATGAACGATGATGGTAAAGTATGCTTCTTATATTCATATGCAAATTGTGCTAACCTGTTTTGTGCAGGGATGACTGTCGGCGATGGGTAAGCTGATTATGAATTATTCTACTGTCATGTTTCTTATGAATTGTTAAAAAGAACCTAGACAAGTAGAAAGATCACTAGTAAATATGTAGCTTCACATGTTGAATTAGTACAGATATTTGTGAGTTTCGGCGAAGAGCCGCTCGCCAGTACATGATGTGTGCTGACCCACGTTGTGGGCATCCTTTTCAAAAAGCAAAAGGAGACATGGGGATTTCAAGTGAGGCACTGAAGCTCCTCTAGCCCAATAGAGCTGTGGACTACCTCGAAGCTGCTTTTCATTCCAGTCAAGTTTTCAGTTTCTTTTCCTTTGAAGGTGTCTTTTCATTTCCAGCATGTAATAAAGGGATATGATGTATGGGCATTGTGACTATTTTCAAAAGAGAGTTTTAAAGAGAAACATGTAGCCAAGATAAGGCAAATCTGAGTTCACAAAGCTTTGTACTTGTATTCCTATCAAGTTTATCAATAAAAGAAGTATTTTTATTTCAAATCTCTGTGTCCAATATTTGGTTTTCTGCAATAAATGGGTGCGTGCGTGTGTTTTTCTTGACTAGTTGTTTTGTACAGGTATATTGGCCTTATACAAGCGCAACTTAGGCTTGCACGGCATCACGCCTTAGCGAGGACGATCGATCCCGCAGGGATCCAGGCAAGGCGGACGACCCTAGCGGGATCGGGGCGTGACAAAGTGGTATCAGGGCACAGTTTTACGTCCTTGGCCTCTTGTAAATATCGTTTTCAAAAAAGTATATAAAATATTTTGATGGCTTTCAAAGGTCCCGATTTTGAGTTATGAAAACCAATGCCCCATACAATAAGTCCATAATATTTTATGAGACTGACGGAAGTTATACTCTTTTGTAAAGAAATGGCCCCTCCTCGACCAGCTGCCTCGACCGATCCGATAGAACAGATCATGACTTTGTTGGAACTACAGAGGTAAGATAATGAGGAACATAGCCAAATGCAACAGGCCCGACTGGAGGCCCAACAGAAGCAGTTGGATTCCTTGACCCAACTTGTCACTGCGCTTGCGGCAAATCGGGATACCACCGCAGCGACCAAACCAACGGACACACCCGAGATCGAGCCCGTAGATGGCGACGAACCCCAGCCGGCGCAAAGGCACTCTTTCTTTAGGCCAAAGGACTTCGTAGACGCGAAACCTCTGGAATTTGAAGGCAGGACATCACCCGATATGGTGATGGACTGGATTGATAAAATGGAGAGTCTGTTCGCGTTCGTAGGAGTTTCGAGTAGCAAAAAGGTAGTTTGTGCCGTTCTGCTTCTACGACTGCAGGCGAAGGATTGGTGGAAGGCGAAGAATGCATTTCTGGATCAATATCTGCCTCCAGCCATGAGCAAGAAAATGGAGAATGACTTTATCACACTGAAACAAAAAGATATATCCGTGGAGGACTATGAATCTAAAATTGCTAAGATAGCAAATTTTGCTGCTGTTATGTTACCAACAAAACAGACTCGCATAGATCGATTCGTTGGAGGTCTGAATGACGACATTCAGTTGAGTGTGCTGAACCGAGAATGTGGGTCGTACTCTCAAGCCTTTGAGGCGACGCTACAGGTAGAACAGTTTTGCCTGAAGAAGGCGTCAACTAAAGTACAGTACGGTCGAAATCAGCCCGCCAAGAGATATCATGATGGAGAGAAAAAGATTAAAGGAGAAAATAAGACCGACAATGATCGGCATAGGAGAACTGAGTGTACCTACTGCGGTCGCCACGGGCACACCAAAGAAGTCTGTTATTTTGCAAACAGATCATGCTTCAGTTGTGGAAGTACTTATCATACCGTCAAGAATTGCCCGAAACGAAGAAATATTAACGAAGAGCGTGGGCCGCTGCCAGGTCCACCGCCTCTTCGAGACCATCTGCACAATCAGCAGTTGCGGAATGTCAACACGGCAACAGCGCACGTCTATAATCTCTCCACCTTGCTTGATCCTGAATGCAATACTAGCGGAGGTGAGCTTGTGTCTTAAGTTTTGAGGACAAAACTTTTTCTCAGTGGGTGATTATGTAGTGCCCCTCTCCTCACGGTCTACTATGTAATACCCACGGCTTGCTGACTCAGTCTTGAACTGAGTATTTGGGAAAACCTTTGCCGGTATCGATTGATTACGGATGAAATGCAATAAACCTTTCCAATTGATGGATTGGCTTATATTGAAATGAATCCAAGTGTTTTGTTGGATGTTTTCTTTCGCTGCTTGGTTTTGATGAATGCGTTTTCGTGTTGGTTTTCGATGATTAGTTTTCATTGTTCGCTTCCATCGCATTTCGCATTCATTTTGAATCTTGAGAGAAAAAGACCGAAGTATGCTAATCAACTGTTGGTGCCAATGTAGGACGCGTGAACGGTTCATGAATGGCGCGTGAAGTTCCTCCTTCTCTCAACAAAGATTCATCTCGGTGAGTTTCTTTAACCGGGCTTACATTTATTTGTACGCCCTAATAAAAATGATCTCTAGTCCACTCTTTTGTTGCGTCCCTCTGATCAACGATACCAAAACAATAAAAGATAAGAATGAGAATTGAATGCTAATGAATGACCGAACGATTAAGGCTAGTTATGAACTGGTCACTATCTGTTGCACTGTCAAGTTTTATCTGATAGAAAGAACATGTGGTCTCGGACAACTTGTTAATAAGGTAATAGTCTCTCGACGATACTGGGTGCACCCGGGATCGATCGACCTAGGAGAGATTGTAATAGCACCCCGAGGTAAATGCTACACCTCGGAAATGTTGTGTCCTTAGCGACGAGCTGAACCATTGAGTCCCAGTGGCTAATCATGGGGGACGGGCCCATGGACCACCATATAGTTAGGGCATGCATATGAACAAAACCTTATTGCAAAACCTAACAATGAACGATGATGGTAAAATATGCTTCTTATATTCATATGCAAATTGTGCTAACCTGTTTTGTGCAGGGATGACTGTCGGCGATGGGTAAGTTGATTATGAATTATTTTACTGTCATGTTTCTTATGAAATATAAAAAAGACCTAGACAAGTAGAAAGATCACTAGTAAATATGTAACTTCACATGTTGAATTAGTACAGATATTTGTGAGTTTCGGCGAAGAGCCGCTCGCCAGTACATGATGTGTGCTGACCCACGTTGTGGGCATCTTTTTCAGAAAGCAAAAGGAGACAAAGGAATTTCAAGTGAGGCACTGAAGCTCGTCTAGCCCAGTAGAGCTGTGGACTGCCTCGAAGCTACTTTTCATTCCAGTCAAGTTTCCAGTTTCTTTTCCTTTGAAGGTGTCTTTTCATTTCCAACATGTAATAAAGGAATATGATGTATGGGCATTGTGACTATTTTCAAAAGAGAGTTTTAAAGAGAAACATGTAGCCAAGATAAGGCAAATCTGAGTTCACAAAGCTTTGTACTTGTATTCCTATCAAGTTTATCAATAAAAGAAGTATTTTTATTTCAAATCTCTGTTTCCAATATTTGGTTTTCTGCAATAAATGGGTGCATGCGTGTGTTTTGCTTGACTAGTTATTTTGTGCAGGTACATTGGCCTTGTGCAAGCACAACTTAGGCTTGCACGACATCACGCCTTAGCGAGGACGATCGATCCCGCAGGGATCCAGGCAAGGCGGACGACCCTAGCGGGATCGAGGCGTGACAACGGGGCACTACACCATAACCAACTAAGAAAAAGTTTTGTCCTCGAAACTTAAGAATAGAACCTACCTCTACGAGAACAACAAAGGCAAATTTTCCTTTATTCCTGACTCAAGCTCCCACGTCGACTCCTCGACCGAATGGTTTCTCCAGAGGATGCGGACAAGAGGAATAATACGGTTACAGAGAAGTTTATCTTTGTGCTCCAAGATTTGTACAGGCTCTTCAACATATGACAAGTCTGCCTTCAGATCCAGCTGACCCAAATCTACTACATGGCTCGGATCGTGCACGTACTTCCGTAATTATGAGACGTAGAAGACGTTGTGTACCTCCGACAACGCAGGCGGTAAGGCGATTTGGTAAGCTACTGGGGCGACTCGCTTCAATATTTCGAACGGACCAACAAATCTTGGGCTCAACTTCCCTTTCGCACCGAATCTGGTAACTCCACGCATGGGCGTCACTTTCAGGAATACATGGTCACCTTCCGAGAACTCGAGGGGACGTCGGTGCGTATCGGTATAGCTCTTCTGCTGACTTTGTGCTATCTTCAATCTCTCGCGTATTAACTTGACCTTCTGCACAGTCTGCTCCACCAGCTCCGGACCGAGTATCTGTCGTTTCCTGACTTCATCCCAGCAAATGAGCGATCTGCACTTCCGGCCGTACAAAGCTTCATACGGCGCCATTTGGACGCTGGACTGATAGCTGTTGTTGTATGTAAACTCGGCCAACGGTAGATGAACGTCCCAGCTTGACTTCAAGTCGATTGTACAGAGTCGTAACATGTCCTCGAGAATTTGGTTCACCCGCTCTGTTTGGCCGTCAGTCTGAGGATGATAGGATGCTAAACTTCAACTTGGTCCCCAACGGTGAATGAAGACTACTCCAGAAGCGTGCCACGAACCGTCCATCCCGATCCGAGACGATAAATACTGGGACCCCTTGCAGCCGAACTATTTCATCAACGTATATCTGAGCAAGGCGGTCGACGCTCCAAGTAACTTTAATGGCTATGAAGTGCGCTGACTTGGTTAGTCGATCGACGATAACCTAGACGGCATTGTTTCCCCGTGGCGTCTTCGGCAAGCCAACAACAAATTCCATAATGACATGATCCCATTTCCACTCTAGAGTGGCAAGGTTCTGCATCTCCCCGCTCGGTCGCTGGTGCTCGGCTTTAACTTGCTGACATGCCATACACTTCGACACAAAGAGCGCTACGTCCCTCTTCATGTCGTGCCATTAAAAGACAACGCAGAGGTCCTTATACATCTTGGTGCTACTAGGATGCAAAGAATATTTTGCATAATGCGCCTCCGACATTATCTCCTTTCTAAGTTTTGCGTCATCCGGAACGCATAGCCGACCCTTCACTCGCAACACTCACGACTCGTCCTCTGCAAAGTCGGACGCTTTTCCTATCGATATCACCTTCCGTATCTTCTTCAGGTATGGGTTGTCCTTTTGAGCAGACTTGATTCTCTCCAATAAGCTCGGTTCCAGTCGCAGTTGTGCCAGCTTCACATCTCTAAAATGAACTCAGAGTTCAATGCCCATTCCTTCCAAGTCACGCAGCAGTCGACTGTTGATGCATAACGAAGCTAAGTACTTCCGGCTCAGCGCATCTTCTACAACATTTCCTTTGCCCGACGTATAGACGATTGAAAAGTCGTATTCTTTGATCAGTTCGAGCCATCGCCTCTGCCGCAAATTTAGTTCTTTCTGGGTGAAGAGATACTTAAGGCTTTTGTGGTCCGTATAAATCCTGCACGCCACGCCATAGAGATAGAGATGCCACAAATTTAATACGAACACAATTGCCGCTAGTTCTAGATCGTGCGTGGGGTAGTTCTTCTCGTGCGGCTTCAACTGCTGGAAAGCAAAAGATATCACCTTATCCCGCTGCATGAGCACATACCCCAAGCCCTGGCCAGAAGCATCGCTGAAGATTTGAAATCCCTAGGTCCCTTCAGGAAGAGCAAGTATCGGAGCCGAAATGAGCCATTGTTTGAGCTCCTGGAAGGAAGCTTCACAATTGTCTGACCACTTGAATACAACTCCTTTCTGGGTGAGGCGAGTCAACAGCGATGCAATCTTCGCTAAGTCCTTCATGAAACATCGGTAGTATCCCGCCAAGCCTAGGAAGCTTCGAATTTCGCTAACTAATGAGGGTCGTTTTCAATTAGCAACTGCCTCAACTTTCTTCGGATCGACTGCGATGCCCGCGACGAAGATGATGTGCCCGAGGAATAAGACGCTGTTCAGCCAGAATTCACACTTGCTCCTCTTCGTATACAACTGATTCTCTCGAAGGATTTGGAGTACCGTCCGCAGGTGTTCTGCATGTTGCGCTCGATCCTTCGAGTAGATGAGGATGTCGTCGATGAAGACTACTACGAATTTGTCAACGAACAGACGGAACACCCGGTTCATTAGATCCATGAAAATGGCCAGGGCGTTTATCAAACCGAATGGCATTACCATGAACTCGTAGTGGCCGTAGCGAGTACGAAAGGCAGACTTCGGCACGTCATCTGGCTTGACTTTGAGTTGGTGGTAACCTGATCGCAGATCAATCTTTGAAAATACCGTTGCATCTTGGAGCTGGTCAAACAAGTCGTCGATGCGGGGCATGGGATATTTGTTTCGGACGGTGGCCTTATTCAATTCCCGATAGTCGATGCAGAGCCGCATCGATCCATACTTCTTTTTCACAAATAGCACGGACGCACCCCACGGCGAGACACTCGGACGGATAAACCCTTTGTCGAGTAATTCCTGTAGTTGTGCCTTCAGTTCTTTCAATTCTGCAGGGGCCATTCTGTATGAAGCTTTCGAGATCGGCCGGGTGTCGAGGAATGTGTCGATAGTGAACTCTTTTTATCGATCAGGCGGCATGACGGGTAGCTTGTCCGGAAACACGTCTGGGAATTCTGTCACAACGTCGGTCTGACCCGCGTTTGCACCATCCTGTCTCATGTCACGAACGGACGCCAAGTAGCCTTCATATCCGGAATGAAGCAGCTTCCGAGCGAAAAATTACCGAGATCACCATGCAGGCCGACGATGCTTCGCAACACGAATAGCAGAATTCTGGCACTTCAGATATGCGGAAGGTGACCTTTTTTCCTACGTAGTCGATGGTAGCGTTGCAAGGACCGAGCCAATCTATACCCAGTATGATGTCGAAGTCCTTCATATCTAGAACTATCACATCAAGACCGATCTTTTGACCCCCAATACATATGATTCCTCCCCCGTAGGATAAATTTGTGAGTAGTGGCACGCCCGAAGGCATACTTACGCTAAGATCAAGGTATAACTACATTACAGAAAATTTGTGCTCGGCGGCGAAGTCCGTCGATATGAAACTATACGAAGCACTTGAATCAAATAACACACAAGCAGGTACATTATTAAAATTTAATATATCTGTTACAACAGTGTCGGAGGCGAATCCCTCGTCCCGAGTTAGGGCGAAGACGTGCCCTTGAGCATTAGGACGTCGGTCTTGGTTGTTGGGTTGAGTGGGCTGAGGAGATCGGGGCTCCTGTCCTCGATTCTCATGACGGTTTTATTGTGGTGGGGCATTACGATTCAATCTTCGGGGGCATTCTCGTGTTTGGTGGCCCCTTGCTCCACAGTAGAAGCATCCTCCGTCGTGAACAGAACAGTCATTGGCATGGTGGCCGTTGTCACGACCTGCACCCGCTTTTCGGACGCGAGCTCGTAAACAAGCCAGCTGCGTATCAAGCGGACTCCAGCCCGACTCGAGTGCGTATAAGCTGTCAAGATCATGGTATCATGGCTAATATGGTAATCTACAGTGTATCTCAATCCATAAGAATATATGAGACAAGAATGAACAAGTATGGGTCGTGGTCTGCAGCCCACTAGCATATATGTCCGATTAGACTCCAAGAATAACATGGGTCTATAAAGCTAAGCCGATAAGCAGGATATATCATAAAGCACGAGAAATATAGTAAATCAATAACACTAACTAAATACCTGAATCAAGCAGATGAAGTCAACTACCACATGCTCATCTAACTAACTCCGTGCAATCAGCTACCTGAAGAGATCATCAGGTCCTCAGAGGACTAGCAAGATACATAAAATATGCCTACTAATATGACAGTAAATAACATGTATGGAGGATAGGAATACTGTAAGAAAAATATCTAAGGACGATGAGTCATGTGGAAATGTAATACTAGACTTGGCTAACTATCAATCAGAACTCCTATAGCTTGTAGTACAATACAAGATACTCCCAATCTATAGTATTTCAATTGACGTACAAAGCAGGATACTCTCAGTCGAGATTAGCCAATTCTAGTATCAATTTCCTCTCCTAAAGGATACAAGGACAAGCAGACTCCTATAAATCGTAGTACAATGCAAGATACTCCCAATTCATAGTGTCGCAAATCAAGTCAATCAATCAATCAATATATGCTATAGGTCATAGTATAATGTAAGATACTCCCAATCTATGGCATGTCTCAAGTCAAGTCAATAAAGCAATATCAAGATAAAAGAATCGGCTATAGGTCGTAGTACAATGTAAGATACTCCCAATCTATAGTATGTCTCAACTGTAGTACAATGCAAGATACTCCCAGTCAAGAATGGTCAAGTCAAGAACAAGATACAGAAACTGACAACTCGATCACGAGACAAGATAACACAAAAAGACTAATAATCTAGCAATGTCAAATATCCTATACGTGCACGTAATCTAGAACATGTAAAGCAATCAAGGACAAATCAATCACAATATGGAATCGTGTGACAATATGAAAAGGAATACAATAAAGAAAGAGAAAACAATGTAAATACTGTATATGTTCGGCAAGGTATACTTTCCTGGCAATATGCGCCCAAATATGTTACCCTGAAAGTCAAGCTCCAAGTCTCAATCGCCAAAAAATAATTCGTTCACGATTTTGTTATTCTATATGCATATATAAAAAAATTCTTTTCCTATAAGGCATCTTATATATATTATTTTAATGAATTATCATTATTATAAACATTTTTTAATGATCATCTGTTTATAAAACACTTAGTTTTAATTAAGAATTCCTACTGCTATTCTTTATATGTTAATCTTATGTATATTAAAAGCTATCATGCACTAACATTATTGTTTGGGAAAGAAAAAGTTTAATAAACGTCCTGTCATTTCATCCTTCATTATTATTATAATAACTTATAATTTAACAAAAGGTAAAATGTTGTGTCCTAAGCAATAGTGCTTAAGGAGAAGGGACTTATAAGCAAATTTCCACAACCATATATTTTCTCATGCTGCCAACATAGTTTAATATTCTTTCCTTCTTTTTCATTATTACTACGTGAACACAAGTTTACAAGTGCACAATATGTCCTCTTTCTTCTTCCTTTCTAAGAGCTTTGTATGAAGTTCATTACTACTTTCTTTAGTCTTTGTGAATAGGAAACTAGTGAAGGATGGGTTCTTTTGAGAGAGAACCTACATATAATATTGTTCTTATACTTCTATCTATATTTCCTTATACTCAGGACAACAGAGCAATGATTAGAGTTTTACCAGGAAGCACGGACTGATGGTTAAGTATGCGTCAATGCGCAGGTAAGGCTGCAGTCGTCGTACGCCTATACAAGGATCCCGGTGGCTCTCGCATACGGCAGAAACGATATGAGCGTCGAGGGGTGAGCACCTTTCAAATGGTGGCAGCAATGCGGTAGGTGTCACGCATAGGCTGGTTCGGCCTCGGCTTGGTGTTAGGTCGATCGGCTTGGAGGGTCGCCTGAGCTTTAGGCGAGGCCGGTGGGTTGGAAACTCGTAGGAGGCTGCAGGTCATTGTCGACTTGTACAATCGGCACTCGACATGTTGGAGAGGTCCACGCCTTGGTCCTCACAGTGAACAAGCATCGGTGGGCATTTTATGCGTGCAATAGTTGTGGACAAAACTCGACGGGTCATCTTATGGGTGAGGCCTCGCTCGTTTGATGGGGTTGAGGTCGCATGACCCGGGAGACCGGCGCGGGCTCGGTGACAAGGACGATGCGCGGTGCTAGAGGGCATGGCGATGTGGCAGCCATTGACATCATCGGCAGAGGCTACGGAATCTTGTTATGCATGGCGGAAGAGGTTCGCATGGGAAGGCATGGTTTGTTTTGTGAGGAAGATGAAGTTAAGAGGGATCAAGAAAGCACAAGATTTGTTATATCTGCAGGATTGAGGATTGATAAGGATGATTGTTCTCATCTTTATTAGGATGGGGCTATATCTTATAGAATATAGGATTTAAATAATGATATACATATTTGAATGGTTTGCTTTGACAGAGGTTGACTTCTCACCGTATTAAAATAGGCATTAGCTAAGTATAGGATAGAATCTTAGTCTTAGGAATTGTAATCAAAGAAAAGCTTCAAATTTGTAAATTGAAAACTAAGTTGATATATCGGCATAATCATTCATCATTATCACCAAATTATTTCCTCGTTTCAAATTGGTTGGGTCACTGAGTTGGTGTCAGACTCCTAGCAATTGATTTTCCTACATCCACATGGCATCAACCTTGTAGGAGTTGGTGCCAAACTCGTAGCAAAGGATTTAGAAAAAGGTTTTGCCTTAGAATCCCGAAGGTTAGTTATCAAGGTAAAGAGAGATGTCTAATTGATGACACAGCTTCTGCCACTTGGAAGAAATTATTGGTTTCATCAGACGACTTATAAAAGTAGTTGAGATTTGGAGAACATAGGCTGAAATTCTGGCTAAGCTTTGATTCTTCTATATGCTTCCTAGTCCCTGTATGCTGTATTAGGGTTCATCCCCTGTTGCTGCCATGGTTTGGGCGCTTTGATGTGTAGTTGTTACCTCTGGTATAGCTAGAACATTTGTGATTGGAATTGCGCACAAAGTCTGCAGCAACGGGAGGGTACTAGCTAGCTCTCAAGGCGGAGAGCATAATTCAGAGCATCGTCCGTGGTCTTGTACTCCGGAACCCCTACATGCGCACCGATAGAGCGTCGCAGACCTACTTCGAACCGTCGCACATGACACTCCTCTGTAGGAAGAAACGCACCAGCAAATTTGGACAATTTGTTGAATTCTGCGGCATACTGTTCTACTGTCTGATTCCCTTGCCTCAACTGCATGAATTCATTCTCCTTCTCTTGGCGAACAGCGGAGGGAAGGTACTCGACTTCAAAGGCTTTACGGAACGTGGCCCAAGAGATCAACGCTGAGTTATTGTCGCGTCGGAACGCTCACTTGTGCACGGTCCACCAGTCGTGCGCGTTCAACCGTAGTTGAAGTTGTGCGCAGAAGACTTGCTTTGATTCTTCAATGCCGAGGAGCTCGAAGTGATCTTCCAGCTCTTCCAACCATCGATTGCCATAGAAGGGCCTTCGGTACCGCTGAAGGAAGTGCGACACGCTTTCTTGAATTCTGACACTTCAAAGTTGTATTTTTTTGGTGCCGCCGGTTGACACTCGGGCTCCTCCGTGTCGACTTCAATGGGTTGGACCATCGGCACGGTGACAGTAGGCGCAGTCACAGAATTTTCGTTGGCCACAATTATCTGGATGATCTGCTGCAGAGTATCTAGTTGCTTTTATTGCAGCTTAGCTTGTGCGTCGAAGCGAGCTTCGAACTGGGCCTGTCGTGCCTCTGTCTGCTGATGTAGGTTCTCGGGCTGTTTCTGCTGCACCTCCATCATACGCAGCATCCTTTCGATAGTGTTGTTAGAAGCTCCGGCCCGCGAACTACTAGAGCCGCTAGAAGCGCTCTGCTCTTGCTCGGTCGTGGGTTCCGACACTTTTGCAATACAAAGGCAAACACATTAGTCTTAAATTATTACAGACTCATTGTATGGAACAACTAATCTCATCGACGCGAGGTCAAAGGTTTGAAACTCTAGACATGAGGCCAAAGAATGTAAAGCCATGCTCTGATACCCTTATGTCATGCCCCGATTCTGTAGAATCGATAGTAGTCCCCCGGGCGTGATGTCGTACGAACCTAAGTTGCGATCGCACAAGGCATAGTCATAAGGTTATCCGAAACACAACATCAAGTTAGAGTACGCAGAGAAAATTGATTGACACATTTGAAATAGAAGTAAACTTTTCATTGATAATAAAACTTCATTTACATTGACTCCATTACAATCATTGTCGCGTAGGCTACAACATGACTCGCTTACAAAACGAACGCTGATGAGATAGTCGTTCCATACATTACATCCCTTTTTACAAGCAAAACATAACACTTTCTACCTGCTATCTAGGGAAGTCGAGTCGTCATCTTTTTCTTCTTTTGTACTGAGTGCAGAGTCTTCAAAAGGATTCAGAAACAAGCTTTCAACACACGGATAAGGCTTCAAAAGTGTTCACTTCGCCTTGAGCTTTAAGTGGCACACCCTTCGTGGTTCGGGGTACCTGCATGGAGAGCGAGGATCAGTACATTACACTTTGTACTGGTGCGTGGTTATTTAAGTTCCAAGCTCTTATTTGGTTGAAGAGTTTATATGACTTAGTGTATGAATGTTTCTAACCATCCTAATGAATTTTAAACAAGCATATGACAAGCATAATGTAAATTACGTTGGAACTTACCCACGGTGGACCGCGCCGTGCCTTATGAAACTTACTATGTTCTTCCCTGTCAATTGTTATCATTTTCATACCAAGTACAATATTACATGTGATTGGTCACTGACATAACAAGCCATCCTGCACTATAGCTTTTTTAGTCGGGACCCTTGCAACGCAAGTAGCGAGCCCCGCTGCAAGTCCCCATTTAACCCGTGCTATCATCCAGCACAACTATACCGTGTTTCCTCCTAGGCCGAGTCGGTCCTGTGGCCCCGGGTTGTCGCTCGAGGAAACTCTCTCCTTGTCGACAAGTTGTCCATGACCGTGCAAAGACATATTTTTAGTTATTAAGATATAGCCTACATTTCCTTTGAAAACTTGATCATTTTATCGTGTTCGTGCCCTTGCATTTATCCTTTCATTCGCAACAAACATTATTGATTGACCTAAGAAGGGGGTCGAAAAGAGAAAGGTCAGCCACTCACCTTGAGTTTACTTCAGGCGAGAGAACTTGTTGGTCGCGCTAGACGTCGCCTATGCGATTACCTGAAATTGCACAAGCAACGGATTAGAACACTGTATTATTCAAGAAGTTCGATAGGAAATGCGAATTCGAAATACAAGCCATGAAAACCATCGAAAACATTCACGAAAACGCATTCAGAAAACCAAGCCAAAACCAACGCAAGCGGCGTGAAAAACAGAGCAACGGGAGGCCTCTCCCGACTCAGCCGCAGAGTCAATCCTTGAGGCGCTACCCGCTGAATATGAGACTTGGTTCCGAAGAAGCCATTCCATAACGGAGAATGGATCTTAATTCAACTATTCCCGTTCGATCGATTAGATCGATCCTGACCTATCGGTCCCGACCGAATCGATAGCGACAGTGTTCCTTTCTCGCGCACCCCGTGGACGGAGAACGGGGCACGATGTAGGGACGGGGCACTACACCTTCCAACTCAATTTAATCAACCGTGGCCCGTGCCTTAAAAATACTAAGTCCATGACATCGTGCCTTAAACCAACTTGACCTCTATGCGACACTACCGTCCAAGTCATACTCTATATGATAGGCCTTACGATCATGAAACCAAGTAATATTGACAACCGTAGAAAACATGAGATAGTGCTTAGAATGTCTTCGATCGCCTAGAATCACTTAGCCTAACTTAATCGTGCATCAACATGATGAGCAAAGGCTGCACCAAGCCTTGCGTCACCGTGCACGCGATCGACCTTGAACAACCAAGTTATTTGGGTGCTTAGACTTATGCCACAAGCCGCACGATGCAACTTAGCTCGTGGGGCGAGCAAAGGCTATGCCAAGCCTTGGACGATGGGACCGTGCATGCTTTATCAAGCGTTATGCGGGCGACGCCTATGACTTAGGCTAACTCCTAGCTTTGTGGCGAAGACCAACTTTTCCTTCTCCCAAGCCACGGGATGAAGGACCCAGTATCAATTTTGAAAGCCATCGTGCAACACTTCTAAGCCGACCGTGGGACCTTTTTCCATGTTCTAACTCAATCGACCTGACTAGGGATTATTCCTTTAGCTATGTCGATTCATCTCTTTTATTATCAAACCTACTTGTGTAATTGAAAACTTTCGTTTTATTAGTACGAATGCCAAGCTGAGGCGGGTTCACCGAAGCCACCCACCTGAACGAGGAGTCGCCTCGACCGAGCGTGTCATTCCCCAGTATCGGAATACTGAGACGGACTTGGCCAGCTACTCCATATGAGGTATATAAACGTCATACGTCGATCACGGCTATCGAGAGACAAGGGGGTGCATGCTACAATCAAGTCTCCTATGGTCTCACAGAGCATCTATGTCTCAATCAATCAAAACAAGAAGCAATAAATAATGATCATATAAGAAAAAGCAGTAATGCGTCCCCGATGCTTCATCAAAATGATTCATGAGACTAGCTACACAAAATGATAAGCTAGTACCGAGAGTCAATAGTACATAACTATAGTCAGCTGCAGTCTGATTTAATTATAATTATGTAAGGAACTGAATGTCCAGAACTGCCGGCTAAACAGGTGCCGGTGGCTAAATGCCAAGTACAAAATAGAAGATATCAGAGCGGTGAAGAAGAAACCCACTCATGGTCCCTGGCGCCCATACTCCTGGTGTGCACCATTGTTCGGGTAGAAGGCTGGATCCTCTGGCGCTGCTACGAGATCTGGCCAAACAAAACCAGCGGGGTCAGACCCCGAATATCAAGTACCACAAGGGAGCACAAAAGAGTAAGATAAAACCCAAACATAATGATAAGACCTGATTCACGAGTTATAGGCTTATACCATATCATCGAGACAATACGACACCCTTACAACCAAACAAGGACAAACGGTGCCAATATCATGCCGAGATAAGATATATCCTATAACCATGGGCAGGTGAAAGGATTTCTGATCGCGACTTCGGTCCATAGCCTATCGCAGCACAATAGCCCAACCCAACAACCAAACAAGGACTACGCACCACGATAGTCCATGTTCCTCAGTTGCTAACAGAAGAAAACATATCACAAACAAGTCGGATTACAAGCGGCCAATCAATCCTACGGCTTTCTATGATTTGTTTGGGTTATCCCAGTAATGCAATATAGGAATCCTCAGATCGTGTCAACCCAGCAGGGCTAGCCAATCCATTTAATATACATATACACATAGCACTTTGATTATGCACCGGTCCCCCGCAAGGCCACCGTGCTAAAACATATAACACATAGCACGTAGGAGTCGGATATAGTCATCTACTATAGGCGGATGAAACCATATCCATGGCGGCCAACCCGACACGTCAGGACTGGACCTAGGGTGGCTACTATGGCACGATCTCGGGATTCGGTTCCCTCCCAATGCTTCTACCGATTTAAGTTGCTTAGATTAACCCTATTTTGATATTGGAATTACATATCGTGGTCACATGGTTGTCCTCCTATATGTCGTACCATAGTACGTGTACCCTAAGTATGAATCCACATCGGCTTAAGAGTCCCAAATCTAGATCCATGCTTAGTGTAATGCATCAAACAACAATCAATATACTACGACACTATTACTGACCAATTACCATGACTGTGCTAGAAGGTACACATGTATTGACATATAACACGAATGATCACTTAGCACGTAGAGTCACACCTCAGTGCACTCATTAAATAGCACCGCAGTGCATACTAATATTGTATCTCAATACACACTTAGAAAAGGTACCAACACGTATACAGGTAATCAAATCAGGAATACGGTCAAGTCAGGAAGGCATATGGACCCCTCGTGACATAAAAGTCACATATAAATTTTGGTTAAAGTGAGACATGAAGATTCTTGAAGTCAAGACAAAGATCTACAACTTTCAAGTTGGGAGTTGGAAGAAATTCTGGATACAAATCAGACAAATAGGGCATAAAACAGCCAAAAACAGCTAAAATAAGCACTATACGGCACTATGCAAGCCATGCGGCACTGTTCATTCCTGCGGCACTATGCAAGCCTGCGGCACTATTCATTCCTGCGATACTATGTAAGCCTGTGGCACTATGCAAGCCATGCGGCACTATTTATCCATGCGACACTATTCATTCCTGCAGCACTATGCAAGCCATGCGGCACTATTCATCTATGCGGCACTATTCATTCCTGCGGCACTATGCAAGCCATACGGCACTATTTATCCATACGGCACTATTCATTCCTACGACACTATTCCTGTGGCACTATTCGTCGTTCCTGCCAAAACCAGGACAGATAAACTAGAAAATGTATAACTATTGTTTTGGCCATAACTTCCTCAAAACAAGTCAAAATTTAACTTTTTAAAGGTCAAAATTGGATAGAATGAGATTCTCTACAACATAGAACAACTAGTTTTCGAAAACAACCAAGTTTGATAGATCAAAACCATGAAAATCCATAAAATCCTAGTTTTAGAAACTTAGATCTACACAAAACTAGCCATTAAAATCAAAAACTCCAAGAACTAAACTTGTAGAGGATGATGAGAAGAATAATATAGACAAATAATATCAAAGGAAAAAAAATCAAGAATAAAAAATTCAAGAATCTCTCCATTTGGTGCAAAGTGTACTTGCATAAATGTTGGTTGAGGAAAATAAATGAAATAAAAAGTGAATGAGGAGAGAGAGTGTGGAAGAGATTATATATAGGGGTTGGGTTGACTCATAAAACTCTAATCTTAACATGACCTAACCATATGACTAATGACATGCTTAAAGGCTACATGCAACAACTAATTAGATCATTTAAATAAAATCCTAACCACAACATGGTTCAAAAATCTTATCATCGAAGCAGTGAACCACGCCTACAACCAAACAAGGACAAGGAGTGGCACACTATTCCGTAAAGAGATAATGTTCCATGCCATGGCCAGGTGCAAATACATGATATATGCAATAAAGATACAGGTGCCACATACCATATACAGAAAAATCAAAAATTTACGTATTCCGGGAACGGAAAGTGACATCTCTACCCTCCTTAGAAAAATTTTGTCCTCGAAATTTCGATAAGGCTAGTCGAGCGCTCTCTCAGGTCACGAAATACACTCAAGACATATAGGAAGCACATTTATCAAACAACACATGGCACATGAACAGATTACGAAAGAAAGAACAATTAAGTAAAAGCACAAATAATAATCATACACAAGAAGGAAAGTGATCGAAGACATACGAATAAAATATGCCTCCTAAGTCAGTTGGGTAGGAATTCGTCCTCGAGGTCCTACACTGACTCCCAAAGTGGATAAGGATCAACGCTTGAGATAAGTCGGTATCAATGACTTAATCAAGAAAGAGACTCTGCCCAGGACGTACTCTCGTAATCAAGATATATGATAAATATCACGTATCACATGATACGAGAGCAGATGAGTGAGACGAGAAAGTCGCCTTCACTCTTCGAATATAGAACTCCAGGAATTATAATAAATAATACTCAAAACTTACCCACAATCTGACCGCCTTCAGCCAACCTCTGCTCTAATACTCCAAATTCTATTTGTCTCTGCCCCTGCTGGACTCTCTGCTGCTGCCTTCCATGGCCCTGCTGTTGTGGCCTCTGCTGTCCAACGTGATGCAGTTCTACCTGATGTTGCGCTTGTCGGTATATCTGAGCTTGCGTCAGTAATGGGCGCTGGGCTAGTGGCCTCATTGCTAGTGCTGGCCCTTGATACGGTGCTACCAATGGAGCTGGCAACGCCGGAAACTGTTGAGCTGGCCCTCATGGTCTCTGTATCTGTGGGCACGTAGCTATACGATGGTCTGAACCTCCACACCTCAAGAACTGCCCATTCGCTGACCGACACACATTCCGAGTGTACCCTCCCTTACCACAATAAGTGCAACCCACTGGTACCTCATGACGTTGCTGGTGTCTCAGTTGCTGCTGTCGAACTGGTGCCATCACAACTGTTGTGACCGGAGCTGCATCACGAATACGGATGCCAGGCGCGGGTGCTGATGTCCGAGTTACTGCTTCTCCTCCTCCAGTACTCTGCGTATGAGACCTCTTCTGGCCTCCAGTCCTTGCTGATAACCTTTGAATAGTAAGCTCGTACCTCCGAGCCGCCATCAATACTGTATCGAATGTTTGGTAGTCGTGCCCCTCGACCAGCTGCATAATCTCTAAGTAAAGTCCCTGCTGGAACCTTATAGCCTTCCCTGGCTCTGTAGTTACCATCGTCGGTGCAAACTGACTCAGTCTGCAGAACTCAGCTGCATATCCATCCACCGTCTTACCAGCCTGCTTGAGACTGATAAACCTTTGTTGTAGCTCATACCGAGCTACCATACCAAAGTACTTGGCCTTGAATCTGGTACTAAAACTATCCCAAGGAACAAGACGCCTCATTCCAACTTCTTCTGATGCCCACCAGTCGCGGGCGAGATCCTGAAGTAACAGTCTGACTTGGTCAACCTCCTCTTCTGCTGGAACCTTCGTTGCTGTCAATATGGCCTCAATATTCTGAAGCCAAGCATCCGCTGTAATGGCATCCTCCGTGCCATCAAAGTACCTCGGGTTAAGTCGGCAAAACCTCTCCGACGCTCCTGAATTATTTCTGAAACTCCTCTCAAGAGCTAGCTGTAATCCCTGATTCAGTAACACATTCTGTTCTTGCTGCTGGGTCTAATGTTGTTGTTGGGCTAGCGTCTGGTGTTGCTGGGTCTCGAATAACCCTCTGATAATCTGCAATAGTGCCGGTGCATTTAGTGCTACTGGTACTACCGGCATCACTGGAGGTACGGAAACCTCTGGCCTCTGTGGCTCAACTGGCTTATGCTCGGTAACGTTCTCGATGTGAATCTGTCCAGGTAGAGGGGCTACCCCTTGTTGATCTCCAACTGGTCCCTGCTCTACTGGATTCTCTCCCATGCCGGCTCCTCCAATAGTCGAGAATGATGTGCCCCTAAAGGAAAGGATACAAGGTATCAAAAGACAGGACATGAAGGAATCGGGGATGATAATCAAGTTAGCAATCAAGGTAGAATAAAGAGAAAACGAATCAGGAGATCAAGGGAAACATATTTTGATTGAGACTCCTATAATCGCAACACCCCAGAAGTCTGAAAAATAGACCTGCATGGGCCACCAATAAAACCTTGTCACGCCCCAGTATCGGAATACTGAGACGGACTAGGCCAGCTACTCCATATGAGGTATATAAATGTTATACGGCGATCGTGGCTGTCAAGAGACAAGGGGGTGCATGCTACAATCAAGTCTCCTATGGTCTCACAGAGCATCTATGTCTCAATCAATCAAAACAAGAAGCAGTAAATAATGATCATATAAGACAAAACAGTAAGGCGACCCCGACGCTTTATCAAAATGATTCATGAGACTAGCTACACAAAATGATAAGCTAGTACCGAGAGTCAATAGTACATAACTATAGTCAGCTGCAGTCTAATTTAATTACAATTATGTACGGAACTGAATATTCAGAACTGCCGGCTAAACATGTGTCGGTGGCTAAACGCCAAGTACAAAATAGAAGATATCATAGCGGTGAAGAAGAAACCCACTCATGGTCCCTGGCGCCCATACTCCTGGTGTACACCATTGTTCGGGTAGAAGGCTGGATCCTCTGGCACTGCTACGAGATCTGGCCAAACAAAACCAGCGGGGTCAGGCCTCGAATAGCAAGTACCACAAGGGAGCACAAAAAAGTGAGATAAAATCCAAGCATAATGATAAGACCTGATTCACGAGTTATAGGCTTATACCATATCATCGAGACAATACGACACCCTTACAACCAAACAAGGACAAACGGTGCCAATATCATGCCGAGATAAGATATATCCTATAACCATGGGCAGGTGAAAGGGTTTCTGATCGCGACTTCGGTCCATAGCCTATCGCAGCACAATAGCCCAACCCAACAACCAAATAAGGACATGGGTTGGACCACGCACCACGATAGTCCATGTTCCTCAGTTGCTAACAGAAGAAAACATATCACAAACAAGTCGGATTACAAGCGGCCAATCAATCCTACGGCTTTCTATGATTTGTCTGGGTTATCCCAGTAATGCAATATAGGAATCCTCAGATCGTGTCAACCCAGCAGGGCTAGCCAATCCATTTAATATACATATACACATAGCACTTTGATTATGCACCGGTCTCCCGCAAGGCCACCGTGCTAAAACATATAACACATAGCACATAGGAGTCAGATATAGTCATCCACCATAGGCGGATGAAACCATATCCGTGGCGGCCAACCCGACATGTCAGGACTGGACCTGGGGTAGCTAGTATGGCACGATCTCGGGATCCGGTTCCCTCCTAATGCTTCTATCGATTTAAGTTGCTTAGATTAACCCTATCTTGATATTGGAATTACATGTCGTGGTCACATGGTCGTCCTCCTATATGTCGTACCATAGTACGTGTACCCTAAATATGAATCCATATCGGCTTAAGAGTCCCAAATCTAGATCCATGCTTAGTGTAATGCATCAAACAACAATCAATATACCACGACACTATTACTGACCAATTACCATGACTGTGCTGGAAGGTACACATGTATTGACATATAACACGAATGATCACTTAGCACGTAGAGTCACACCTCAGTGCACTCATTAAATAGCACCGCAGTGCATACTAATATTGTATCTCAATACACACTTAGAAAAGGTACCAGCACGTATACAGGTAATCAAATCAGGAATACGGTCAAGTCAGGAAGTCACACGGACCCCTCGTGACATAAAAGTCACATATAAATTTTGGTTAAAGTGAGACATGAAGATTCTTGAAGCCAAGACAAAGATCTACAACTTTCATGTTAGGAGTTGGGATAAATTCTGGCTTCAAATCAGACAAATAGGGCATAAAACAGCAAAAAATAGCTAAAATAAGCACTATACGGCACTATGCAAGCCCTGCGGCACTATTCATTCCTGCGGCACTATGCAAGCCATGCGGCACTATTCATTCCTGCGGCACTATACAAGCCTGTGGCACTATGCAAGCCATGCGGCACTATTCATCCATACGATACTATTCATTCCTGCGGTACTATGCAAGCCTGTGGCACTATACAAGCCATACGGCACTATTCATCTATGCGGCACTATTCATTCCTGCGGCACTATATAAGCCATACGACTCTATTCATCCATACGGCACTATTCATTCCTGCGACACTATTCCTGTAGCACTATTCATCGTCCCTGCCAAAACCAGGACAGATGAACTAGAAAATGTCCAAATATTATTTTGGCCATAACTTCCTCAAAACAAGTCAAAATTTAACTTTTCAAAGGTCAAAATTGGATAGAATGAGATTCTTTACAACATAAAACAACTAGTTTTTGAAAACAATCAAGTTTGATAGATCAAAACTATGAAAATCCATAAAATTCTAGTTTTAGAAACTTAGATGTACACAAAACTAGCCATTAAAATCAAAAACTCCAAAAACTAAACTTGTAGAGGATGATGAGAAGAATAATATAGACAAATAATATCAAAGAAAAAAAAAATCAAGAATGAAAAATGCAAGAATCTCTCTATTTGGTGCAAAGTGTACTTGCCTAAATGTTGGTTGAGGAAAATAAATGAAATAAAAAGTGAATGAGGAGAGAGAGTGTGGAAGAGATTATATATAGGGGTTGGGTTGACTCATAAAATCCTAATCTTAACATGACCTAACCATATGACTAATGACATGCTTAAAGGCTACATGCAACAACTAATTAGATCATTTAAATAAAATTCTAACCACAACATGGTTCAAAAATCTTATCATCGAAGCAGTGAACCATGCCTACAACCAAATAAGGACAAGGAGTGGCACACTATTTCGTAACGAGATACTATTTCATGCCATGGCCAGGTGCAAATACATGATATATGCAATAAAGATACAGGTGCCACATACCATATACAGAAAAATCAAAAATTTACGTATTCCGGGAACGGGGAGTGACATCTCTACCCTTCTTAGAAAAATTTCGTCATCAGAATTTCGATAAGGCTAGTCGAGCGCTCTCTCAGGTCACGAAATACACTCAAGACATATAGGAAGCACATTTATCAAACAACACATGGCACATGAACAGATTACGAAAGAAAGAACAATTAAGTAAAAGCACAAACAATAATCATACCCTAGAAGGAAAATGATCGAAGACATACGAATAAAATATGCCTCCTAAGTCAGTTGGGTAGGAATTCGTCCTCGAGGTCCTACACTGACTGTCACGACCCGTACCCGCTTTTCGGATACGAGACGTGTCCAAGCCAGCCTACGCCGCAGAGTCGGCGGTAGAACGCTGTCAAGCCCGCAAGAAAATAAATGCTCAAAAATAAACATTTGCTGCTCATTCACAATTCTAAATTATTAAAACATTTACAATTAAAGAAAATACAGAATTTTATAATTAATGAAATTGATACAATTGCTTTCTATTTCTAGGTTGTCTTCAGCATACCCAAGTCTCCCAGTGCTAAGAATGATCGCGGCTAAACCTGAAAAATATTGGTTTCCAGTCAGGAATGGAACAAGTACACAAACCTACGACAATGCAAAACACAATAGAATTAACAAGACATGAAAATAGCATATGAGATATGAAAGCTGTAAGAAAACTGATGACATAGCACGATAGAGAAATAAATAAGGAAAAACTAATAAAAGACATCTATCTAGGTGGTGTGAAATATCCGTTTCAACATGTGGACGGCTAGGGAGTAAAATAAGGCACACTGCACGTGTCGTGCGCAGCGGCTAGCTTTCAAGATTAGACATATTGGGATATTTCTGGATAGTCCACATGTATACTAAGATATTTCCCCTCCCGACTACTCCGTGTGACGAGCGTGTCAACAAGCAGCAAGATATATGTATAGACATGAAATGAAAAGACTACTATGAATCGGAAAGCAATCAGAAAGTGCACTTGCCTGAGGTCCTTAGCTGGAGAAACCAATACTATACCACACAATGAGCCACAATCAATCAACACATGTAGAAGTCTCCGGATGCTGAAATAAATAGTATCAATATTCTCAGAATAGTCAAACTAGCTAGGATTGCCTGTCCTTAAGTCCAATTCTGGACACAGGGGCAAAACGG